>CM024758.1:82352587-82416314 GCA_014218235.1 Colocasia esculenta
CCGCTCGTGTAGGAGTAACTCCGAGCTGTCGTGAGGTTATCTTCAATAATTGAAAACTACTCTCACACTTCTCGGACCAAACAATCTTCACCCCCTTTCAGTGAGCTGAGTCAATGGGGCGGCGATGGATGAAAATCCCTCAATAAATTGCCGATAGTAACCAGCTAAACCAATAAAACTACGAATCTCCGAAGGGGTCTTGGGAATCTCCCAATCCATAATGCTTGGACCTTTGCTGGATCCACAGCTACACCAGCACCGGAGATACATGCCCGAGAAAATGACCTCGCGCAACCAAAAATCGCACTTGCTGCCTTAGCATAAAGCTTGTGCTCACGAAGAACCTCTAACACTATCCTCAAAGTGACGGTGGTGTGCCTCGTCCGGAGAGTAGACCAACACATCATCAATAATACTACGACAAAGCTATCTAAATAAGGCCTAAACACCTGTTCATGAGATCCATGAACTCTACAGGGGCATTGGTCAATCCGAAAGGAAGGACCAAAAAACTCATAATGTCCCTAACGAGTTCTAAACGCCGTCTTGGACACATCCTCACTCCTAATCTTCAACTGATGATAACCAGATCGCAATCAATCTTAGCAAAGACTGATGCATTTTGCATCTGGTCAAACAAATCATCAATACGAGGTAAGGGATACCTGTTCTTCACATTCACTTGGTCAGCTTCTGTAATCAATGCTATAGCCTAAGTGACCCGTCTTTCTTCTTGACGAATATACAGGTTGCACCCCAAGGGAAACACTCGGGCGAATAAATCCCTTATCAAGCACTCTTGCAACTGCCTCCTCAACTTGGCTAATTTCCGCAGTGCCATCGATATGGAGCCTTCGAGATAGGAAGAGGTGCCCGGAAGTAACTCTATGGTAAACTCTATCTCTCTATCCGGTGGCAAACCAGACAATCATCAGGAAAGACGTCTGGAAAATCCTGCACTACCTCAATCTCTACAGAGTAGGTGACTCATCAGCCTCTGGCACTAATACCATGCTGGCAAGAAAAGCGTCACAACCCTTGTCTACCATGCGCATCGCCTCATGGCAGAGATACGAACTTTCCCGCCAAGTTCCTGGCAAGGGATGAGAGAAACTCTTCCTCACCAGGAATGCGGAAACAATCCTCTTCCACAACAATCCACTAACGCATAGTGCTCCTCTAGCCAATCCAGACCAAGAATAGCATCATAGTCCTTCATCTTTAGCAAGAAAAACACCCTTCTAGGACTCTATCATCAATGCACACAGGTAACAACGGAATGCACTTCCTAGTCGATACCGTACCTGCAGGGGTGTGCACAGACAAAGGGACCTCTAAATCCTCAGACTCTATACCTGACTCTAGGGCTAACTGCCTAGCGAACCGCTCGGAAATGAACGAGTGAGTAGCACCCGTGTCACAAAACCCGAGCGTGCACACCTAGAAGTAAAACCTACCTTCGGTGACATGCTCCGCCTGCTCGGCGTCCTCGCGCGCTAAAGAAAACACTCAGCTGGGGCTCGAGGCCTTCCTGGTCTTCCTGTAGCTGGCTGCTGCCGCTACCGCTGCTGGGGCTCCCTGCTGAAGTCTCGGACAATCCTTGATCTTGTGGTCGCTGCTCCGCACTTCAAGCACTTCCCGTAATCATCCAACACTCGGAACCACCATGTGTCCTCCCACAGTGGGGACACTCTTTCTTCACACCAGGGAAACGTACAGAAGGTACCTGAGTACTACCGACTGCTACTAATTGCTGTTGTGTTGGGTACACCGCTTTCTCTTGTCCTGCCGCTGGAACGTGGCTACAGGTCTCTTTTGCGAAGCCTTCTTCTCTCAAGGTATTGCTCCATCTCACCTCCTGCCTACAAGCAGTGCTGAGAGCCTCGTCCAAGTGCGGTGGTCAAACGCCACAAGCCTCTTCCTTAGTGATGGCTTCAGGCCCATCACGAATTCTTTGTCTTCCTGCGCTCGTCTGTCACGATATGAGGTGCATATTTAGAGAGTTCAAAAATCTCGCCTCATATTCTGGCACGGTCATGGAGCCTTGAGCCAAGGAGAGGAACTCCTGCTCCATCCGATCTTGAATATGCTCGGGAACGAACTTGGCCCGAAAGAGCCTCACGAACTTTCCCAGTCCAAGCAACATCAATAGCTCCATCCTTAAACCGGGTACGCAACAATGAAGCCCACCATACATCAGCTCTTTCCTGCAGTACACCATTCATAAGAACCATCTAAAAATCTAGCTTAACAGAACATACAGCATATAAACTAAAGCATACCTGTAGCATGTAGGTGGCTAATGTGACCTTATCCTCATTTGCACACTTGATGGCTCGAAGATCTTTTCTATCTCCTCATCTAGCTTTCTGCCAACATGGATCGCTCTCCCCCTTGAAAGAGGGTGGCAGCATCCTCTTGAATCTTTCCATGATGGAAGGTCCACCATGGTCCTGAGCTGGTACTTGAGCCTACTACAGTACAAAGAAAAGAATACACAATCACCTAATACACATAATTGAATAAAACGGACTATTAATCATTTTATTAGTCTAACCTGAGCCTCCAACTGGGCCTGGAGTGCTGCCTGAGTATGAGCCTGCGTCTGCATGGCTTGCACCAGACCTTGCATGAATACTCCATAATCTACAGGCGCGGTGACCCTGCAGTGCGGGGCATGCTGCTCCGCCCGCTCCTCACGTCTCGGCTCGTCCTCACGGGCCGCGCTCCGCCACCCTACCTCTCGAAGCCATGGCTGTAATAAATTTCAGCCACCATTAGAGCTAGGTTACTAAGTTTTCTAACCATTCTTATCTCATTTCCACTTCTTATTAGTGTTTTCTACACATGTGGACATACTTAGCATGCAATGGGGATGAAGACATGTATATATATTCATGTGCAATCTCAACCGGTTGCTCTGATACCAATCTCTGTAGCGACCCTCATTATATCGGTACGGTTATACCAACCCACGTCGATATAGTGAACATTGCCACAGTGGGACATTTACCCAAACGATAACATTTAGCTGAGATACACGTGAATATATGAACAGAGTAGCGGAAGTAAAAGAACTACTGTCCTCATTTCATTCATCATCCCATTTAATATACATGATTGCATTAACATTTAAAGAACTGAAGTCCACATAATCCATATAAAAGGAGTGCTAAGATAAAATACATACTTTGTCCAAGTTTACATGATAGTTCTAATACAATGCCTCAATTACATACATCAAAATGTCAAAATGTCACAACTAAGCTCCACCAAGCTAGCTACTCCCCGCGCTCGGAGTCGCTCTCCACGGTCTCCTCAAAGGTGTGTCACCTACTACACCTGTACACCGAAGCAAGCAATGAGTCTAAAAGACTCAGCAAATAACACTACATCTATGATCCATGCACATATCATAGCAGTTTTTACATACACATTTACAAGACACATCCTGTACATGCGTGACATTAAATTAAACACCTATCATGGTAATTCTACTAATGAAACACATGATTCATGCTTTCAGATTTCCTAAATTAAAATCTCCTATTACATGCTCTCTAATCATTCCAACACATGAAAGTTTTACTTTCAATTAAGCTAAACACGAAAGCAATTTAGCATGCTTAGCTTACACACATGAAAGGAAACATTGCTAACATGGTTACTACTCATTCTTACACATGCACATAACCATTTTACATGCTTTAGCTTGCTGTTTTGACGTGGTTTAACACTTTACAATCTAACACATGAAAGCTACATTCTCATTCAAACCACAACGTGAGAGTAAACATACATGGAATGGTTTACACACATAAGTAGGATTGTCCCTAGCATGAATTCTACACATTGTACACATATAGGACATGATCATAACCACATTATGTTGCTGTTCTAACATGATTTCAGATCATTATATCATGGATTTCAATTTCACATCCTCACATTTTGGTTTCACAAATTTACACAATTTCTTATTCACATACTTCACGCTTTACACATTCACAATTTCATATGTTCACATTCTCACTTTAACATGAACACATTCACATTTCACATTTTCACATCTTACACTTTAGTGCGTGACACATAGTCCAAACCACCATAAGAAGGACACATCACATCACATATACATAGACGCCACCTAGGCATATAGTGACGACTCTTGGACTGCGCAGACCGGGAGAATAAGTCTCCACCCTAACCAGTGGTACTTGTCCCCTCCAGGATTTCATCCTAATGCTCTTAGGATCACACACATTGAACCTTCCCATGGAGACTTTTCCATGGTACGGTTCCACAGCCCTCTATGGAAGCAGTATCACACTTAGCACAGTCTTACACATTTCGCATTTACCGATTTTTAACACATACTTTTACGCATGACCCTCACATCGCATTCATTCTCTCATTCACAACATGACTCTATTTTTCCTTAATCATGCCACTACAGATGACAGAAATTAACATTCAGGAAGTTTCACAATCAGGTTGGGTTACACAGAAATTAAATCATTTCACAATGGCATGCGTTAATTTCACATTTTGCATGGAAAATTTATATTGCATTGTATAGTTGTCCAAATAACTTGGAAATTTAACCACATGCTGATTACAAGTTTATGATTTACATGCAAAATTTCACATTTTTCTGACTCATATTGCATTTACAGAAATTAAACATTCAGTTGCATGCCATTCATAATTCAACTTGTCATGGAACATACCCGAATATCAGATTTGACAATTCACAGATCTTAATCTAACTATATGTTGTCATAGAAATTTTTCCCGAATTTATTTCACAACATACAATTACTGTGGATTATTGGAAATCCTACACATACTTCCTATTTCCATTGCAGTAAATTACAGTAAATCATAGGAACATGAATAATTTCTCAAATTTGCAGGGTATGAATTGACACATATACACATAGGGTAGAAAAATCTAGGGCAATTAATTCCTCAGAAATCATATAGACAGTAGGTAATCATGCACAACCCTTTTTCCCCAACATGTATTTCAATAAATCCAACAATTTATGCCATCCACAGAAAATCACAGAAATTTTCACACACATCACATTAGCTATTTTACATAACATATAAATTACACTATATCTTCATGCGTAAAAGTCCGGAAAATAATTACTTAAGGCAGAACAGTTCACTGTTCTGCACTGAGAACTTGGCGGCAGTGTCTGGCCGTTCAAGGATCTGGACGGCAAGATCGCTGGAAGCACACTGGAGATCTTGGCGTCAAGGCATTGACGCCAGTTCCTGTCTGTTCAGGAACACAGACCGAGCTCCAAATAACAAGAAGAATGGGGGATCTAGGACACGAGGAAAAATGTGTAAAATGAGAAAACCCTACTAGACATCTACAGGGACGATGTGTGTAGGTTACTTGCCTCTTGTAAAAACTCCAAAGGGATCTAAATGGCGGAGAAGCTCTCCTTGGGCAGTCCCAAGAGCTCCCAATTGCCTTCCTCCGGGTTCTTGAGCAATCTCCACAGCAGATCGAGGTCGGGGATGCCTTCCTCGATGTTCCACTACCTCCTTGTCGTGGTAGATGGCCAGAACAAGCTTCAGATCGCCGGATTAAAGTTGCAAGGGTGGGGTTTTGCTCACAGCAGCTAGGGTTCTTCTCTATCTCTCAAAAGAGGTCAAGAGAGAGGGTTTAGGGTTGCACTCGATTCAGATATAGGAGAGAGCCTCTCCTGTCCCGCAGGGTTGATGTGAACCCTTTCAGACCGTTGGGGACAGCTCCCCAATGGGGAGCTAGCTTGCTCCCGGAAATCCGGCTCTACAACGCATGCAGATCAGAGAAATTAGCGTCCACATCGTTGGACGCTAAACTTAGTGTTGGCATCCATATGGTTGACGCCGACACAACACAAACGTCCATTGATCTTGACGCCAAGTTGGCCTTCATCCAGAACTCAAAAACATGCAGAAACCATGCACAACTTATACCTATATACGTGCCATATGTATACTATCATGTACACATTACCATCATACCATTCATACATTAATTACACAACTTATACACATGCATGCATAAGTATACTAACTAGTACTTATGTACATATTTGCATACATACATACACAAACAAGAAGTATTCACATGGAATACAATTAATGCACACAAATTCGAGGGCCTTACATCACTTGATGTCAATAGTTTACAAGAACGCAGACATCACTAGTTGCAATAAATGCAGGATGGCCATATCACGCAAGCAAGCAAGCAAGATTGCACAAGCACGATCAAGTAACACTAATCAGCACGTAAACACTAATGTACACTAAGGAAAGATCCACCAAGAGTGCACACAGGCCACGTGTATGTGGTTATGTATCTAACATTCAACAAGCAAGAAAGTACTTCCAGTGCAGATGCAACACCAGTAATCATTATACCCCATGGTTAACAGTATATCTATGACTCGCCGTCATTGGGCTAGATTGGAGCCCTTGGACACACGCTGTGCCCTGTCAGCATCTCATGTAAAATTTTAAATGTAGATACCCACAGTCATTAATAATGGCCAATGAGAGTTTCAATAAGTAAGCATGTGTAATGTCATGTTCATGTTGATGATGGGAAACAAGTAATAAGCAATTGAACATGATTTCATGAGAACAATGGTCAAGAGATAAATTTGGTAGCTGAACGGTAAGATTTATAATTTATTCAATCTTACATTGATGGCTTTAGTCTAGATTGTAATTCGTGCTCACGAGAACAAGAAGAGAAAAGAAGTGCACGCCCTTGATGTATGAGTGTGTAGTGATGTACTCGTGTCAATTCACAATCCGTCGGTCTCAAACTCTCGGAAAACACTTAACATGAAGGCATGCAAAGATCAATGTATTAACTACATATGGGTTTACAAGATTTTAAGATAATATTTATCATTTAAATCAAGCTAGATTGGTAACAAGAGTAAATCACAAGCTTCATGTATGATCATATCATTAAGAAAGCAATTAGAATAATATTCATGTAATTAACGATTTTTCAATGGGTTAAACACTTTTAAGCCATTTAATAGACCTCATGCCATGATCAGACCCAAGACAGACAATATTTTGCAAGGTAGTGTCGACACACCCCTTACTGGTGTCGACACTATGCTCCAGACATAAGGCAAAATAATGAAAATTTGTCAAGTAGTGTCGACACTAGTCCAGGTAGTGTCGACACAGTGCTTCAAATACAAGGCAAAAAGGTCAAGTAGTGTCGACACTAGTTCAGGTGGTGTTGACACTAGAGACTGCTCCCAGAACACCTTCTGGCCCATCTGGGACAGTGTGTCGACACTAGTTCAAGTAGTGTCGACACTAGTAGCCTTCCAGAACACCTTTTGGATAAAACTGGTCAGTAGTGTCGACACTAGATCAGGTGGTGTCGACACTAGAGACCTTCCCAGAACACCTTCTGGGCTGTGCTGAGACAGTGTGTCGACACTAGCCCAAGTAGTGTCGACACTAGTGCCCTTCCAGAACAATCTTATAGGTCGAGTGCAACCTGAAAACACATCTCATGCGAGATTTACTTACCCTGCTTATACTCTCTAATGAATGACATTTAGACAAAATGTTCAACACAAAATATGACGAGAACAACTAGTAGAAGAACTTTGGTGTTTGAGGTTTGACCTAATCGCGGTTTCAAATTCCAAGAAACATATGAAGACATAAAATGAAGTGCAGTCTGAAATCGCAGAATCTTGCAGTGACTCTCTTACTATGCTTATAACTCTCTAACCAAAGGCTTTTGGACAAAATGTCCAACATAAAAGATGATCGTGACTATGATTAGAGAAACTTTCGTGAAGGAAGTTTAGTCTAATTTTGTCTTAAGAGGCCTTCGATTGATGAAGAGAAACATCGATTGCTAAAGGTAAACATCTATTACTAACCAACATCGATTGGCCAAAACATTGATTGCTGAAGAAAATATGGATTGCTCATTTGGAACATCGATTACTGAAGAAAAACATCGATTACAGAAGGAAAAAACATCAATTGTCCATGTGAACATCGAATACTGAAGGAAAAAACATCAATTGCTCATTTAGAACATCAATTATTGAAGAAAAACATCGATTGCTCATTTGACCATCGATTACTGAAGGAAAAACATCGATGTTTATGTGAGCATCGATTACTGAAGGAAAAACATCGATTGTTCATTTAGAACATCGATTACTGAAGGAAAAACATCGATTGTTCATTTGAACATCGATTACTAAAGGAAAAACATTGATTGTTCTGTGAAGATTGATTACTAAAAGAAAAACATCGATTGCTCATTTAGAACATCGATTACTAAAGGAAAAACATCGATTGCTCATTTGAACATCGATTACTGAAGGAAAAACATCGATTGTTCTTGTGAAGATTGATTGCTAAAAGAAAAACATCGATTGCTCATTTAGAACATCGATTACTAAAGGAAAAACATCGATTGTTCATGTGAACATCGATTACTGAAGAAAAACATCGATTGTTCATGTGAACATCGATTTGCTGAAGGACAACATCAATTACATAGATGACAATCGATTGTTACTTCGTCAATACAAAGTTCTGCTTTGACTGACAATATTCTTTTCTACTTTATACAAAGCTTCACTTTGTCATATCCAAAATTTTGCTTCGACTGACTATGTTATATTTCGTCGTATACGAAGTTCTACTTTGTCATATACGAAGTTTTGCTTCAACTGACAACACTATATTTTGACCAGTCGAAGGGCTGGTGAGTTGTAACTAGCTGGAGGGTACCAGTATTCCCCTTCCATGAACTTCCCATTCATCACAAGACTTCCTTCATTGGCTCCTTTACTTTAATTATCCTAATTGAGACCTTGCTCAATCATCTCCACTAATTTATCCTCATTTATTTGGGATTTAAAAATCCAGGTTGTTACACCCTCCCCCACTTAATGGAATTTGGTCCCCAAATTCATATAATCTAATAATATATTGTGATCACTAAATGATCCTCATATCTCCCCCACTTAAGATTTAGACCAGCAACACATTCTTTCCATGGTAAGATACTCTTAGAGGGCATACATATATGCACATATCCTTTATCAAAACATTACTCAATTCCATAGAATATTCCTCAAAAGTACCAAGGTTACATGTTTCTTCTAAATAAGATTGCAACTCCAAAAATCAAAATGATTCTAACTGCTTAGGACCATTTGATTTTCTTTGAGGATTCATTTCCTTTCATTGCGGGCAATCACAAATCCTGTGATCAACACATCCACACCGTAGGCAAGCTCCATTCTTCCTCCAACACTCTTAAATATGTGTCCCATTCGTCCACAGTGGCAGCACTTCCCTTCAGGTACACGAGCCAATTGTTTACCCTTCTTATTGGGCTTCTTCTTCTGGGGTCTATTACTATTGTTGGTTTTCTTCTTTCTAGCTATGGGTTTGAAGTCCTTCTTAGTAGATTCCAAAGCATTCTCCAGCAGTTGGGAAGCTCGTCATAATGCCTTGGTTACCTTCTGAACCGACTTCAGTCCGTCCATAAGTGTTGTGGACTGCTCCTCAGTTGTCATTTGCTTAAGTTCCTTCAAAATAAATTACCAAGATTGTCAGTTTCTCTTTTGCTTATTACTTCTAGCTTACAAATCTTATAAACATTTATCAAGGGAAGTTTTATGTCTAGTCCATGGCTTCTGTCAAATCTCACCATTACCAAGAACATCCCACCTATATTTAGGATAACCTAAAACATTTGGGTATCAAGGCTAGGTTTCCATTCTGGAATTGTAGCCCATACCTTATTAGGTTTGGAACTTAATACCAGTTCCCAGGTGTTAACAAGAGTCCTATCTTGGTGCTAGACTCATAGAATTTCAAGAATCAAGGATTCTCTCAACACAGTCCTATAGTTTAGGTTCCAGACTTAGGAGTATCTCCTAACACATTTAGCATTAGGTAAATATAGATCCGTAAGGTGAGGTTCAAATGATAAGGTTGTAGCTCAGAGCATATGAAACTCTTGTCATGCTTCTTTATAAGGGAATGGTTAGGTTTAGCACAAGGCTCCACCCACTCACTGGGTTCTAGCAAGCATAGACACAAGGAACCAAAGTTCTCATGACAAAAATTCTCATAATTCCGGCTATAGGTTCGCCTGAGGGCTCTTAGTTGTCTGGACTGAGATCCCATTTAGGATCAAAGACAAAAGTTCAATGCTATTTATAACCAACGAAGGTTCAAGGTTGAAACCTTGATGCTACTCCTATCCAATCCTAGAATCCAAGACTAACAATCTAATGTCACTTCTTGTCTTACCTAAGATCCAGTAGAAGTTCCAGTAATGCCCCTCAGTCCAATCCAAGGTCATGACTAGTGTTCTAATGTCTTTCCTATCCAATCCTAGAATCCAAGAATTAAAATTCAGATACTCCTATCTATCTAGCCAGGGATCAAGGCCGAAGAGGTCAATATTCTGAGATCTCTCTAATCCATCTTAAGATCAAGAGCCAAAAATCTGGCATCTTCTCCAATCCAACCAGAGATGCTTTGACTTTACTCTTAATGCTTCCAGGGATACTCTGATATTACCTCTAATGCTCCAAGGGCTACTGGGATGCTTTGATAATTATCTTCCTGGCCTAGGATCATGTGGACACTCTAATACCACCTCTGTCATACCCCCAAATTTTAGGTATCATAATTGCATTAGATATTTAAAAATCTAAATGAAATAATCCAACAACATAAACCTTAACAACACCTCAAGTCATACTGGGGACGTGACCGTCAAGTCAAATGTTATTGGAATAGAAGCCAAGTCTCACATAACAATTAGGGCCCAAAATTTTCTATCACTCGAAAGACAAAATGTCACGCCCTGAAATTTAGCAGCAGAATAAATATTGGGATGCGTGAATGATACAAATATAAGTATCACAGTCGAGTAACCCAGAGCAACAACTAATTATAACCACATACTTGAGATGATAATATTGCCAACTAAAATCCTTTTCTTTCATTTCCATTCAACTAATTAAAAACCTTACATCATTCGAGCCAACCATAGAGCCCATTATTCAATATAAACTTCATAAAAATGTTCCACTATTGCATAGACTACTCAAATATCTATTCCTAACTATCGATTTCTCATAAGACGGGTGCTCATCACTCTTGCCTTGCCCTATTGGACTCCACGAGATCCTCATCACTACTTGAAAAGGACAACATCATAGGGGTGAGCGAACTAGTTCAGTAGGATTTACATCTCAATGTGCGGGCACTAATATACATGATTACATTTTAAATAGGCAGGATAAGAACATGAACATGATGACAATGCATGCAGTTCTAACAAAGTCAATAGCTGAAGAATGAATATCATATCAAATCAAATATCGAATTTTATTCACTTATAATTTGTGCATGTGCATTTGATTGTTGCAAGTATGGTAGGTGTATTTAGTAGTGTATATTGTAATTTTATATTCCTCATGAATAACATGCATGTATTTTTATGATATTTAGGTGAGAATAGCAATTAGCTAAATTGTGCATATTGTGTATATTAAGAATCCCATGCATATAGTACTTAAGTAATGTTGTGCAAGTTTATTCTAATTACGGTGCGCGTGTTGTATCTATCTATTTCATGCATAATGTACATAAGTATGTTACATCCGTGTGTGTATGCTATATATATGTCAATCAAGTGTGTGCATGCAAGAACTATTTTGTTGAATAGATTATTCCTAGCTAACTTAAATCATATTGCCTCGTAATGATTGTGAAACCCTCGCAATTCTTGTCATTTTATTTTGCCGCGTTTGAGTCACGCTTATGTAAAACATCATGTACGCATAGGTAGATATCTACGTACATATTAGCTAGGTGTACTTACGTGTGCACGTGTAAAATAATTGTAAATAGTGGATGATTGCATGGTGTAGTGATGTGTATATTATACTATATGTATTGCATGCATAGCCATAGTGTACATAGGGTTTTCTGCATGGATTTTAAGCTCTGGCCGAAGAGCAAATTGGCGTCAACATGGATGGACGTCTATGAGGAGTCAGCGTCCACCCCGATGGATGCGAACTCTTAAGAAAACGGCCATAGATGTGGACGTTTATTTCTCTGAAACTCTGTGCGCAGCAGACCCCGAAATTCTGGGGGCAAGCAAGCTCACCGATTGGGGAGATGTCCCCAACGGCTCTCAGCCTTCACTTCAGGCCCTGCGTGAGACAGAAGGTCTCTCTTTATAAAAACAACCCCTTTGCAACCTGCAAGAGCTCTCTTGGCTCTTTGCAAGGAGAGAAAGAAACCCTAGCTGAGAACAGGAGAAAAAACTTACCTTTGCAAGCTTTGATCCGGCGGTTTGAAGCTTCTCCCTACAAGCTATTGCAACTGGAGGATAGTGTGGACGTAAGGGAAGGCTTCCCCAACCTCGGACTGGTGGCTACTTCGACCTAGAACCCAGAGCAAAGGAGTTGTGGAGACTTCTTGGCACTGCCCAAGGAGAGCTTCATCAGCCTTTAGATCCTTTTGGAGGGTTTTCGTTAAGGCAAGTAAACCTAGATCTTGATCCTATACATGTCCCCTTGAGTCTTAGTATTTTTACGGATTTTTCCTCGAGTCCTGGAACCCCACATTCCCCAAATCCCTGGAGTTCGGTCTGTGTTTCTGCACAGACAGGAACTTAACGGCAAGGCCCATTGCCATTAAGATCTACAGTTAGCGGCAGACGATGATGCCGTTAAGACCTTTGAACGGCCAGACCTTGTCGTTCAGTTCATCAGGACAGAACAGTGAGTTGTTCTTCCTTATATATGATTAATTTCCGGATTTCCCTTCGCATGAGGATATATTGTAAACATTATATGCTATGTAATATGAATGGTGGAAGGTGTTGTGAGATTTTGTGAATTTCTGTAAAAAGTATGAATGGCTACATTTATTTGACATACATGTTAGATAAAGACCTTGGATATGATAGCCTACCGTTCACTTGATTCGTGATGAATTTGAATGCCAAATTTTTATAGATCATGTATGTATGTCAGTCTGTGCCCTGCGAATTGGAAAATTTTCCCATGATCATGTGATTTATTACAATTTTTGTATTAAAAATAGAAAGCATGGTAGGTTCTTGTAAAAATTATAGTAAATTGTATAATGTGAGATAAATTTGGAGAAAATTTCTATGATGATATGAATGTTAGATGCAGGTCTGTGAACTGTCCAATCTGACATTTATGTTGCATTTCCATGATAACTGATTTATGAACGCATGTAATTAAGTGTTTTATTTTCTGTAAATTTAATATAGCTCAGAAACATATGTAAATTTGCATATATGATCTGAAACCTGCAATAAGTCTGTGGTTAAATTCTCATGTTAGTTGGGGAACAGAAAGTAATATTCATGTAAATTTCACATGAAAATAGAAATTAAAGTGTGTCCATTTGAGATGATTTACTTGCTGATTGATCTCAGTATGATTGTGATAATTTTT
Organism: Colocasia esculenta; assembly: GCA_014218235.1. Lineage (NCBI taxonomy): Eukaryota > Viridiplantae > Streptophyta > Magnoliopsida > Alismatales > Araceae > Colocasia > Colocasia esculenta. Next base: position 82,366,132 of record CM024758.1, read on the forward strand.
CTGAGTGTTTAAATCCTATTAATAGTAGTATCATGTTAGGTTAACTGAGACATGTGTAATTTATGGATGTAACATATAAAATGATTCAACAGAATAAGTAAAACATGTGAACAATGTGTGAAAATACGATAAAGTGAATGTAATGTGTAATAATTGGGCCGAAAATGACACGGCTACCCTAGAGGCATCGAGAGCTGTACATAGAAAAGTCCCTATGGAAAGCTCTATGTGTGAAAGTTCGACCTAAAGGCATTAGGGAAATCCCGAGGTGGACAAGTACCACTGGATAGGGTGGAGATGGCTTCTCCCGGTCTACGCAGTTACCAAGATTCACACTGTATTGCCTAGGTGGTGGGTATGTGATTATGAGTTGTGCTATATGTTATGTGTTATGAGATGTGATGAGTTGTGTTATGCGATGAGTTATGAGAATGAGATATTTGTTAGTGTCCTCTACTGGTAGTTAGGACTATGTGTCATGACAATTTGTTTAAGCAATGAAATATGAATAAAGTGTGAAATAATATGTGAATGTGGCACATGATGAGTGCAAATGATATGATATGTGATAAGCGAAAACAAGAGTAAATGATATGATAATTATGTGAAATGAGATGTGAGGGAGAGTTAATGCAAATGAGAGTGTGCTGCATGTGAAAACCAGTTTATTAGCATGCTATGTTCATGTTTTCCGTATGCTCATATCTCAATTGAAATGCCATGCTTAGTATCATATCGTGTAGTTTACAATTCGTCATGTAATGGTGTATGTGAGTAAACTTAGACAATCATATTATTTATGCAACACAAAATATGAACATGTAGACTTGTTGAAAGGATAAGATAATATGTGAATAATTATAGATCCATGTAATTGAATGTAATGCATGTAAGAACAGCAAGTAAAGTGTGAATATGAACGTGGTAAATGCATGAATAATACTTGGATTCCATACTAGTTGAAATGCTCAATTAGTATAAAGTTTCATACTTAAGTGCTTATTGTTGCTAAATGGTTTTACCATGTTTTAACCTTCAATTCATGCTATAAAATGTGAAGCTATGTGCATGTGATTTTATTATGATAAAACAGCAAGTAAATTGTACAATTAGATACAAAAAGTGCATGTGAAAAGAAAGTAGTCATCATGCTAGCTTGTTCTTTGCCCTTATGCTCAATTTTATGCTTCAGTGGTAGAGATATCTATGGAATGAAAAAAATGTGTGGACGAATCATGCTACATGTTAGGTGTATGAAATATGTACATGTGTATGATGTAATGCTCATGATTTAGAATAGAAATATGATAGACTAAAGCATGCTCATGTGAATAGAATATGTGTTGCTAGTTAAGAGTAAGGACCATGTGTACCTTGTGATTTGATGATAGTGTGCATCTCTTTAATGTTAATGGCTTAGTGTGAGTGTGACATGCTTAACTTTAAGTCTTTGGTTTGCTTGATGAGTCTTTGGACTCACTCTTGCTTCGACGTATAGGTTGATAGGTATCGTGCACCAGAAGGAAGCAGTGAGGATCACCATTTAGAAGACTATTTTGTGGAGCTGCTACTAGTTGTACTTTTCTTTTTCTCATTATATGAAAAGAATTATTGTATGAACAATATTTGGACAATGTAGTTCTTTTACCTTGTATTAATGTGGACATTGTCTTTCTATTTCGCTAATTAGATTGTGGAATGTGTGTTGGTGATGGATTAAAAGTTGAGTTATTTATTTTATCCGTTGTATTCTATTGCTATCCAGGTGCATATCAACCTATCGACTAGTGTTGGGTACATGTCCCACTGTGACGACGCCCTTTATACCGATGGGGATTGGTATAATCGTACCGGTATGAAGAGGGTCGTTACATATGTGGTCGCCTTTAACATTGAATCGCGACGGGGTACCCCGTCGCGTTCATGAAAAGCATTAAAATAATATCATAAAAATCGCCGAAAAAGTTTGAGCGGGAAAACATGTTGAATCGCGTCGGGTGTTCCCGTCGCGGATCAGACAGGCGCAAAAATCCACGCGGCGTGAAGTTTTATGTGGACCATTGACTGGTCAGACATTGAAATGCGTCAGATGTCATGGTCATGGTTTAATGAATCACGTCGACCAAGGCCGACGTGATACCAGGCGCTGGAATCACGTCGCTTGGACCGGATGCGGTTAAAACCCAAAACCCGAAAACGTAGGAACCCGCAGCGCTCCTCTTTCATGCTTATATCTCTCTATCTACTGACATTTAGACCAAACCTTCAACATGAAACATGACGAGGACAACTAGTAGAAGAACGTTCATGTTTTAGGGTTGGATCTATTCGCTCTCTATTCACATGAAATTTCTGAAGAACGCAAGAAGCCCTAAACATGCATGACTTCATTGCAACCTTCATGTCAGGCCTATAACATGAAATCTAATGATATTTAGACAAAACTCTCAACATAAAAAATGACGAGGACAACATGTAGAAGATCATTCATGTTTTGGTTTTGATCTAATTCGGTCTCAAATCACATGTAACACATGAAGAACTTAAAAAGCCTTAAACATGCGCGACTTAGGGAAAACACCTAATACTCGGCAGATACAGCATGAAAATTGGGAAAATCAAGTGCATATGAAAGTATACATGCATCACTACAAATGTTATAGGTTTCGTTTAGTCTTGGCCCGAGATCACCTACTTTTTGGGTTGAAGAAGTCCCATTCTCCAGACAGTCCTCGTTCAGACCACTTATTGGAGAACACTTAATACTCTCGATCTACTGGATGAAAAATAGGCAAACCAGTGGGATTAGAAACTAGACTCGACCCTCTTTCCAGGGTATAAGCCTTGCACAGTTTTGTTGTGGTTTGACTCACCTTAGGTCGACTCCAAGAAGGGCACTCTGCACAGGTCGATGCAGAACGCAGCAGAGAAGAAGCTCCAAGTTGGGGCGGTTTCCTCCTCCTTTGGGTGCTCAAGAACAGCCTCCCATGACCCCAACAATGTGTATTTTCGTCGCCTCGGGTTTCATGGCATTTATATATGCATCAGTGTGTTTTAGAAGTTCCATTGGGTGAGGGAAAGGCAAGGTGCGGTTTTGGCATTCCACCTTCCTTATTTTGATAATTTCTCACCCCAATAGAGTGGGTGAAGCTTTAGGAAACCTCCCACCATGGTTAGCCACGAAATTGGGTTGCCAAGAAAGCCTAATTGCCTTGGGATTTGCCCTAATTACCTCCTCCTATTTTCAGCTCAATTAGGGTTGCGAATTTCTATGTATTGTCTAGCTCCATTTTATTCTTGGCCAAAAGTGATCCATTGGCCCAATTCCGATAATGGGTCATCAATATATGATGTTGGAAGTCGCACCATCACGTTTATTTAATTTGGGATCATGTTATATTTCTGCATTAATGGTTTTTCAACTTAGTTTCCTAATTTGGATAATTAGTCACATTGTGACGTACACTTGGCCAATCGGATTTTTTGTTGTATGATTTCTTCGTGGAACACTTAGGAATAATGTTTGGGGTTGATTTATAATTTTATGGAATTTTCCGATGTGTTCTTGTACGTACAATAGTGGTACGTACCTACCATTCCGATAATACGGAAATTATTTCTTTCTATTTATTTAAAATTTTTAAATCACTGACTTTTCTGGGGTTCTACACCATTCCGAAAAGGGGCTATCATTCCATGTTGTTTAAAGTCCACCCATCTTTTTAATTTGGTTCATGATCATATTTTATACACATGATAATGGATTTTCCAACTTATTATGATAATAAGTCACAATAACTTTGAAACCTACCCCCAAATGATTTTTATTGACCCAAATTTCTTGATGAATCATTATAGGATATTATTTGAAGTTCATCTATGATTTTTATTTAATTTTCTGACTCATCCAAGTATGTGTGATAATGATTTCGCGACTTATTCCCTGATTACGATACTCAGTCGCAAAATGCCTTATTGGACCATCCGATTTTCCTTTGCACGAATTTCTTCATGGATCATTAGGGGGTATTATTTAGAGTTGAGCTATGATTTCTATAGAATTTTCTAATGGGTTTTTGTATGTACTTAATGGCACGTATGTTTTTGCTATTTCACTAATATTGAATTTATCGTTTTCAATTTATTTCTAATTTTCCAATTACTGAATTTCTTTTTTCGGTAAGTAATATGGTATTAATGAAAGATATATGCAAAAGCCTTTGATCATACAAGCCATGACCTAAAGGCAAAAGACACCGAGAGGAGTTTAGGAGAGTGCACCCCTACCTCAAAGAGGAGGAATGTTCTCACTCCACCAAACGAACACTCTAGGATAGAAAAGTTAAAAAAAGCTGAAAGTCCATGACTACACAACCTGCAGACTATCGATGATTAAGTTTATGGTCCCAATCTTGCCTTCAATGTGAAGAGTTCCTTTGAGTGCAGAAGATTGCAAGTTGCTCAATCCTTTCTTTTGGCTTGCATCGTCCAAACCTGACAAAGTTAGCAAAGATCCAAACAAGGAAATAGCCAAATAGGAAGATTAAAAAACTCATACATATAAAAGAAGAATTTAAGCTTGATGACTGACATTCTAATTAGTTAATGGTAAAATTGAATCTAGATAGAACCCCTTTCTCACGTTTCTTCAACTATTGAAATTAACAAATTTCTCAATGCAGCATCTTGTATCCGAAAGAATAGCAATCACAATGTAAACTTTATCTCTTTTCTGCCTTTCAAAGATCCCGATCCATCTTTCTCTCCATGCCCACCAATAGCAGATCAAAGTGCATTTTGGGCAAGTTTTGCTAAAATTCCAGAAGAAGGAAAGGATTGAATCATTGCTTTGACTTCCTGGATAATATTGCCATAAGGATCTCTTGTAAAGTCAAATCTTTTCAGAATTTCTTCCATATCCAATTACTATAGGAGCAGGCAAAGAAGATATGATAAGTAGTTTCAATGTCATTCTCACAAAGAGCACATCTATTTACCAGAGTATAACCTTTCCTTTGTAAGTTGTCTATAGTTGGGAGCTTATTCAACAATGCTTGCCATATACAAAGTGAGAATTTTTGAGTCGTAGGTCTGTCCCAATCCATTTAGTGAACTCCCATTTCCTTCCCCACTCCTTATTTTGATTCCAAGCAGAAGTAGCATTGAATTTTCCATTGTCATGGATCCATCTGATTCTATCAACCTGCTGTGCACAATTGGAATTGAAGTAATTTGGGGCCAAAGAGAAAACATATCAGCAGAAATTGGGGTGGGAAGTCTCCAATGGTCATTTTGAATGAAGGAAGAAACTGCCAAGTCCTTAGGAGCTCCAAGTCAAGCCTAATTCTGTTACCATACAACTGAAAAATACTCTTTCCATTCATACCACATGTTAATGGATTCACCATTGGAGATATCATAAGTAATGTGATTAAGTAGCCAATTTCTAGCCTTTAGAACCCCTTTTTTTGCAGCCGAGTAATGAGACTTAATCTCAGTATTCCAAATGGATTTGTTACAAAGATACTTACCACTAACCCAATTAGTCCAAAGAGACTTGTGCATTGAATGAGATCCCAAAGATGTTTCATCATACAACCTTATTCCAATCATGATGCTTCTTAGATTTAACCTCCTTCATCTTTTGGTTTATAGATTTGAGACCATTTGACCATGTGCAATGATTTCATTTCCCCTGTACCACTCCAAAAAAATTTACTAAGCATTTGATCAATTTCATGAGTGCATCCAGCAGGTAAGAGAAAATCATTAGACCAGTATAAGGCATATGAAAGTAGCACCGAACAAATTAATTCAAGTCTACCACTTTTAGATAGAAGACGAGTTTTCCATGAATTCAATCTTCTCTAAATTTTTTCCTTGATTGGCTGGTAGTATTTATTCTTCATGCCACTGGTGAATAAGGGCAGCACCAAATAAAAAACCGAAGGGATCCTTCTGCAACTTCAAGAGTATTAGCAATAATTTCCTTGTTGCTGATAGCATTGCCCACATAAACTTTACTCTTGGCACTATTCAGATGCAAACTAGAGATCTTGCCAAATTGACTCAGAATTTCTGCCAACTTATGAACAGAAGGAAGATCATTTTGAAAAATTAGTAGATCATCAGCAACAATGGTGTGTGAAACATGACATTGGCCAGCAGTATGAACTTTCAAAGTACCATCAATAACTGAATTTTCCAGTAAACAAGTTAATCCTTCCATGGCAATTGAGAATAGGTAAGGAGACAAGGGGTCTCCTTGTCTAATGCCATTTCTGCTGCTAAAAAACCCCAGAGGACTACCATTGAAAAGAATAGAGAATCGAGGAGTATCAATGCAACTCTTGATCCACATTATCCAGGAATCAGGAAAATTCATACTTTTCATCATGCTATAAATGATTTCTCTATTAACTGAGTCAAAAGCCTTTCTAAGATCAGCTTTAAAACAAAGTTGTTACCTTTTTTTTTGAGTGCATATCCTTAACTAGGTCATTAGCCAAGAGAACATTGTGGTGTATTCCACGACCTTTAATAAAGGCAGCTTGATTGAGGCTAATGATTTTATCCATAACCCTCTGAAGCCTATCAGCAAGCACTTTGGATATTATTTTGTAGGTGAAATTGCATAAAGAAATGGGCCTATAGTTTTCCATGCAATCAGCCCCTTCAGATTTAGGAATTAAGGAAATGAAAGTGCAATTCAAGCTTCTGAACATTCTCCCCTTTGTAAAGAAATCATGGCAAGCATTAATCACATCCCTCCTAGTAATTTGCCAAGTAGATTGATAAAATAAGCAGTAAAACCATCCGGACCAGGGCTTTTGTTTTTCGGTGCTTTCAAAACAATATTTGTAATCTCCTCATCAGTAATCGGAGCAGTAAGAATACTGATATCTTCATGACTCAGCTTTTTTTTTTTTGTAATAGAAGAGATCCTCAGGGTCAGCAACTAGGAGAGTGTACGCTATTCCCAGGAATAGAATATACCCATTCCACCAGTGCGATCAACTTGGGTCTGGATTATTAATATAAAATGAAATGAACAAGGGCTGAGGGGCATACCCCTGCTAAGCTAGCTTGAGATTAGGAACCCCAGACCGATCCAAAGTTAGGCGACCTTTACATTCACGGGGTAAAGAATCAGCAGAAAGGAAAATAGCATTGGTAGTAGATTTACATCCCACATTAGCTAAAGCATCAGCCACCTGGTTGGCTTGTCTATAGGTATGAACAAGCTTGACGTGAGATTGATGTAGAGAAGACTGAGCCAAATGCCAACATCGTAGACACTCCCAAGAAGGCGATTTGTTGCTAGTAAAGGAAGTGACAAGAGTAGTTGAATCTGATCTGATTTCAGACAATAAAGACCATGCTCAGCAGCCAACCGAATTCCATCACACAGAGATCGAACCTCAACAACCAAACTAGTGCCAAAGCCGTGGCTTGTTCCTAGCTTCCAAATGCAAATATTCCTTTTGATTAGCCTGATTCAAAAGAGAAGTGTAGTATGCTAGAGTGTGTTCCTTAACTTCATCAAGATCATTTATGATGCTTCCACTATTATCTCTGCATTTGCAAATTGTTTCTGGATTTCCTTGCAGCTATAGTGGCATAAAAGAACTTAGTATTGGAATCACCAAGAGTCAGCGAATTTTCTCTTGATTTTTGTTTAAGAAAATTTCCACATTCTCAATCGCCTAGAAGTATTTATCTCTTGCTGCCTTTTCTTCTTTGATGAGACTATCATCCAGAGGGTTTGTCAGCAGTTTCTCTTGTGCCACAATCAGCTTATCTTTACAGCTATTAACTTGAGTATGAACATCACCAAAAGACTTTCTATTCCATATTTTCAGAGCCTCTTTGCAGCTTTGAGTTTGCCACAAAGAATAAAAGGCGGTGTTCCCACAATAGGACCGCTCCAAGCATTTTTCACAACATCAACGAAATCAGGATGAGATATCCACATGTTAAAGAATCTAAAAGGTTTCTTGCCCTTAACAACCTCATTTTATGAACTGATAATGAGAATAGAGTGATCAGAGAAATACTGGACATCATATTCAAGGAGACAATCAGGATAAGCTTGCAGCCATTCTTTGTTAATCAAACATCTGTCCAGTCTAGCCATAATTCTTCTATAGAGTCACCTCAATATTCCATGAAAGATAATTCCCAACAGATTTCATGTCAAACAATTCAGCCAATGCAATGCAATCATTAAAATTCTGCAACATGGAGTCAGTTAATGGCCTGCCCCCTGACCTTTCATGTGGATCTGGGGTGTTACACAAAAACTCCTCAACCGGAAAGGCTCATATTCATAAGATCACCAAGCTTTATTGTCACATAATTCATGCAAGGATTAACCATAACATTATTCTCTTATAAAATTTTAGAATTTGACTCATCCCTTTTTGCAATAAAATTTGCCATAGACGGTCACATAATCCCAACACATGAAACACAATATGATTATCATATGATTTCATCCATCCATGATTCACACTTAGACAAATGATCAACTTATTTCTTTCATTCATTGAATGATTTGTACAATCACTAATTTCAAAAGAAAACACTCCTCACAGATCCGACCACAGTGGTTTACAAGTATAATACATGATTTGCTCATATATCCAAAAATCAGAAATGTAAACTACTCCAAGGTGATCCCAGCTCATCACACAAGGGGGTCGGCTACATGCTAAATTTGCTTCAATTCACCTGAAATGTTAATAGGTTTATGAGCAAACTTGTCATGTAGGATTTATATCTCATGGTGCGGGCAAAAATATATGTAATTCACATTTTAACAAGCTGAAATTCAAGAAAAACAAGCAGGAAATCAAGGTAAACAGGAAGTATGATCATAATAGAGTTGCATATTGCAAAACTTCAAGGCGAATCTTGCTATTTATCATGTCATGAGAACGATACACAAGTTAAGCTATGATCCAAATCAAGCATGTAACAATAACATGAAATTGGTCATTTCAAAGAATCAAACTTATCAAGTCAAGCAAGCAAATCAATCATATCCAGTCAAGTAGCACATCGTGCTTTATTCACATCATATAACAAGAGACACTTTCAATCATGCATACAAATAGATGCCAATGCCAAACACCACTCAAATTTTTTTGATCCATACTCCTTAGGTTATCAAGTACATCAGGGCGCTCCTCCCCAAGATCGGATCAGGCCCCTATTGCACAAGCATTTGATCAGGGATATCATCCGAACAGTAGTGTCGATTTCAAGACATGATAGCCATTGGAGTCAAGAAGGACATAATTTTAAGATTTCATAGAAGCCAACAACATAAGCTCAGATCAAGGAACTTCAAGAGTACAGATTGACAAGGATTCAAGCAGTCATAATGGATCAAGTCATGTAAGCAAGATCAAGAGGGTTCCTATACATTTATTTTGCTTTCAGATTTAAGACAGGCAGGTTCAAAGGTGGAATTTCAGTTAATCACAAGGGAATAGAATCAAGACAAATTAGGAGTCATTAGAATGATTTCAACGTTCTTATCACTTTTTTTTTAACATGTACAAGATACTAAGGTTACTATCATGTTGGTTGCTTTTCTATAGGACAGATCACAGTACCCGGAGGGCCAATCAAGTTGACAGTCAAAGTGTATAGGAGGAAACATTCGGAGTGACTAGACGGGCTAGTCAAATTTTCACGAAGGCCAGTCGAAATATACTTGAAATAGGAAGGAAATGGGTCTATGAATACTCAAGGGTGCATAAGACCCAATGATGCTGTTAGAAAGGTTCAAAGGTGCACAAGAGACTTAGACAAGGTTTCCAGCAAGGAGGTTGTTGGATACACCACATGATCAAACTTGAGGATTGCATTTCCAGTCTAAGGGTTCTAGAAATGTTTGGACCAATAGACAAATCAAATGGGTTCCTGTGACGGCCCTCGTTACACCGGTACGGTTATACCAACCCACGTCGGTATAGCGAGAGTCCTCACAGTGGGACATTTACCCAACGATACAAACAGCTGAGATACACGCAAATAATATATAACAGAGTAGCGGAAGTAAAAGAGAACTATCTCCATTCATTCATCATCCACATTAAACATACATGCATTTACAATTTGCAAAAAGGAACTAAAATTCACATGATTTAAATGCTGAAATAGAGATACAAAATGTCCACATATTACATTTATTTAATGATAGTTCTAATACAATGTCCAAGTACATACTAAGAAGTACACACAATCACAAGGATCTCAAAAGCTGGCTAGTCTCCACGCTCGGAGTCCGTCTCTGCTGCCTCCTCCGAGGGTACGGTGTCACAACTATACCTGTACGCCGAAGCAAGGAGTGAGTCCAGGGACTCAGCAAGTAACACTATGCATGATATACACGTACAAGTCCTAGTGGTTTCTACACACACATTACATTTACACACATAGCATGCTAGTCCATTTAAGTTTTCAACCTATCATGAAGGTTCTACAATTTTATACATGACGCATGCTTTCAGATTTCAAAAATAACATTCACCTAACACATGGTCTCTATTCAATTCACTCATGGGACTTTAATCAAAACGTGAGAGCTATTGACATGAACAATTGACATACATGAACGGGGAACATAATTAGCATGGATTCCACATGTTCTTAAGTACATACATAACTTTTAATCATGCTTTAGGTTGCTGGTTTCATATGGTTCAATGACTATAAACCTACACATGGAAGCTACAACGTGGCTTAGAACATAATATATGAACAATCTATCATGCCGCTTTGCACACATACTCATTAATTGTTCCTAACATGGATTCTAAACACTTTGCACACATAAACATGGAATTGATAACATGCATTTGCTGAATTCATACGTTTTCAGATTTAGCCTCACATGATTTCAATACACATTCACACATCTAAAAGTTCACATTTTCTTTTTACACAATTTCCTCTTTTCACATGGTTACACTTTGCACATACACATTCACATGTCACTTACACATTTACACATGGTCACATACACTTTACACATTACACTTTACACATGTTTTAGTGCCGTGACACATAGTCCAAACCACCAAAGAAGGACACATTCACATCACATAACACATAGACACCATTTAGGCAATTCAATGGTGACTCTTGGACTGCGCAGACCGGGAGAACAAGTCTCCACCCTAACCAGTGGTACTGTCCACCTCCAGGATTTCCCCCTAATGCCCTTAGGGTCACTTAACACAATGAACTTTCTCAGGGGGACTTTTCCCTGATACGGCTCCACTGCCTTCTCGGAAGCAGTATCACATTGGCACAGTTTACACTTTTACACATTTACCGTTTTACACATGGTTTTACACTTGACACTCTTCATTTCATTCACACTTTCTTACTCACATGAACACCTCTGTTTTCCTAACATGGTACTACAGAGTTTTCAGGATTCAACACATAGTAAACACACCAATCATGCTGGGTTTAGACAAAATCTAATCACGTTTCGATCATATGTACGATTATTCATAATTCACATGAAAACACATAACTTTTTATTACTGTTCCAATTAATCTGAAATTTTAACCATATGTTGTTTGCGGTTTCAAAATCATACCTCAATTTTTCAGATTTTTCTGAGCTAAATAAGATTTACAGAAAATCAACACCTAATTAGCACATTATTCACAATTTACGTTAACATGGAATTTACACATCATGCAATTTACCACTTGCTGTTTAGCCATAAGCTACCAACATTTGCATGAAATTAGAGTACAACATTTCCCTAATTCATACATCTATGGATTTAACACTACGAATCATTTTGCATACTTCTATTCTATCGAACCGAAACTATTAACAAATTGCACAATCATGGATAAGTTTCCTAAATTTGCAAACACACATGCTGACCCACAATCTTCATGATTAGACTGAAATCAAGGCATTCAACTCACTGTAGTCATGGAACATGGGTTTGCAAAATTATCTACAAGTCATGCTCACAAGATTAAAGACACCATTTTTTTTCACATTCACCATCACACCACATTCATTCACACCACAATGCACACTATACATAGCTTATAGGAATACCATATATCCTCATCATGGAAATCATAACGAATTAACGTATAGAGGGACAGAACAGCTCACTGTTCTGTCCTGAAGAACTAGACGGCGGTCTCTGGCCGCTGACTCAGAGTCAGCGGCATGGTCGATGGACGCCAAGGAAGTACTGGGCGTCCAGGGACCTTGCCGTTTACTCAGGTCTGTGCAGAAACACAGACCCAAGCTCTGAAATTTGGGTGAAATGGAGGGTCTAGGACTCGAGAAAAATTTCATAAAAAATCATAGAAACCTCCTAGACTCATACGGGGATACCATAGATAGGTCACTTGCCTCTCTAAAAATCCTCCAAGAGTTTTATGGCTCGAAGAAGACCTCCTTGGGCAGTTCCAAGAAGTTGCAGAAGCACCTCCAAGATCGCCTTCCCCTGAGCTCCTGGTTGATCTCCACACCGAGGGGATGATGGGGAAGCCTTCCCCTATGCTTTAACTTCCTCCTTGATGCAGAATCTCCAAATCCAGCTTCAAGGGGTCGATTTTTGGTTCAAAAATGGGTTTTTTCTCACAGAATGCTCTAGGGTTTTTCTCTCTTCTTCTCTCCTCTTGCAAGGGGAAAGTGAGAAGTGGGGAGAGGCCATTTCGGGTTCAGCATGTAGGAGAGGCCCTCACCCACTCACCATGCCGATTAGACAGCCTGAGAGCCGTTGGGGGACATCCCCCCAATGGTTGCCATGCCTTGTTTCAGAAGATAGCAGCTCTGCTGCGCATGCAGGCCAGAAGTTGACGTCCAGATCGCTGGACGCGCGGAGTTAGTGTTGGCGTCCAGGGTTGGACGCTAACACCACCTCAACGGCCTGGGGATTGACGCCAAAAGGTCCTGCGGCCAGAACCCTAATTTATGCAGAAAACCATGCATACCAAGCTTCTATACATGCAATATGTACATGGTATTATATTCACACTATCATCATGCAATACATACATTATTTACGTTTAATATAAACACATGTACACGTATTTATACTATTTTAATATCCACGTAAATACGTACATACATACTCAACACAATATACACACATAAATACGAAAAAAATACGACGGAAATTCGAGGGTCTTACAGTTCCTATTCCAGGAAAGATCAAGAAAACTCTAGACATACTTTCTAGGAATAAGGGTCATGTTCCTCACGAACAAGCTAAAACAAGGTGAGTCTTGTGAGCGTGTGAGGGTCAAGAAATCCTAACACTCTAGCGATCAGACATTTAGGCAAATCAGAGGTATTCCACTACGTTCTTAACATAGAAAAATCCAAGGATACTTAGAACAAGAACAAGCAGTTTAATTTGTGCCCGAGAAAACCTACCTTTTTGAGTTGCTCTTCAAGTCCAGTCCTACGGTTTGATACAACGGCCAGAAGAAGAAGATGAACTCCTCAAAGTCCAGTCGCAGCAGGCCGAAGCAGTGGTCAAGGGATGAAGGGCTTCAAGAAGCCGGATCATCCCAATCTAGCTCTTCAAATTCCAAGATCACCTTTCAGTTCTTCTCTGGTCAAGGCAGTGGGTGCAGGGGGAAAAGGCTACAGACAACCTTTAGGATAGGAAGATCATAAGGTTTGGCCAAGAAGGTCATATGGCTTATTTAAGGGGTTTTTTGGTCCCATTAGGACCCTTTCTTTATTCTTATAGAAGGGACAGAAAGTTCTATCTATTCATACATAAGCCATGCCCAAACCATACTCTGTCATACCTAACATTTGACTTGGTCTGCAAAAGGGACAGACCATCATACCAGGGCCATGTCTATGTGGACTTATTTCTAGGGAAAGGACAGGGGTAGGTAAGGACCACCCATGCCCATTTCAGAACTCTTTGTCCTTTTTGCTGCCACCGATTAGAGACTAGGCTCCCATCAATTGGTGTTCAAGGGCTACATCGGTTGGAGAACAAAATCCTCCATCGACTGTTGTTTAAAAGGTCATAGTAAAAAGGGTCAATTGATTGGCAACAAGGCCAATTGATAAACAGACTCCTATCGATTGTTGTGTAATAAGGCAATCAATTGTTGAATAACAAGACAATTATTATCAATTAATAAGGCAATCGATTGGTGAACGAGAAACTTTGATTTCATAAGGAAAACATCGATTACTGACCAACATCGATTGGTCAAAAACATCAATTTCTGAAAGAGAACATCGATTAGTGACCAACATTGATTGGCCAGAACATCCATTGCTCATTTAGAACATCGATTACTGAAGAAAAATATCGATTGCTCATTTAAACATCAATTATTGAAGAAAAATATCGATTGTTCATGTGAACATCAATTGCTGAAGGAAAAATATTGATTGCTCATTTAGAACATCGATTACTAGAGGAAAAATATCGATTGCTCATTTGAACATCGATTACTAAAAACAAATATCGATTGTTCATGTGAACATAGATTACTGAAGGAAAAACATCGATTGCTCATTTAGAACATCGATTACTGAAGGAAAAACATCGATTGTTTATTTGAACATCGACTATTGAAGGAAAAACATCAATTGCTCATTAAGAACATCAATTATTGAAGGAAAAACATCGATTGTTTATGTGAACATCGATTACTGAGGAAAACATCAATTGTTCATGTGAACATTGATTTGTTGAAGGGAAACATCAATTACATAGAAGGCAATCGATTGTTACTTCGTCATATACGAAGTTCTGGTATTCTCTTCTGCTTTATACGAAGTTTCACTTTGTCATATCTAAAATTTTGCTTGGACTGACTACGTTATCTTTTGCCATATAGGAAGTTCTACTTCGTCATATACGAAGTTCTGATTCGATTGACAACGTTATATTTTGACCAGTCGAAGGGCTGGTGATTTGTAACTAGCTGGGGGGGTACCAGTATTCCCCTTCCATGAACTTCCCATTCATCACAAGACTTCCTTCATTGGCTCATTTACTTTAATTATCCTGATTGAGACCTTACTCAATCATCTCCACTAATTTATCCTCATTTATTTGTTATTGAAAACTCCAAGTTGTTACACCCTCCCCCACTTAAAGGAATTTGGTCTCCAAATCCATATGATCTAATATATATTGTGATCACTAAATGATCTTCATGTCTCCCCCACTTAAGACTTAGACTAGCAAGACATTCTTTCCATGGTAAGATACGTCTGGAGGGTATACATATATGCACATATCCTTTATCAAAACATTACTCAATTTCATAGAAGATTCTTCAAAAGTACCATGATTTACATGTTTCTTCTAAATAGGATTACAACACCAAAAATCAAAATGATTCTAACTGCTCAGGACCATTTGGTTCTTCTTTGAGTATTCTTTTCCTTTCATTTGCGAGCAATCACAGATCCTGTGATCCACACCTCCACACAGAAGGCAAGCTCCATTATTCCTCCAACACCCTTCAATCTTGTGTCCCATTCGTCCACAGTGGCAGCACTTCCTTTCAGGTACACGAGCCAATTGTTTACCCTTCTTCTGGGGCTTCTTCTTATGTGGTCTATTACTATTGTTGGTCTGCTTCTTTCTAGCTATGGGTTTGAAATCATTCTTAGTAATCCCAAAGCGTTCACCAGTAGTTGGGAAACTCGTCATAATGCCTTGGTTACCTTCTGAACCGACCTTAGTCCGTCCATAAGTGTTGTGGACTGCTCCTCAGTTGTCATTTTCCTTCAAAATAAATTACCAAGATTGTCAGTTTCTCTTTTGCTTATTGCTTCTAGCTTACAAATCTTATAAACATTTATCAAGGGAAGTTCTATGTCTAGTCCATGGCTTCTATCAATCTCACGATTGCCTAGGACATTCCTCATATATTCTGGATAACCTACAACCTTTGGCTATCAAGGTTAGGTTTCCATTCTGGAATTGTAGCCCATACCTTATTAGGTTGGAACTTAATACCAGCTCGCAAGTGTTAACAAGAGTCCCATATTTGTGCTAGACTCAGAGAATTTCAAGAATCAAGGATTCGCTCAACACAGACCCATAGTTCCAAGCTTAAGCTCTGGTATCTCCTAACACATTTAGCATTAGGTAAATATACATCCATAAGGTGAGGTTCAAATGATAAGGATGTAGCTCAGAGCATATGCAGCTCTGGTAATGCTTCTTTATAAGGGAAATGGTCAGGTCTAGCACAAGGCTCCACCGACTCACTAGGTGCTAGCAAGGGATAGACACAAAGAACCAAAGTCCACATGATAGAAATTTCCATAATTTCGGCTATAGGTTTGCCTGAGGGCTCTTAGTTGTCCGGACTGAGATCCCATTTACGATCAACGACCAAAGCTCATGTTACTTCTAACCATCAAGGTTCGGGGTTGAAACATTGATGCTACACCTATCCAATTCTAGAATCCAAGACTAACAATCTAATATCACTTCTTGTCTTACCTAGGATCCAATAGAAGTTCCAATAATGCCTCTCAGTCCAATCCAAGGTCATGACTAGTGTTCTAATGTCTTTCCTATCCATCCTAGAATCCAAAAATTAAATTCAGATACTCCTATCTATTTGGCCAGGAATCAGGCCGAAAGGCCAATATTTTGAGATCTCTCTAATCCATTTTAAGATCAAGAGCCAAAAATTGGCATCTTCTCCAATCCAACCAGAGATGCCTTGACTTTACTCTTAATGCTTCCAGGGATACTCTGATACCACTAATGCACCCAGGGCTGGTGGGATGCTCTGATATTCTAACTTCCTGGCCTAGGATCATGTGGACACTCTAATACCACCTCTGTCACACCCCAAAAATTCAGGTATCATAATTGTAGCGAAAATTCAAAATATGAATGAATAATCCAACACATAAACCTTGACCCCACACCTCAATTATACTTGGAATTCGACATTCAAGTCAATGGTAATGGAATAGAAGGCCAAGCCTCAACATCACAATTAGGGCCCAAACTTTTTCTATTACTCGAAATACAAAACTCTCAACAAGAAAGGCTCATATTCATGAGATCACCAAGCTCTACAGTCACATAATTCATGCAAGAATTAACGATAACATGATTCTCTTATAAAATTTCAGAATTTGACACAATCCCATTTTGCAATAAAATTTGGCACAAACAGTCACATAATCCCAACACATGAAACACAATATGATTATCATATGATTTCCTCCATCCATGATTCACACTTAGACAAATGATCAACTTATTTCTTTCATTTATTGAATGGTTTGAACAATCACTAATTTCAATAGAAAACACTCCTCAGTGTTTACAAGTATAATACATGATTTGCTCATACATCTAAAAATCAGAAATTTAAACTCCTCCATGGTGATCCCAGATCATCACACATGGGGGTCGGCTACATGTTAATCATGCTTCAATTCACCTAAAATGTTAATAGGTTTATGAGTAAACTAGACCAATAAGATTTATATCTCATTGTGCGGGCAAAAATATAAGCGGAAATCAAGGTAAACAGAAGCATGATCATAATAGAGTTGCATATTGCAGGAATTCAAGACGAATCATGCTATTTATCATGTCATGATAATGATGCACAGGTCAAGCTATGATCCGAATCAAGCATGTAACAAGAACATGAAATTGGCCATTTCAAACGACTCAAACTTATCAAGTCAAGCAAGTGAATAAATCTAATCTTGTCAAGTAGCATATCGTGTTTTATTCACATCATATATTAAGAGGCGCACTTTCAATCATGCATACAAATGGGTGCCAATGTCAAGCACCGCTCAATTTTTTTTTTATCCATACTCCAGGTTATCAAGTACGTCGGGGCACTCCTCCCCAGGACTGGATCAGGTGCTATTGCATAAGCATTTGATCAAGGATATCATCCAATAGTAGTGTTGATTTCAAGACAAGATGGCGATTGAGTCAATAAGGACAAAATTGTTGGATTTCATAGAAGCCAACAATATAAGCTCATATTAAGGAACTTCAAGGGTACAAATTGGCAAGGATTCAAGCAGTCATGATGGATCAAGTCATGTAAGCAAGATCAAGAGGGTTCCTATATATTTCTTTTGCATTCAGATTCAAGACAAATAGGTTCAAAGGTGGAATTTAAGTTAAACACAAGGGAATAGAATCAAGACAAATTAGGAGTCATTAGAATGATCTTCACGTGCTTATCACTTTTTTTTAACATGTACAAGATATTAAGGTTACTGTCATGATGGTTGCTTTTCAATAAGACAAATCACAGTAACCGGAAGGGCCAATCAAGTTGACAGTCAAAGTGTACAAGAGGAAACAATCAGAGTGATCAAAAGTGCCAGTCGAAATATACTTGAAACGGGAAGGAAATGGGTGTAAGAATACTCAAGGGTGCATTAGACCCAATGATCCAAGTAGCACGGTTTCAAAGGTGCGCAAGAGACTTAGACAAAGTTTCCAGCAAGGAGGTTGTTGAAAACACCACATGATCAAACTTGAGGATTGCATTACAGTCTAAGGGTTCCATAAGGCTTGGACCAATAGACAAATAAAATGGGTTCATATTCCGGGAAAGATCAAGAAAACTCTAGACATACTTTCTAGGAACAAGGGTCATGTTCCTCAAGAACAAGATGAAACAAGGTGAGTCTTGCGAGGGTGTGAGGGTCAAAAATCCTAACACTCTAGCGATCAAACATTTAGGCAAAGAAAGGTGTTCCACTAGTTTCTTAACATAGAAAAATCCAAGGATACTTAGAACGAGAACAAGTAGTTTAATTTGTGCCCGAGAAAACCTACCTTTTTGGTTTGCTCTTCAAGTCCAGTCCTACAGTTTGATGCAGCGGTCAGAGGAAGAAGATGAACTCCTCGAAGTCTAGCTTCAGCAGGCTGAAACAGTGGTCAAGGATGTAGGGCTTCATGCTTCAGCTTCAAGTAGCAGGATCATCCAATCCAGCTCTTCAAATTCTAGATCACCTTCAGTTCTTCTCTGGTCAAGGAAGTGGGTGCAGGCGGAAAAGGCTCCAGACAGCCTTAGGATAGGACGATCATAAGGTTTGGCCAAGAAGGGCCATATGGCTTATTTAAGGGTCTTTGGTCCCATTTAGGACACTTTTCTTTATTCTTATAGAAGGGACAGAAAGTCCAATCTGTCCATACATAGGCCATGCCCAAACCATACTCTGCCATACCTAACATTTGACTTGGTCTGCAAAAAGGATAGACCATCATACCAGGCCATGTCTATGTTGACTTATTTCGAGGAAGGACAGGGGTAGGTAAGACACCTATGCCCATTTCAGTACTCCTTGTCGTTTTTGCTGCCATCGATTGGAGACCAAACTCCCAATCGATTGGTGTTCAAGGGATACGTCAGTTGGAGACAAAATCCTCCATCGAATGTTGTTTAAAAGGTCATATTAAAAAGGGCCAATCGATACACAGACTCCTATTGATTACTAGGTAATAAGGCAATCGATTGTTGAATAACTAGACAATCGATTGTCAATTAACAAGGTAATGGATTGTCAAATAACTAGGCAATCGATTGTCATAAAGTGGTAATCGATTGGTGAAGGAGAAACATCGATTGCAGAAGGAAAACATCAATTATTGAACAACATCAATTGGTCAGAAACATCGATTGCTAAAAAAAATATCGATTACTGACCAACATCGATTGTCTAGAACATCGATTGTTTAAGAAAACATTGAATGCTTATTTAGAATAGGGTCATGCATTCTCCTAAGGGTAAAAGTCCTGGTCCGGATGGCTTCCGGCAGAGTTCTATCAATCTACTTGGGTTATTGTGGGGATCAATTGTCAGGGCGGTTAAGCATTTTTTCACACTTCTAGAATGCTGAAGCAGCTCAACTATACATTCATTGCTTTAATCCTGAAGGCTGAAGGTGCTGATTCTTTTGACCAATTCAGGCCTATATCTTTATGTAACTTTGCTTATAAGATCATTTCCAAGATTTTGGCTAACAGATTGCAAAGAGTTCTTCATAAGCTAATCAGCCCAAACCGAGGGGAGAGGGAGTGGTCCCCCCTTTCCCCATGCACACAGTGTGCAGGGCGCTCCGGAAAAGGCTGTTTGACCTATTTTCGGAGTGGCCAACCCCCCCCTCTCGTTCTCTTCTTCTTCCCCCCCAACCGCTGCACTCTTCCCCTCTGCTCCCTCTCTCTCTGCCTCCGCTGCTCTCTCTCTCTCGTTTCTCTGCTCTCTCTCTCTCTCGCGCTCACTTTCTCTCTCTCTGTCGCTCTGTGCACCACCCGGAGGAGGAGGCCGCCGTTGCATCACCATCTTCTTCCTCCCTTGCTCTGCGTCGTGGAGGACGCCGTCGCCGTGCCGCCGCCGCCGCCCGGAGCCGCGCACGGAGGACGCCGTGCGCGGGGTGCAGCACCTCGCCGCCGCCGCTGTCGCCGTCGCCGTCGAGCTCATCGCCGCCGCCTGGGGTCGTCGCCGGCGGATCCTACCGCCGAGGTAGGGACCCCCACTCCCTCTCCAGCGTCGACCGGACTCCCCCTCCCCCCCCGTGCGCTACCGTGGCCCCCTCCGACCCTGCTCCCGCTTTCTCTCTCTCCTTCCCTCTTTCTCTCTCTTCTGTGTTTCTCCGGCTGGGGCTCTGCCACGAAGGATCGCCGGCGGCAACAGCGCCGTCCGGCGACCCTTCCGCCGCCGGCGTCGGCGCCGACGCCGGCCCCGGCCCTGCCAGCCGCCAGCTTGGCCCCTTCCGTTCTCCTCCTCCCTGCGCGCAGGAAGGAGTCGGGAGGAAGGGGGAGACCCACCTGTGGCGCAGTGCGCCTAGATTTGCCTCAGATCTGGGTGGCGCACTGCGCCCCCGCCCTCTGGCGCATTGCGCCAGGCAGTGGCCTGGGTCCTCTGCGGCACATTGTGCCGACAGATCCTCTTGGACCCTTTTTGGCTCCGTTTTGGGCCGTTTTCGAGCCGTTTTTCGTGTGTTGTTGCTCCGGCTGTGCTGGTGGGCCTGCTCGGGGTTGGTGGCCGTTTCTCGGACCACGTGGTAGTCGGGCCCACCCGGGTCGGCTCCGACCGGGCCGGTAGTGCCTGTTGACTGGTCAACCGGGGACAGTCGTGCAGTGTTTCCGGCACCCGTCGGGGGTGTTCTGAGGGTTGACCGACTGTCTCGGGTAGTAATATATATTTATATTTGAGTCGTCATACCGCGTTCCTCGGTTTCTGGGCCTACTTGGGTCGGCTCCGATCGGGCCGTTGAGGGCCGTTTGACCCGAACAACCGTGTTGGGGTTTCCGGCACCTGTGGGTGATTTCGAGGGCCGACCGACTGTCCGGGTGGTATTATTAACTTTTTGTGGTTGACCGTCAATCAGGTACTTTTTCAGATCCGTTTCCGCATCGAGTTTCCGTTCTGTACTTGTGACGCTTGTGCTGACTTCCTAGCACTGCGCCTTACTAGTCTTCGCCCGGTGCTGTGGCACTTGAGGGCTTGTCCCAGCGCACGGTGCGCTTTTGGGTTGTTACCGTTCCCCGGGACCCCCATCCTCGTGGGCCCGTTGAGGGTGGTCTCCGAGCCACGAGTGCGTCCGTCGAGCGTTTCTCTGAACGAAGGGGAAAACGGTGTTGGACAGCGGCGTTGAGTCGTTTGTTGAGCTCACTTAGTTGGTCTGGGTCCCGCGGAGTTTGGAGTGTCGCGGTGCGGGCCAGCTAGTCCGTTCTCACAGCCTCGCCTTACACGGTTCCGGAGCCGTGTCGGGAGGACAGGCGTGGGACCGTAGTCCGGCCAGACTACGGCTTGTGGTTGTGGTGGTCCACGCGTCTCACTCCGACAGGAGGGGAGACCTGGACTCGTGGTCGAGTGGTAAGACGCCGGTGGGCGCAGCTGACCACTGACTAGTAGAGGCTGGGTTGTGGCTAGTGTGTCTTGTCCAGACGAGGGTTTTACCGTTTGCTCGTGTTGGGTTGTGGCTTTGTCCAGATGAGGGTTTTGCCGTCTACTTGTGCAGTTTTGTGGCGTGCTCGGAGCACGTTTACTGAGGTTGAGACTGTGCGTTGTTGTGCCGTGTTGGCGTACTTGTGAACTTGAGTGCTTCAGTTATTTATTTTAGTACTTGCTCAGTTGCATTATTATTTATTATATCTCCAGCTTAGTTAGTAGTCTTGCTGCTTGAGTTACCACCGTCTTCCGCCTGGTGTAGTTAGCTTGTTTACTTTAGTAGCACTGTTCTTCATGCCTTGTTTAGTTGTGTTGTTCTTGTTTCTCTGCTGTCGAACCGGTGAGGGGTTGGGTTCCCTGCTGGGCTTCGTTCGCGAATCTCATTCCCCCCTTACTTCCTTCCAGGTTTGAGCTCAAGGGAGCCGGTGCTCGTGTTTGGACGGTCTGCGTCGTGCCGCTTGTGGTCAGTAGCGTTGGTTGTGGTTAGTATTTCCTTTTTACACTTGAATAATTATCTGGGACATTGTGTGTATCTTTCTTCCGCTGTTGTATTTCTGTATATTGTTTAGCTATTGTAATCTATTGTATATCTCACTGGACATATTTCTAACCCTTCCGGTCTTCGGATCCGTGGGTGGCGCTCCAAGGGTCGGGTACTTGGAGGGTCCGGGTATCGATTCTTGGGTCGTTACAGTTGGTATCAGAGCAAATGTCTTCTGAGGTTTACAATGGTAATGGCTATGATTATCCCAGAAAATGGTTCAAGTGTGTTGCTAGCACCGTCCGTGGTGTGTTAGTGTTAAGTTTGCGCCTTGATCATGTTTTGCAGGTAGGTTGTGGTTCAGAAGATTCTAGTGGGAGTCATAGAAGGGTTGCTGTTGTTGCAATGCTGCGTGCGTGGTGCATGATCGCTGGTTGGTTCGTGTCGTTGGTGTTGTTGATGATGGAGTTGCTGGTGGAGGTCTTCCTTGTGAGGAGGACAGTTGTAGACAGGTCCGGTGCGGTGCTCTTGGTCATCGTTGGTTGCGCTTTCGGCTGCATGTGTTCTGTGGTGGCTGAGAGAGTCTGTTTGTGGTGTGGCTTCCACTGGTGCAGATTTGTTGTCTGCGGGTCCAGTGGAAGGTGCCCTTATTTTTCCTACTTATGTTTGCTCTTGGCTTTGTTGTGCTTTGGTTGCTTGGGCATGTTGCCTCACCTATTAGGTGAGTTGTGGGTGCCCTGTGTTCTGCTAGGTTGGCATTGCTGCTCGGACATAGCGTTGCTCTGTGTGTGCTTGTGATGTTGCTGGTTGCGTGTTATGTCACTTGTTGTGTTTGCTTGGTGGCCTTGTGCTACTTGGTTGTGAGTTCTGGTGAGGTGTTCCCAGAGCTCTTTCTTGCTTGTTCTGGTGGAGGGTTCTTCCAGAACTTCTTCGTGCTCGTTTCTTTTTGTTGCCCTCAGGGTTGAGGTGCATTGTTGGTTGGCCTTGGGTTCTGGTGAGGTGTCCCCAGAGCTCTTCCTCGCTTGTTCTGGTGGTGGTTTCTCCCAGAACTTCTTTGTGCTCGTTTCTGGTTGTTGTCGTGCTATGTCATGGTTGAGGTGTGCTGTTGGTTGATTGCGTTCTGGTGAGTTCTCCCAGAACGATGTCTTGGTCATTCTGGTGGAAGCTTCTCTCAGGACTGTCTGTGGTGCTTTTGCTTGCTGCTGTGTGCTCTCGCTGATGGTCTATGTGGATTGGTTGTTTGGGCTGGTTGTTCTAGTGGAGTTTTCCTTGGGCGACTCTCTGTCGTTCTTGGTGGAGGTCCTTTCCATGGTTGCTTAGTGTTTGATTTGGTTGTTGTTGCTCTCTCTCTGTGGAGATGAGCTGTCTTTGTTGCCGGTTGGACTGTCTGTGCTACAGTCTGTCTGAGCATTGTCGGTCAAGGCGCGGTACCTTTGACCGTGTGTCTGGTTGTTGTGTTGGCCAGGTGCCTTGTTGTTTGTTTCCAATTTTTTTGGTTGCGTTGGTGGGACTGCGGGTGTCCCCGTGGCTCGGATGGTTCTACTTCGTTTTCCTGTGCCCAACTCTCTCTCGTAATTGGTGATGTGGTGTGTGTCTTGGCCATGTGGCTAGCTGTATTTCTTGTGGAGGTGCTGGTTTTGTGTTTCGATCCCCTCTCTTCCGTGTGGAAGAGGCCTTTTGTGCTTTTTTCATCCTCTATTTTTGTGGGTTGCTCGGGGTGGTGGTGCTCCGCTTTTGTGCCTTGGTACTGTGGTGTGTGCTATTGTGGCCTTCTTGGTGAAGGCTTTTCACCTCGAGTTGTCTTAGGGTTGAGCGGGTTGCTCCCCTTGTGTTATCGTTTCCGTTTGGCACTGTAGGTTGGTGAACCTACTGGTCTTCTGTGTTTTGTTGTGAGGGCTTGTGTGTTGCCTGACTGGTCGATGTGGGACAGTGTGTTTCCACTCGATCAGCTCTGGGTTGCCCCGATTCTCTCACCTAGCTTGCTCGTGTTGGGGTTATGTTCCCATGTGATTTGCTTTGTGCCTCTTTCTGCTCTTGGAGGCTTTTGTCGCCTCTCAGTGTGTGGCCCTCACTACTTGTTGTGGTAGGGCCAATGCCTTGTGTGGTGCGCTTCTAAAGAGCCAGCATGTTTGTTTTGCTCTTCGAAGCTCGTGACCTTCCGTGTGTTTTCTCTTCTTGGTGGGTCTCTGGTAGGGAGTCCCTTTGGTTGGCCTCGTGCCGTTTTGGGGCTGTTGGTGCGACCATGTGCACGACACCTGGTGGTTCTGGTGCTTGTGGTTGCGCCGTGTGCTTGTGCCCGTGTGTGCTGACCTTGAGTTTGTGCGTTGTTTTGCGATTTGTAAGGTGCTCGAGGCGTTGAGTTGTTCCGCCTCTGGGACGCATGTGGTGGCCTGTCCCTTGTGGTCGTACCTTACCACAGTGTGGTAGCTACCTCGTAGTTTTGTAGCCCTGGTGGTGGTGCACCTAATTTTGGTTGTGGCCCGCGTCTGGTGTACCCTCCCTATGCGTGTTGGGTTTTGCTACCTTGTGTTGGTTGAGTTCTACTTAGGTTAGCGTGCTGCTCTCGGCTCTTGCGGTTTCCTAGTTTTCTATTGGTTGAGTGTTTTTTTGCGGTTGGTTTTTGGCACTCGCTCTTGGCATTGCACATTTCATGGTGGATGCACTACCAACCATTGTGTGTTCGATCGAGTGTCGGGTGGAGAGCTCGGAAGCCGATGGCGGGACTCCTGTCTATGTCTGTGGTGGTAGTGAGGCCTATCGGCTTACTGGTGCTTGACCGTGTGAGTCGCTGACGTCATGGGTTGCTTGGTTCTGACCAAACCTTAGACGTCTTTTCGACCTTATCGTTGTGTGGGTTGTGCTTGTGGAGCGTGTTCTGTTTTTGGTTTTCCTGTGACTCCACATTCGTTTGGTGTCCTTGTCGGACCACGAGGAAGGTCTGGGTGAGACCGAGTGGTGTTGTGGATGTCGTTCCACGTGTTGAGAGGTTTTCCACGTCTCTGTTCCGCTTAGACTCTGGTTTTCCTTTACGAGACATCCATTTGGCTGTGTGGCCGATACTAGCTGTCGCTAGCTATGTGAGGCCATTCCTCTGAGCCATGTGGTTGACTCATAGGTCTTCTTCCGAGTTGTCACCAGTCACTGTGGTTTCTGTCAGGTTCTGCTGGTGGCAGAGTGGGTTGCTGACCGGATTGGTTTAGCGGCAAGGTCTGTTGAGGACTTTAGCCACGTGGTTTTCAGCTAATGGTTCCGTTCGTATTCGGTTGGTTGGTGTGTGCCACGCTTGTGGAGTTGTCAGCATTTGAATGAGTGCTCCATCCTCGTCTAGGGAGTGCTGCGTGCGCTGTCGGTTGCCTAGTTGAGCACTCCACGCGTGGCTGTGTCGCTGTTGTGGCCACCAGGAAGTCGTGGTGAGACTTAGTGGCCTTTTTCACGCTGGTTGTTTGTTCTCGTGTTTATTCCCGAAGGTTGTCAAACCAATTCGAGTGAGTTGTTCCTACCCTTGCTTTACTTCCGTGCTTCGGCTTTATTTTGTAATTTCGAGGGCGAAATTGTTTTAAGTGGGGTAGGATGTGAGGACTGGGAGGGGAGAGGGAGTGGTCCCCCCTTTCCCCATGCACACAGTGTGCAGGGCGCTCCGGAAAAGGCTGTTTGGCCTATTTCCGGAGTGGCCAACCCCCCCCTCTCGTTCTCTTCTTCTTCCCCCCCAACCGCTGCACTCTTCCCCTCTGCTCCCTCTCTCTCTGCCTCCGCTGCTCTCTCTCTCTCGTTTCTCTACTCTCTCTCTCTCGCGCGCTCACTTTCTCTCTCTCTATCGCTCTATGCACCACCCGGAGGAGGAGGCCGCCGTTGCATCACCATCTTCTTCCTCCCTTGCTCTGCGTCGTGGAGGACGCCGTCGCCGTGCCGCCGCCGCCCGAAGCCGCGCACGGAGGACGCCGTGCGCGGGGTGCAGCACCTCGCCGCCGCCGCTGTCGCCGTCGCCGTCGAGCTCGTCGCCGCCGCCTGGGGTCGTCGCCGGCGGATCCTACCGCCGAGGTAGGACCCCCACTCCCTCTCCGCGTCGACCGACTCCCCCTCCCCCCCCCCCCCCCCCCCCGTGCGCTACCGTGGCCCCCTTCGACCCTGCTCCCCTTTCTCTCTCTCCTTCCCTCTTTCTCTCTCTTCTGTGTTTCTCCGGCTGGGGCTCTGCCAACGAAGGATCGCCGGCGGCAACAGCGCCGTCCGGCGACCCTTCCGCCGCCGCGTCGGCGCCGACGCCGCCCCGGCCCCGCCAGCCGCCGGCCTGGCCCCTTCCGTTCTCTCCTCCCTGCGCGTAGGGAAGGAGTCGGGAGGAAGGGGGAGACCCCCCTATGGCGCAGCGCACCCAGATCTGCCTCAGATCTGGGTGACGCACTGCACCCCCGCCCTCTGGCGCATTGCGCCAGGCAGTGGCCTGGGTCCTCTGCGGCACATTGTGCCGACAGATCCTCTTGGACCCTTTTTGGCTCCGTTTTGGGCCGTTTTCGCGCCGTTTTCGAGCCGTTTTTCGTGTGTTGTTGCTCCGGCTGTGCTGGTGGCCTGCTCGGGGTTGGTGGCCGTTTTCGGACCACGTGGTAGTCGGGCCCACCCGGGTCGGCTCCGACGGGCCGGTAGTGCCTGTTGACCGGTCAACCGGGGACAGTCGTGCAGTGTTTTCGGCACCCGTCGGGGGTGTGCTGAGGTTTGACCGACTGTCTCGGGAATAATATATATTATATTTGAGTCATCATACAGCGTTCTTCCTCGTTTCTGGGCCTACTTGGGTCGGCTCCGACCGGGCCGTTGAGGGCCGTTTGACCCGAACAGCCGTGTTGGGGTTTCCGGCACCTGTGGGGTGAGTTCCGAGGGCCGACCGACTGTCCGGGTGGTATTATTAACTTTTTGTGGTTGACCGTCAATTAGGTACTTTTTCAGATCCGTTTCCGCATCGAGTTTCCGTTCTGTACTCGTGACGCTTGTGCTGACTCCTAGCACTGCGCCTTACTAGTCTTCGCCGGTGCTGTGGCACTTGAGGGCTTGTCCCAGCGCACGGTGCGCTTTTGGGTTGTTACCGTTCCCCGGGACCCCCATCCTCGTGGGCCCGTTGAGGGTGGTCTCCGAGCCACGACTGCGTCCGTCGAGCGTTTCTCCGACGAAGGGGAAAACGGTGTTGGACAGCGGCGTTGAGTCGTTTGTTGAGCTCACTTAGTTGGTCCGGGTCCCGCGGAGTTTGGAGTGTCGCGGTGCGGGCCAGCTAGTCCGTTTTCACAGCCTCGCCTTACACGGTTCCGGAGCCGTGTCGGGAGGACAGGCGTGGGACCGTAGTCCGGCCAGACTACGGCTTGTGGTTGTGGTGGTCCACGCGTCTCACTCCGACGGGAGGGGAGACCTGGACTCGTGGTCGAGTGGTAAGACGCCGGTGGGCACAGCTGACCACTGACTAGTAGAGGCTGAGTTGTGGCTAGTGTGTCTTGTCCAGACGAGGGTTTTACCGTCTGCTCGTGTTGGGTTGTGGCTTTGTCCAGACGAGGGTTTTGCCATCTACTTGTGCAGTTTTGTGGCGTGCTCGGAGCACGTTTACTGAGGTTGAGACTGTGCGTTGTTGTGCCGTGTTGGCGGTACTTGTGAACTTGAGTGCTTCAGTTATTTATTTTAGTACTTGCTCAGTTGCATTATTATTTATTATATCTCCAGCTTAGTTAGTAGTCTTGCTGCTTGAGTTACCACCGTCTTCCGCCTGGTGTAGTTAGCTTGTTTACTTTAGTAGCACTGTTCTTCATGCCTTGTTTAGTTGTGTTGTTCTTGTTTCTGCTGTCGAACCGGTGAGGGGTTGGGTTCCCTGCTGGGCTTCATTCGCGAAGCTCATTCCCCCCTTACTTCCTTCCAGGTTTGAGCTCGAGGGAGCCGGTGCTCGTGTTTGGACGGTCTGCGTCGTGCCGCTTGTGGTCAGTAGCGTTGGTTGTGGTTAGTATTTCCTTTTTACACTTGAATAATTATCTGGGACATTGTGTGTATTCTTTCTTCCGCTGTTGTATTTCTGTATATTGTTTAGCTATTGTAATCTATTGTATATCTCACTGGACATATTTCTAACCCTTCCGGGTCTTCGGATCCGTGGGTGGCGCTCCAAGGGTCGGGTACTTGGAGGGTTCCGGGTATCGGATTCTTGGGTCGTTACAGATTGCAAAGAGTTCTTCATAAGCTAATCAGCCCAAACCAAGCTGCTTGATTACCTGGTTGATTGCCTGGGCTTAACAGATTTTCAGAAATTTCTTTTGGGAAGGTTGTGCTGCAAAGAAAGTGATTCATATGATCAAATGGAAGGACATTTGTAAACCAAAAAAGGAGGGGGCCTTGGGCTGAAAAGATTAGTGGACTGGAATAGGGCTGCTTTGACTAAACTTCTTTGGGAGGTTCTGCAAAGGAAACCTTCGATCTGGGTTGATTGGATCTACAATAAGTATCTTTCTAAGGATAACATCTGGTTAATCAAATGCAGGTCATCTTTATCTAGTGCTTGCAAGGTGGTTCTTAAAGAAAGGAATTGGATGCAACATCAAATATCTTATCACATTGCAGATGGTACAAAGATAAGCATGTGGTTTGACCCTTGGATTGAAGGGAAAAGTATTTTTCAGCTTTATGGGGATAGAGTTCGTCATGACCTGGGAGCTCCAAAGAATATCACTATCAAGCATTTCATAAACAACAGGGAATGGAAATTGCCTACAGCCACTTCTTTTCAGATGATTGCCCTTTGGCCTATTATTCAGAAATTAAGATCAATCAGAACCATCAGGATATGATTTCTTGGAATCACAACAATGGTAAATTCTCCATTTCTCGGCTTGGAATGAGATTAGAAACAAGCATGCGCCTACAAATGATTTTCATTGGATTTGGGGAAAGCCGGGAGCTCAGAAATTCAATCTTTGTTATGGCAAGCTGGTTTACATAGACTTCCTACTCAAAATCACCTCCAAGGAAAAGGGTTTCAACTTGCTAACCAATGTCTTTTATGCAGAAATGAGGAAGAAACCAACCAACATCTTTTCTTTACTTGTGATTTCAGAAACTGGATATGGAAAGAAATCTTTCACAGACTTAATCATGCAAGGCCGCCTGAAGATGGATTAAAAGGTCAGATGGAAAAGCTTCAAATCAACTTCCCAATTCGCAGCTCTCTTTGGTCCCTAGCTCAACTGACATTGAAAATGGTGGTTTGGTGGATATGGCGAGAGCGATGCATGAGAATGTTTGAGGAAAAAATCAGTTCCAAAATGCAAGTCCTCATTTGTATTCTTCAAGACATTAAAATCTGTATGGAAGGACACAAATCTGCTTCCAAGTTGGCAAGAGAGAAAGAAATATTTAGGCGCTTCAACACTGCTTTCATTTAGAAAGTTTTTTTGGTAAGTAATACTGTATTGGAGAATACGAATCTGCAAACCTATGACCCCAAAATAGTGGTGCATAGGAGGAAAACTCCTAATGGAGGTCAGGAGAGTGCACCCCACCTCAAGAGTGGAATGTTCTCACTCCACCGCCCTCAACATTAGAATTTCCAGGATAAACAACTCATGACTACACAGACTATAGACTATGAGTAAACAAAGCTATTGAAATGCTAAATGTAGATGATAATGGTTAAATTCCAGAAATATTGAATCGCTTTAGAATCTCCTTTTCTCTAGCTGATGGTGCTTTGATCCTAGCATTCTCCTTGCAGGTTTTAATATCAAACAATATATCAATCAGCAGCTGCATCTTCGATCTTTGATTTCCTTCAAAGATTCTGGTACATCTTTCACGCCAAATCCACCACACAGTTGTCTTCAGAGCTAATTAAGCCAGCTTCCAAACCGCATTTTGATAAGGAAAGTTTTGTTTTACCTTCTACATTTCCTGATCCAGACTATCTTTCGGAGGTCTTCCAAACTAAAATCTATGAAGAATTGTTTCCAAATCCAGTTGCTGAGATGACATTGAAAGAAAAGATGATTATTGCTTTCCTCGTTCATCCTACAGAGGGCACATTGGTTCGCCATTTGAATTCCTTTCCTTTTCAAGTGATCTTGAGTCAACAGGATATTCTTCATTGCTTGCCAGAGGCAACGATTGAACTTTTTAGCCCCAGGTTTCGCCCAAACGCACTTGTTGTGCTGGTCTTCTTGATGATTCTGTCTGATAGCATTCCAAGCAGACGCTATGGAAAACTTCCCCCCATCATGATTCCATAAGATTGCATCTCTGTGGCCTCTATGAATGATAGTTTGCCTAATAATAGGCCAAAGACTAAACATTTCATGAGAAGTAGGAGGTGGCAGATTCCAATCACCCGAATTGATGAAGTGAGCAATCTTGAAGTCCTTTCGAGCCCCTAAATCATGCCGAATTTTGTCCCCATAAATTTGAGATATACTTCTCCTAGCCAGCCACAGATCATACCACATACTAACGTGAGAACCATCCGCTATGTAATACGTAATGTGATCTTGCACCCAATCTCTTTCCTTAAGAACTCCCTTCCAAGCACTAGAATAATAGGATTTACTTTTGATTACCCAGATATTTTCTCTATGAAGATATTTACTATAATCCAGTCAATCCAGATAGATGCCCTTTTTTGCAAGATGTCCCAAACATTTTTTGCAGAAGCTGCTCTGTTCCAATCCTTTAAGCTTCTAATGCCCAACCCTCCTTCTTTCTTAGGCCTGCAGATCTTTCATTTAGAAGGTTCCTATTTCACATTGTAATTTTCAGTTTCATTCATAGTCCACATCGCTTGTGTGGTCATGAATAGTCTATATTTGACATCCAAGTGTTGTGGACGGTGGAGTGAGATCATTCTCCCTCTTTGAGGAAGGGTGCACTCTCCTGGCCCCATTTGGAGTCTTGTTCCTATGCTCCATGCCTTTGGACATAGGCTTGTATATTCTTTTAGCTCATATATTAAACTTTACTTACCAAAAGGGAGTTTGTCTATTATATGATGCAGCAAATGGGTTTTCCAACCAAATGGATCATTTGGGTTAAAAATTGTATAGAGAATCCATCTTTCTCTATACTATTGAATGGCTGTCCTACTGGGTTTTTTCAGGGATCCAATGGAGTTAGACAAGGGGATCCCTTATCCCCTTACCTATTCACTATTGCTATGGAAGGTTTATCTTGCATGATGGAGGATGCCGTGATGAAGGGCAATATCAAAGTCCCCTCAGCTGGTAGTATGAAGATCTCTCATGTTGTGTTTGCTGATGACCTCATTATCTTCTTAAAGAATGACATTAATTCAGCGACTCATCTTAAAAATGTGCTGCATGACTTCTCCCTTTGCTCTGGACTTGCTCTAAATAAGTCCAAAAGTAGCTCTACATTGGAGGTAATGTTCAGAATAAGGAGAACTTTTTAAATATTTTGGATGTTGGGGAAGGATCTCTTCCGGTTCAAGGTTTACCTTTGGTTTCAACATCCATAAAGAAAGTGCACTGTACACCCCTTATTGATAAAATCAAAAATAGGCTGAATGCATGGAAAAATCAACTCCTTTCTAAAGCTGGGTGCTTAGAACTTATCAGATCGATTTTGTAGTCATACTCTATCTATTGGTCTTCAGCATTTATTCTTCCTAGTGGACTCATCTCACAGGTTGAAGGTATTCTTAGAGATTTTTTCTGGAAGGGGTGCTCTGAAAAATTGGTGTTGACCATGGTTAAATGGAACACCATTTGTAGACCCAAGAAGGAGGGCGGTCTGGGACTTAGAAGATTACATGATTGGAACAGAGCAGCATCAGTGAAGCTTCTTTGGGACACTTTGCAAAGGAAGAAATCAATTTGGATTGACTGGATCTACAACAAGTACTTAGCTAAAGATAATATCTGGTAAATCAATACAATCCTACTTCTCTAGTGCTTGGAAGAGAGTGCTCAAAGAAAGAGAATGGATGCAAAAGCAATCTCCTACTATATCACTGATGGCTCTAATATTAGTCTTTGGTTTGATCCTTGGTTAGGCGGGAAGAGTATTCTTCAAATTTATGGTGATAGAATTCGGCATGATCTTGGGGCTGGTAAGGATTTCAAGGTAAGTCATTTCATTAATTCTGGAAATTGGAATCTTCCTCCTCTGACTTCTCATGAGATGTTCATGGCTTGGCATTCCATTAAGGATACAACGATTCATAGTGGGCAAATGGATGCGGTTCTTTGGAATCACAATAAGGGAAAGTTCACCATAACCTGTGCTTGGAATGAAATCAGAGAAAAGTTTAATGAAGACATAAAATTTTTGTGGATTTGGGGAAACCTAGGAGCTCAAAATTTAATCTTTGTCTCTGGCAAGCTGCTATAGAAAGCTTCCAACCCAGGATCACATGAAACAGAAAGGAATTCAGATGCCTAATCAATGCACTCTTTGCAAGAACAACAAGGAAAGTAACACTCATATTTTCTTCAGATGTCATTATAACCAATGGATTTGGAAGCAAATCATACACATATTTCAGTTTGGAAGACCTCCAGAAGAGATTCTTGAAAAGGAGATGAATACATTGAATCAGAATTTTCCTTCTCAAAATGTTGCTTGGACTCTCGCTCAGCTAGTTTTAAAGGCTACTGTTTGGTGGATATGGCATGAAAGATGCTTACGAATCTTTGAAGAAAGAAAAAGTCTAAAGTGCAGTTGCTGATCAGTATTCTCATGGATATAAAATTTGTATGGAGAACAATAACTTCAAAGTGCCTACGAAAAGAGAGAAAGACATGCTGAAGCGTTTCAATATTTCTACACTGTAATTTGCTTTATATTATTTCAGTCTTGTTTACATAAGTGTTAAACTCATAGTCTAATTGACCTCTCTCTCTAGGAGTTTCTAGTGAGAGAAGCTTTGGGGATTCGGTGTTCTGCTGGGGGGGTTACGTGGGGATGGCCCCTGGGGGGTGCATGGAGGTCATTCCTCCGAGTGCCTCCAATGGTCCTGTGACTGCCGTGGGACGAAGCTCTCCTTCTGAGAGTGTTCTCCCTCAAGGTGGTCCCCCTATGTCTCAGCCTCAGTCTCTTTCCATAGGGCGTTCGAACCAGCAGGGGCCTTCGGGGCTTTCTCGTTCCCGGGTCTCCCAAGTTCGGAGGCCATGGTCTTCACTATTTGAAGGGTCCGTTGGGGAGAGGGTAGCAGCGCAAGGAGGTGCTTTGGAGTTTATTGAACATGGCCGTCTACAGGAGAAGCCGTTCGCTGTCTTGAGGGGGATGATGTCAACGACCTTTTGGAGTCAGGAGGTACGCTCTCAGGGATATTGTGTTGGTATGAAGCCTATCTACTCTGCATGATGAGAGAAGGAGGGTTCTTCCTGGTTGTCTTCAACCAAGAAGATGATTTGAAGTGGGTTCTTGATGGGTTTTGGTGCATTCGGGGGCATCCGCTGGTGATTTGAAGATTGACACCAGAGCTTCAAATGGAGAAAGAATCCCTTAGCAGCATGCCCGTTTGGGTGAAGCTCCCCAGGCTCCCTCTCCGTGGTGGACTGTTGAGGGTTGAGCAAGATTGCAAGTCTCTTGGGTCGGCCATTTCCTATGGATACGTTGACAGCAACAAGGAAGAGACTTCATTTTGCAAGAGTTTGTGTCTTGGTCGATGTGCATGCTGAGTTCCTTCTGAAGTTGACATCCAAAATGCTGATGGTTCTTTCGATAAGATTCTTGTTGAATATGAATGGAAGCCGGTGCTGTGCAAGGAGTGCAACTCCTTTGGTCATGGCAATAGAGTGCCAATCTGGCGCAACAGTAATCAGGGGAGAGTGCGACCGAAGACCCAGCAGCAAACACAGCTTGCAATCGTTTTTGCAGACTTGCAACCTTCGAATTGTGTTGCGCGAAATCGTTTCTCTATTTTGGAGGAATTGGAAGGTACTCAGAGGCGGATTTCCACTCTCATGGAAGTTGGGCCACTGGTGATCCTGCGCATCTCCACAAATCTGCCAATGGGGGTAGTGTAGTGCAAAACAAGGATGGAGTAGATGAAGGAGGGATTGATGCGGATGGTATGCTACAAGGAAGTGCAGCTAGCGACTTGCACCTTCCCAAGGCTAGCTTACTTCCTTCTTCTGTAGGTCTAAACCGTGGAATGGCGAATAATTCTAAGAATGGAAGTGGGGCCATGCGTGAGGACCATTTTCTTCAACTAAGGAATCCATTCAGGCTGGCTCTTCCCTTGGGAAGATGGTGAACTGCGACAATTCTGATTCAGGAAGTGGGGCCCGTGGGTTTCCTTGTGAGGTGCGCAACAAGGTGGATATTGCTAGCCCTTCCTTTCCAATGCAATCTGATAATTTGGGAGATAATAATGCAAGTTCTTACCCTAAAGAAGGGGGATTTCATATGCTGTCCACATTAGAGGTGCAACTGCTGGTGATGGAGACGTTTCCATGCAACGTCTTGCAGATATACCTGCTATTGCTCATCCTGGGGGAGACTTGGTTGGCCATGCTTCTCTGTGGCGTGACATTGTTCTTCTCTCTAATTCCATATCTTTGCCTTGGTTTCTTGTTGGGGATTTCAATAGTGTCTGCTTTCCTCATGAGAAGATTGTAGGACGTAAATTGACTCCTTCCGTGCTTTGAGATTTCAACTCTTGTATTGACTCTTCTTCACTTCTGGATCTGAAGAGTGGGGTAACACTTTCTCTTGGTGTAATCACTCTGTGGGCACTAAGAGAATTGCTTGTAGACTTGATCGAGCTCTCATCAACCATTTGTGGATGGATATGTTTCCTTATAGTTATGTCCATTATGGTGATCAGTTCCTTTCTGACCATGCTCAGCTTACTGTCTTCACTGAAGACCTTGTGGCGGGTGGCCCAAAGCCATTCAATTCTATAGTATGGGGCGCAGCATGATTCTTTTCTTTCCATTATTCAGCAAGCTTGGCATACTCACGTTCAGGGGACACCACTTTTTGTCCTTTGCAAAAAGCTTCGAGCTGTTAAGACAACTCTTAAAGTGTGGAATCGGGAAGAGTTTGGTCTCATCTTTCATAAGGTCGCTTATGCAGGTGAAGTTTTGCATCAAGCACAATCAGATTTAGCTGTTGATCCTATGAATGACCTATTAATTCAGAAAGAAAATCAGGCTCGTGAAGCCTATCTCACTTGTTTAAGCATGGAGGGAGCTTATGCACAACAGCGGGCGAAGTAGCATTGGTTAACCCAGACTGACGATAATACTAAGTTCTTCTATGCTAGTATTAAAGGAGGCCATGATCAATACCATTCGCAAATGTAGATTGTCTAATGGGCATGTTACTTCTGACTTGCAACAACTCAAAAATCATGCAATTGAGTTCTACAGTGGTCTTCTAAACCATTAGCAGCATTATGAGATTCTGGATTTTCATTCCTCCCGAGTACTTTTCATGAGGATCGAACTTCCATTTTGAGGCCTTTTACAGACCAAGAAATTACAGATTTGTTCATGAGTGCTCCTAAGAACAAGAGTCCAGGGCCTGATGGTTTCCCGTCGGACTTTTATCAGCTGTGTTGGCGCATTGTGGGAAATGATGTCTTGGCTGCTATGCATTATTTTTTCAATGGTGGACGTTGGATCCGTCAGGTAACCATAATTTCATTTCGCTTATTCCGAAGACTGATACTGCAGATTCCTTTGATCAGTTTCGACCAATCTCCTTGTGTAACTTTCTTTAAAAGATTATCGCAAAACTGATTGCTAATCATATGCAAAAGTTTATGCCACATATTATTAGCAAACATCAGCCTGCTTTTATCAAGGGCCGTAAGATCCAAGACAGCATCCTCCTTGCTAATGATATGGTTAGAGACATTCACTCCAAGCATCGTGGTAACATTCTCTGCATGAAGGTGGATCTTCGGAAAGCTTTTGATTCAGTTAACCAGGATTTCATTCTCCTTGTGCTTCGGAAGATGGGGTTTCCTGATCAGTTGGTTGATTGGATTGCGATCCTTATTAATACTGCAACTTTTTCGGTGTTACTTAATGGAAGTCTCGTTGGCTACTTTGGTTCTTCTAATGGCATACGGCAGGGAGACCCGCTATCTCCTTATCTCTTCTGTATTGCCATGGAGGGTCTCTCTATCCTCATTGAGCAAAAGGTGGCGGATGGTTCTTTACAATTTCCATCCTTTGGTGCAATGAAGCTGTCACATCTTATTTTTGTTGATGATCTTCTTCTCTTCTTGAAGCCAATATCTCTTCTCGCGTTGCATTTCTGATATCCTAGAGGCCTTTCATACTTACTCTGGTTGCAATTGAATGTTGCCAAGAGTAGGTTTTTGTTGGGGCTGCGATTCATCATGAAGGGGCTCTGCTTAATGCTTGGGAGTTCAGGAGGGTGTTTTTACCAGCTACTTATTTGGGACTTCCTTTATTCTCCACTAGATTGACTAGCATGCATTGTGCTCCAATTATTCAGAAATTACTAAGCGCATTGCTTCTTGGAGAACCAGATTGCTCTCTAAAGCTGGAAGGGTGGAATTGATTAAATCTGTCTGAATTATTATGCTCTTTACTAGGCTGTTTCCTTCATTTTGCCCAGAGGCTTATTGGAGATGTTGAGGAACTTCTTTTGGCATGCATCTGGTGAGTATAAGCCTTTCCACTTAATCAAGTGGGAGTGGTTGTGCAAGCCAAAAGATGAGGGTGGATTGGGTCACGACGACTTCCTGTTTGGAATTCTGCAATGATTACTATGCAGCTATGGAGGATCCTCTCCAATCAAGATACCTTATGGACTCAATGGGTGAGGAGTAATATCTCAAGAAGACTTCTATCTGGTCGGCTAAGTCCCAATCTTATCATTCCCATGCCTGGAAGGGTATGTTACAAGTTAGAGATTGGATGACATCTCATGTGACCTCTAAGATTGGTAAGGGGACACAATCAACTTGTGGGATGATCCTTGGATTGATGGGGACTCTATTACTCTTTAGGGGGAGAGTATATCAGATTTTTGCTTGGGCTGCTCGCTAATGCCACTGTAAGTACTCTTATTCAAGATGGGAGATGGTGTCTTCCTACGCCAACTTCTAGTGTAATGCTAGATCTTTGGCCACGAATTCTTTGCATTCCCATCTATGCTAATCGTGAGGATTCTGTTGTCTGGAGGCAAAATAATGGGTCCATTAGTAGCAATTATATTCATGATCTGAAGAGAGTCATTTACCCGAAGGTGCCATGGTTTCATCTTGTCTGTAAGAGGCCTACTATTCAGAAGCAGTCCCTTCTGCATGGCAGGTTATGATGGGTGGTATTCCGTCTTTTGATGTTCTTCAAAGACGGGGCTTGTGTGGTCCCAATATTTATGTTCTGTGTAAGATGCATGATGAGCATGTCAATCATCTTTTCTTTCAATGCTCTTATAGTTCTTGGATTTGGATACAACTTCTGCATAGGTTGGACATCCATCGTCGGCCATAGGAGACTTTTTTAGCTGAAAGTGAAAGTCTACTCTTGAGTTTTCATGCTCCTGGTGAAGGGACTTTGTGGTCTTTGCTACCTTTAGAGATGCTCTTTGGTGGATTTGGAAGGAGAGATGCTCTTGAATATTTGATTCAAGAACTTGAAGTAGGGTGCAAGTGCTTCTTTCCATTCAATCAGACATTCGCATTATTACTGAATCCCACATTCAGGCGCATACCTCTTCCCCTAGGTCCAATAGAATACTCAGAAATTTCAATCTTTGAAGAGTTTGAGTTCCTTTTTGTATGTGTTGTTTGTACTCCTTAGTGAGCTTCTTGCTCCTTCTTCGCGTCCATAGCTATCGGATTGTGGTAGCATGGACCCATCATTGTACATGATCTCGCTTTTTCTATATTCAATACAAAACTCCGCTATTACTTACCAAATAAAAAATAAACTCATAGTCTACAATTTGTGTAGTCATGAGTAGTCTATCCAGGAAATACTAATGTTGAGGGCGGTGGAGTGAGAACATTCAACCTCTTTGAGGTGGGGTGCACTCTCCTGAACTCCATTAGTAGTTTCCCACTATGTACCATTATTCAAATGGTCATAGTTCTTGTACATTCTGGTTGTTCTTCAATACATTATTACTTACCAAAAAAAATATGTTGCATAATTATGATGAGCATCGTGGAGGTAGAAATTGGGTCCTTTGGAATGGCGGTGTTGTTCAACTACATTGTGTCAAATCTACCTCCCAACTAATTCACATGGATTGTACAGATATCTCATCCGGGAAGTTGTTCCACTTGACAGCGGTGTATGGGTCGAATCTTTCATATGAAAGACAATCCCTCTGGCGTGACATTGTTGATCTCACAGTGTCCATTCTTTACCTTGTCTGATTGTAGGGGATTATAATTGTGTTTGGTATCCTGAGGAGAAGATTGGTGGTCAGAATCTAACTCCTTCCATGCTTTGATTTTAATAGATGCATGATTTATCCTCCTTGTGGATTTGAAGAGCGTGGGGAACACTTTCTCATGGGAATACTATGAAGACTCGATAGAGCACTTATTAATCAATGTGGGATAGAAACTTTTCCTGATAGTTATGTTTCTTATGGGGATCGATTTCTCTCGGATCATTCTCAGCTCACTATTTTCAGTGAAGAAGCTGTTGCTAGTGGCCCTAAACCATTGAAATTCTTCACTATGTGGGCACAACATGATTATTTTCTTCCAATTGCTGAACAAGCTTGGAATACAGAGATCAGGGGGACCTGCTTTTTATTCTATGTCAGAAGCTTCGTGCAGTCAAGGCAGCTGTGAAAGTGTGGAATCGCATTGAGTTTGGCCTAATTTTCAGAAGGTTGCAGGTGCAGGTGAAACTCTTCATAAGGGTCAAAAAGCCTTAGCGTCTGATCCATGAATGAGGATTGCATTGATAGAGAGAAGCAAGCACGTGATGCATATCTTGCTTGTCTAAGCATGGAGGGAGCATATGCACAATAGTGGGCAAAGCAGCATTTGCTTAGACTGATGATAAAACAAAATTCTTCTATGCTAGTATTAAAGGGCGGCGGATGGTCAATACTATCAGAAGATGTAAGCTGTCAGATGGAAGTGTGACTGATGATCTGTAGCAGCTGAAGGATCATGCAGTCGAATTCTTTGGCTCCCTTCTCAATCAACAACAAGATTATGAGATTCCAGATATTCAGGCTTCTAGAGTGCTTTCTGAGGCGGATAGGAATTCCATCATGAAGCCATTCACTGATGAGGAGATTACTAAAGTAGTCATGACTGCTCCGAAGAATAAGAGCCCTGGTCCTTATGGTTTTCCCGCGGAGTTCTATCAGCTGTGCTGGCGCATTGTGGGGGTTGATGTACTGGCGGTTGTGCATTCTTTCTTCAACGGAGGGAGGTGGCTTCGGCAGGTAATCACACTTTTATATCCCTTATTCCTAAGAGTGACAGTGCTGACTCGTTTGATCAATTTCGGCCCATTTCTCTGTGCAACTTTCTTTAGAAAATTTTCACTAAACGTTTTGCTAACCGCATGCAAAAGTTTATGCCCTAACTTATTAGCAAGCACCAGCCAGCCTTCATTAAGGTCAGAGGATTCAAGACAGCATTCTTTTAGCAAATGACATTGTGAGAAATATCCACTCTAAGCATCGAGGAAACTTATTGTGCATGAAGGTGGATCTCTGGAAGGCCTTTGATTTTGTAAATCGCTCTTTCATTCTATTTTTGATGAAGATTATGGGGTTCCTTGATCGATGCCTTGAGTGGATTGCTATCCTCTTCAATTCAGCAAGCTTTTCTTTGCTCCTTAATGGCAGTCCAGTGGGATTCTTTCATTCCGATAATGGTATTAGGCAGGGGGATCCATTGTCCCCGTATCTGTTCTGTATTGCCATGGAAGGATTCTCTATTCTGATTGAGAAGAAGATGAGGGAGGTCTACTACATGTTCCTTCTTTTGGAGATACGAAGGTATCTCTTGAGCGCACTGCATCTCTCATACTCTTGGCGAATTCCATAGCTATTCTGTTTGCAACTGAATGTAGCAAAGAGTAGGGTGTTCATTGGTGTGAAAGTTCATCACAAGGGGCTGCTCCTAAATGCACTACAAGTTCAGGAAGGGTCTCTCCCATCCACCTATTTGGGCCTACCTTTATTCTCCACCCAGCTGTCTAGTCTTCATTTTGCTCCAATCCTTCAGAAGTTCAATAAACGTATAGCATCATGAAAAACTCGATTGCTTTCTAAAGCAGGCCGTTTGGAGTTAATCAGATCTGTACTTAACTCATATGCACTCTATTGGGCAATATCCTTTATATTGCCTAAGGGTTGATTGGAGAGGTGGAGAGATTACTTAGAAACTTCTTTTGGCATGCATCGGGTGAATATAAGCACTTTCATTTTATTAAGTGGGAATACTTGTGTCGGCCAAAGGAAGAAGGAGGTGTTGGCTTATGACGACTTGCTGAATGGAACTTTTTTTTTTTTAGGTAAACTGGTTGGGGATGGGGAGAAATGAGGAGAGGGCACGGGAGCCCTCCCGTCTCCCCCCCTCCATTTGGCAGGGTGGAGACCACCACGCGAGTGGCGGGGCTCTCACTGAATGGAACTTATCCTCAATTACATTGCAGCTATGGAATATTCTCTCTAATCATGATAGTCTTTGGACTCATTGGGTGATGAGAAAATATGTAAGGAAGACTTTTCTTTGGTGTGCTTAGTTTCAACCTTATCACTCTCATGCATGGAAGGGTATGTTACATGCAAGGGATTGGCTTAGGCAACATGTCACTTTCAGGATTGGTACTGGTCACCTTCTACACTTATGGATGGATCCTTAGATTGAAGGAGATTCAATATTCTCCATTTGTGGAGAGTACGTCAGATTTCTACTTGGACTGCCTACAAATGCCACCGTGAGTACCTTCATCCATGATGGTAGCTGGAATTTACCTCCCCCGACTTCAGTTGAAATGATGGATCTTTGGCCAAGAATTCTCCGCATTCCTATTCATGCAGGTTGTGACAACTCTATTGTGTGGAAACACAACAACGGAACTATTGGTATCAAGCACATTTACGATCAGAAACGAGTCATTTATCCTAAGGTGCCATGGGTTCAGCTTGTATGGCAGAGACCTACAAATCAGAAGCAATCTCTGCATTCTTGGCAGGTCTTAATGGGAGGTGTTCCATCATTTGATGCTCTTCAGTGGCGTGGGCTTCATGGGCCAAACATCTGTGTCTTGTGTGAGCAGAATGAGGAGTGCATCAATCATCTCTTTTTTCAATGCCCATTCAGTTCATGGATATGGATGCAACTTTTGCATTGATTGGATATTCACCAGAGACCGAAAGAGACAATTCTTTCAGAAGGGGAGAGTTTAATCCGAAGTTTTCGAGCTCCTGGTGCTGGCACATGTGTAGCCTTTGTTAGCTTTCGTGCTGCACTATGTGGATATGGAAGGAGAGATGCTCTAGAATATTCAAGTCTATTGTTCGAAGCCGGATACATGTGCTGCTATCTATTTTATCGGACATTCACCATATTACTGAAGCTCACACTCAGAAATGTTCGTCCTCTTAGATCAGCAAGAATTCTTAGGAATTTCAATCTAAGAAGTTCTTGAAATATCTTCCTTGTAGTTTGTTGAAATGATCTTCTTTAGTGCTACTTGTTGAGTGTTCTTAACATTGTGTTACGATTCATAGCTATCAATCAGTGATAGCATGAGTCATGCATTGTACATGTTCTGTTATTCCTTATATTCCAAACAAAATCCGGTATTAATTACCAAAAAAAAAAAAGCTTCAATCTGAGGCCATAAGATGAACATTTCAGTAGAGATTGCAAGTCGCCTTCTTCAAGAGAGAAACACATTCTAAATGCTTCAATATTTATTTTTAGTTCTGCTTTGCTTAGATTTGTCATACTCATAGTCTACAACCTGTGTAGTCATGAGTATTCTATCTTGGAAATCCTAATATTGAGGACGGTGGAGTGAGAACATGCCACCTCTCTGAGGTGGGGTGCGCTCCCCTGAACTCCATTGGGAGTTTCCTACTATGCACCATTGTTCATATGGTCATAGTCTTTGTACATTCTGATTTCTTTCAATACATTATCACTTATCAAAAAAAAGAGATTGCATTAGGAAGATTCCAAGCACCATTAGAAATGAATTGGGAAACAGTGGTATCTTTAGCAGCCCTCAAGTCTTGTCTGACCCTCTCCCCATAAAGTTGATAAACGCTTTTGCCATTCAGCCAAGGATCATACCACATGTTGATGTCATTTCCAGAACCAATATTGTAAGAAATATGGTTGACCAGCCATCCTCTACCTTTAAGAATTCCTTTTATTGCAGTTGAGTAATAAGACTTGATATCAATGTGCCAAATAGACTTGTTGTTGAAATACTTTGCTTGACCCACTTGCTCCAAAGAGAATTATTACCTTTCAACAAATCCCATAGGTTCTTAATCATCCAAGCTTTGTTCCAATCGTGCAAATTTCTCAAATTGAGTCCTCCTTCCTCCTTAGGTTTGCATATATAAGACCATTTTACCATATGTAATGAAGTTTCATCAGAAGTTCCTCTCTAGAAGAACTTGCTCAAAATACTATGAACTTCATGAATTATGCTGGTAGGAATTAGAAAGGCATTAGACAAGTAAAAAGCGAAAGTTTGCAGCACTGAATTAATCAATTGAAGTCTACCAGCCTTGGAAAGGAGGCGAGATTTCCAAGATTGAATTCTATTCTTGATTTTCTGAACAATGGGCTGACAATAGCTGTTTTTGATACCATTTGTGAAAAGAGTAACCCCAAGTAGGTGACAGGTAGAATTCCTTCTTGAACACCTAGGATAGTTCTCACTAAGTCTTTGTTACTAACATTTGCACCCACATACACCTTACTCTTCTCATGATAAGTTTGAGACCAGAAAAATCTCCAAATGCATTAAGAATTTCAGCCAGCTCGCGGGAGTATAAAGGGCAAGGTCACATGCAAGAAGGGAATAATTATACAGAAGGGAATCCCGGTTTTGTAAGCACATCTCAAAGGGAAAGGGAAGAGGATTTGCAAGACGAGGAAGGGTGTGTCACGATCTCGTCCCATGCTGAGCTCCGCAATGGTGGTGGTGTTAAGAATGGTCAGGAGGTTAGTTTACCTCCCCCACGCACGACATCCTTGTCAAGGACTTCCGATGTTTTCCACGATAAGCTTCCTTCTTTGTTGGCGAATGAAAGGCAAGGTAAGGACCCCTCCATTCCTTCCCTGGATAGTGAAGGAGGCCAAATTAAAAAATTCACTTCTTTAAATGTGGTTGATGAAATGGAAAGAAAGAAAAAATTGGGACATGGATATCTTCCAATGCTTCCAAAAATAAATTCAAAGATCTCCGTACCGGGCCTAGTATCATGTCATCT
Source organism: Colocasia esculenta (assembly GCA_014218235.1). NCBI lineage: Eukaryota > Viridiplantae > Streptophyta > Magnoliopsida > Alismatales > Araceae > Colocasia > Colocasia esculenta. The sequence continues at coordinate 82,409,964 of CM024758.1, forward strand.
ATGAAGATCATAAGTTGGAATGTAAGGGGCATCAATAAGAATACTAAGCAGGGAGAGCTTAGAAAATCATTCACTCTAATCAGTGCGATATTGTCATCCTGTTAAAACTAAAATTAAGGAGAGAAATGTGGATTAATGTAAAGCTCAGCTGTGGACTGATGCTAGCTTGATCCATAACAGCAACTGTTCGAATGGTAGAATTTGGGTTCCCTGGGACCATAAAAAATATTCTCTAGATACTGTATATACTGATAATCAGGTCATTCATCTGCATGGTACAAATATGGATTCTGGTATAAAGTTTTTCCTCTCTGCGGTTTATGCATCCAACCTACAACATGAAAGAGATATTCTTTGGAATAATGTTATCAACCACTCTAATGTATTAGAATCTTTGAGAATCAAAGCAGGGATAAGGTTCACATTCTCATTGACATCCTTAATGACTCTAGATGTTGTTTGGAAGGCAAGCTGAAAATCAACACTCTTACCAGGTTGGAGAAAAGGGTTCTTACAAGATTCAACTTCACCATTAACTAGTTTTATTTACAAATTGACTCTTGCCAATTATGTTCTTTTCAGCAAGCATGGGTCATTTTAATTTTAATCTCCTAGATTGCATATTCTTCCCTTGCCTTGATATCTTTTTGAGCTTTCAGATTCAGCGAGGAACTTACCAAAGCTTAAGAATGGGAAGTCAATAATGATAAGCTTGATGACTAAAGGATGTCTTTCTCCTATTACAGCAACAGCAACTCAATAGTTATTTTTTTTCCTTAGCTTTGCCATAGTCCACGGTTTGCGTGGTCATGACATATTTTCCTTTCCTAGAGATGTGGACGGTGGAGCGAGAACATTTCATCTCCTTGAGATGAGGTGCACTATCCTGACCCACTCTAGGAGACTTTTCCCTTATGTCACGGTTTGTGTGACTAAGGTTTTGTACATTCCACTCATTAACACAATTACTTTACTTACCGAAAAAAAATGTTATCAACCACTCTAAAGTCTTAGTTGGAAATGCTCCGTGGATCATTTGCATTCACTATGCTTCTGAGAAAGTGGGAGGTAACCCTGTGCCTCAGCATATGCTTAATTCCTTTAACTCCATGATAATTAGTGTTGGTCTTATGGACATGACACTTTGTCTTGGACGAACTGTTCTTTGGGAAATAGAAGAATTGCCGCTACTCTTGATCGATGCCTGATTAATGATCAATGGTTATCTATCTTTCCTGAGGCTTTTTTGGAATTCAAGGCTTCTTGAGTGTTAACTGGCCGCTCTCTCTCTCTCTCTCTAGGCGTATTCTAGAGAGAGAAGCTCTGGGGATTTGGCGACCTTCTGGGAGATCCGTGGGGCTGGCCCCTGGGGGGTGCATGGAGGTCATGCCTCCGCTCCGAGTGCCCCAATGGCCTTGTGGTCACCGCGGGAGGAGGCCCTTCATCTGAGGGTGTTCTCCCACAAGGTGATCCCCCTATGCCTTCTTCTTTAAGGGGTCGAAGTATTGAACGGGGAGGAGATCGTCCCAGGAGAACTCGTTCTAGAGTCTCTCTGGCTAGGCGTCCATGGTCTGCACTGTTCGGAGCTCAGAAAGGTGATGGTGATGCAGTCAAAAAAAGTGGCTTGGAGTTCATTGAACCAGTCTCTGTTCATGACCTGAAGGTTGCTGTGTTTGAGGGTGATGATGCGAAGGGGTTGCAGGAGAAATGGTGGTTGTCTATGATGGGGTACTGTATTGGTATAAAGCCTATTTATTCTGCACTTCGTTCATTTATACTTAATTTCTGGAAACCGAAAGGAGAGGTGGAGTTGTTGATGCGTGAGGGAGGCTTCTTCCTGGTTGTTTTTAATCAAGAAGAAGATTTGCAGAGGGTGTTAGATGGTTTTGGTGTATGAAGGTCACCCCCTTGTTCTTCGTAGATGGAATCCTGATCTTTAGATGGAGAAAGAGTCACTCTTATCTATGCCGGTCTGGGTGAGGTTTCCTAGTCTTCCACTCAAATGGTGGATTGCTAGAGGCTTGAGTAAGATATCCAGTCTTCTGGGGCGCCCTCTCCATATGGATGGGTTGACGGCTTCTCAGAAAAGGTTGTTGTTTCCTCGTTTGCATCTTGATGGATGTTGATACTTCCTTTCCCCCCGAGTTGTCTGTGATGGATGTTGATGGTTCTATAGACACCATTCCAGTGCTCTATGATTGGAAGCTGGTGGTGTGTGAGGAATGCAGATCGTTCGGTCATGGTAATGGCGAATGTCGTTCAGCTCCTGTAGTTACTAAGCCGATCAAAGTTTGGCGGCTGAAGAAGAAGGACCTGGTTACTTCTGCGGAGCAACACTCCATTGTGCCTGGGGGGGGGGGGGGAGAGTGAGTCCACTCGGTTCACCACCTGGGATGGAGGCTTGAAGGGGGCTCTTGACTCGGTGGTTAAAATGGTAGCACCACCTTCTGGTCATCTAGCTGTTGATGCAGTCTCCATTGATGTTGTCAATAGGTATTCTGTCGTGGAAGGAGAGGTTGATATGGATGGAAATGAGGCCGTAAGTGATTCTATGCCTTCCTCACTTGCTCCATCGGAACACATCATTCGTAGGAAGGAATCTGCTATTGGGGGAGAGGTTGGGATATGGCCAGGCTACAACTTGACAAAGAAGGTTGTCGTTTCTACGCTTGGTAGTGGGACCCGCGATTAGATGCAGATCACTATATCTTCTTTACCTCCTAATGCTGATCGGATCGTCCAAAACCGGCAGGAGATCCTTGAGAATGATATTCTGCTTGGTAAGAAGGGTGCGATGTATAACAGCTGTTTGGATGATGGTAATGGGGCCCGCAAGACTTCCCTTTGTGCGCCCACAGAAGGAGAATTCCGCCAACTTGCTCAGGAAGATTACTTAGCCGATGAGACACAGTGACTTCCTTATACGTTTTCGCACGTTCAAGGTGACGGGCCTGTGCACATGCATGCAACGACATCAACTGGACGTGTTTCCCTTATTGCTTTGCATGGGGAAAGGAAAAATCCAGCACGCATACTTCAGGAAGACGGGAGCAAGGAGGACATCATGGGAATCTAAATCTTGCACATGCAATGGCATCAGGTACGCCTATGGATCATACTATGGATAAGCTTCAGGCTCGTATTCGGTCTCTCTCACATAATTAGTTATGAAGGTCATCTCATGGAATGTTCGGGGCCACAATAATCGAGGGAATAGATTGAGTGTCAGAAATTCTATTTCCCAATCCAAAGTTGATGTTATTATTTTGCTTGAAACCCATGTTTGTGAGGATAGAATGGTCAGTCGACGCCTGTCTATTGCTCCGCATCTGAACATGTTGCATAATTATTCTGAGCACTGAGGTGGTAGAATTTGGGTCCTCTGGAATGGAGATACTGTCCAAGTTCATTGTGTCAAAACTACTTCCCAACTTATTCATATGGACTGTGCTGAAATATCTTCCGGGAAGTTGTTTCACTTGACAACCATTTATGGTTCGAATCTATCTTATGACAGACAATACCTCGGGCTAGACATTGTTGACCTATCAGTTCCCATTTCTTTACCTTGGCTTCTTGTTGGAGATTTCAATTGTGTTCGATTTCCTGAGGAGAAGACTAGGGGTCGAATCTTACCCCATCCATGCTTCAAAATTTTAACAGTTGCATTGATTTAGCATCCTTGCTGGATTTGAAAAGTGTGGGAAACATCTTCTCATGGTGTAATCGATCTGTGGGTGCTAGAAGAATTTCCTGTCGGCTTGACCGAGCTCTTATTGATCAATCTTAGCTGGACGGCTTTCCTGATAGTTATGGCTCTTATGGGGATCATGTGTTTATCTGATCATGCTCAGCTTACAATCTTCAGTGAAGAAGTTCTTGCAAGTGGCCTTAAACCTTTTAAATTCTTCACTATGTGGGCGAAGCATGATGCTTTTCTTCCTATGGTTGAACAGGCTTGGAATACTCAAATTCGGGGTACTCCGCTTTTTGTTCTTTGCCAGAAACTTCGGGCCGTTAAGAATGCTTTAAAAGTGTGGAATCGTTCTGAGTTTGGGCTTATTTATCGGAAGGTTGCATGTGCTGGTGATGTTCTTCATACGGCTCAAGAAGACTTAGCTGCTGACCCCTTGAATGAGAGTTGCATTGATAGAGAGATCCAAGCCCATGAAGCCTACCTTGCTTGTCTAAGCATGGAGGTGCTTATGCTTAACAGAGGGCTAAGCAACATTGGTTAACTCAGACTGATGACAACACAAAATTTTTCTATACTAGTATTAAGGGAGGATGTAAGCTGCCGAATGGCAGTGTTACTGATGATTTGCAACATGTCAAAGACCATGCAGTTGACTTCTACAAGGGCCTTCTTAATTAGCAACAACACTTTGATCTTCCTCACTTCCTTCCTGCCCGGGTGCTCAATGAGGAAGATCGCACTTCTATTATGAGATCTTTCACTAATGAAGAGATCAAGGATGTTGTCATGAATGCTCCTAAGAATAAAAGTCCTGGTCCGGATGGCTCCCAGCAGACTTTTATCAACTGTGTTGGAACATTGTGGGCAGCGATGTTTAGTTGTTGTGCAGTACTTCTTTAATGGTGGCAGTTGGCTTCGTTAGGTACCACACTTTTATCTCCCTCATTCCTAAAACGGATACTGCAGATTCTTTGATCAATTTCGGCCTATATCCTTGTGCAACTTCCTCTACAAGATCATCACCAAGTTGATTGCCAATCGTATGCAAAAGTACATGCCACATCTGATTAGTAAGCACCAATCTGCTTTTATCAAAGGCCGAAAGATTCAATATAGTAACCTGCTTGCTAATGATATGTTAGGGATATCCATTCCAAGCATCGTGGTAATCTTCTTTGTCTGAAGGTGGATCTCCGGAAGGTCTTTGATTCTGTCCATCGAGGCTTCATTCTTTTCTCTCAGGAAGATGGGATTTCCAGATCAATGGTTGATTGGATCGCTATTCTCATCAATTCTGCAACCTTTTCTGTCCTTCTTAATGGTAGTCCCATGGGTTTTTCCATTCGGCCAATGGCATTCGGCAGGGGGACCCTTTATCTCCATATCTCTTCTGTGTTGCCATGGAGGGTCTTTCTATCCTGATTGAGCAGAAAGTGGGAGAAGGTTGTTTACATGTTCCCACCTTGGTAATGTGAAGGTGTCGCATTTGATGTTTGCTGACGACTTGCTTATTTTTATGAAACCAAATTTTTCTTCAGCTCGCTGCATCTCTAGTATTCTAGAGGTTTTCTATGGCTGTTCTAGGCTGCAATTAAATGTAGCCAAGAGTAAAATTTTTGTTGGTGCTAAGATCCATCACAAAGGAGCTCTCCTTGATGCATTGCGAGTTCAGGAGGGGACCTTACCAGCTACCTACCTGGGTCTTCCGTATATTCTACTAGACTGACAAGTTCTCATTGCACTCCTATCATTCAGAAAATCAGAAGGCGCATTGCTTCTTGGAAAACTAGGCTTCTCTTAAAGCATGTCGATTAGAATTGATCAGATCTGTTTTAAATTCCTATGCTATTTACTGGCAGTAGCTTTTATATTGCCTAAGAAGCTGGTCAGAGAAGTGGAGAGAATGTTGAGGAATTTCTTCTGGCATGCATCTGGTGATTATAAACCCTTTCACCTTATCAAGTGGGACTGGCTGTGTCGACCGAAAGATGAAGGTGGCCTTGGCATTCGAAGACTCCATATTTGGAACTCTTCTTCTATCTCTATGCAGTTATGGAGAATTGCTTCTAATCATGATGCTTTATGGACTAATTGGGTGAAGGGCAGATATGTCACAAAGACGTCTGTCTGGTTGGCGCGTATCCACTCTTATCACTCTCAGGCATGGAAGGGTATTTTACAAGTCAGAGATTGATGAGGCCTCATGTGATGTTCAATTGGTAATGGTAATACTCTTAACTTATGGGATGATCCTTGGATCGATGGGCATTTGATATCTTCCTTGGGTGGTGAATACATCAGATTCTTGCTTGGGCTACCCGCCAATGCAACTGTTAGTGCTTTTATTTAGAATGGAAGGTGGTGCCTTCCTCCCCGCCCACATCTAGTGAGATGATGGATCTTTGGCCTCAAATTCTTGTATTCTCATTCATGAGGGTTGTGAGGATCTCCATATTTTGAAGCATAATAATGGATTGATCATCAATAAATAGATTTATGATCTGAAAAGAACTCTTACCCTCATGCCCCTTGTGGTCTCAGATTGGGAAGCGACCTACAAATCAAAAACAATCTCTTCATGCCGGCAATGCTTGCTGGGGAGAATTCCGTCCTTTGAGGTTCTTCAGAGACGTGGAATCCATGGTCCAAGCATC
>CM024758.1:82416414-82685107 GCA_014218235.1 Colocasia esculenta
CCCGCCGTGCCGGAGGAGCCTCCGGCTCCCATCCCCGTTTCCCTCCCCGCCCGGCCGGCCACACCTATCTTCCCCCTCTGGGGCCCGGCCCTCCCTCTGCCTCTCTGTATCTCTTTCTCTCCCTGCCAGAGCCGCCGTACCGGAGGAGCCTCCGGCTCCCATCCCCGATTCCCCTGTCGGCCGGCCCCACCTAGCTTCCCCCTCTCCTCCTCCGGCTCCGGCCCTCCTGCAGCAGGGAACTTGTTGAAATTTTCATATATTTGGTCTCCAGGTTTCTTGATGCTTAGCCTTCTAATATTGTATTCTGATTTTTCTAACTATTAGTTTTCTCAGACATTTAGATCCATTTATGTGCCATTGAGACACATAAATTCAATATCAGCCAATTATACTTTGTGTAGAACGGCTTATACTTTGTGCAAAACGGCTTGCTAAACGTTTCCAATCCCGGCCCCGGCCCCACAACCGCTACCATTTCTAGGTATTTTTTGGTTTACAACTTTACACTATTCTTCATTGTTGATAATTGATAATAATAGTGATTATTTTAACTCATACAATTATTGACAGGATATTTGTCCGTGCCAATTGTCAACTCTCGGCCCCTCTCTCGGCACACATTGCACAACAAGTGAGTTGCTCAGCAGGTATTAGTTGCTTATGTTTTATCTTAATGTTTATTCTGTGTGATCCAGCGAGCCTGGTGGTGGCTCATTTATTTTCTATAATATTTTGATGATTGTGCTTTAATATTTATTCTGTGTGATCCAGAGAGCCTGGGTGGTGGCTCATTTATTTTATGTTATTTTTGATGATTGTGCTTTAATATTTATTCTGTGTGATCCAGGGAGCCTGGGTGGTGGCTCATTTATTTTATGTTATATTTTGGTGATTGTACTTTAATATTATTCTGGGTGATCCAAGGAGCCTAGGTGGTGGCTCATTTATTTTATGTTATATTTAGATGATTGTGTTTTAATATTTATTCTGTGTGATCCAGGGAGCCTGGGTGGTGGCTCATTTATTTTATGTTATATTTTGATGATTGTGTTTTAATATTATTTCTTGTGATCCAGCGAGCTTGGTGGTGCTCATTTATGTTTTTATTAAGCATCTATGTTTTTAATTTATAATCATTCAATTAATATGTTTTTTTGTTAGGATGAGACGTTATTTGGTGAAATTAAGTGAAGGACAAGGTAATGCATCAAGTTCTAGTAGTTCTAGAATTCCATTGCAAGATCTTCTTCCACTAATGTGCAACAACAAAATGTAGCACAATTAGAGGACATTTGGACTTGACTTCTTTAGAATCAGATCCAGGATTAAGGAAAAAGATATCAGATTATCATCCAAATTTGCAAGATGAAGTGAGAAGAGCATATTGTTGAAAAAGATATCAGATTATCATCCAAATTTGCAAGATGAAGTGAAAGAGCATATTTGTGTATGATTGAAATATTTTTTTAATTTTTTAATGAAATATAATAATTATCAAGAAATCTTGAAAATTGGTCCAAGTGACCCCACTGGACTAAGTTTCAGGATCTGCCACTGGGACAAAGCACTACAGGAAGTTCTAGTAGTTGTAGAACTCCACTCCCAGTCATCAAGATCTACTTCTATTGATGAACTTGATTTGACTACTTGAGAAATATTTGTTTGAGAATGTAAGCATGAATCTATTATTGAAGTGTTTTAAATATGAAAATTCGTCGAGTACAATTCGTCAGTACAAATGCCCCCCCTCCCCCTCCCCGTCCCAGCACCCCCTCCCCATCCTGGCGCCCCCTTCCCCTTCAACTTTTTGGTTGGCCTGCGTCTTGTATCGTCTTTGTAGACCTATGGCTTCAGAACAATCTTCTTCTTCTACCAGTGAAAATCTAAAAAGAAGAAACCTAAATTCACAGACTATACAGTAAATATAAAAAATAACATAAACCATATAGATAGTAACCTCCAGATTGCCCAAAGGAGATCTAGTAAACTCATCTTCCTAAGTTATATGTGTTAGTCTAATGGAGTTTTCAAAGTAGTTGTGCAATCAATAAATCAATATGAAAGCTCCATATAAATATAAAAGTGTATGAAAAGTCAATTTGGATGGGAGATTTAAAAGATAAAGGTTTTGCCCTTGATTTTGAGGATGAATTATTTTTTTATGGATGATTTCTTCATGAGTCTCTTCCTGCTCCCCCTCAATATGAGCAATAGTCTCTAAGACTTCTTCAATAACATATGCAATGACTGTTGAGGAGTCTCAATTCTCGATGAATGTCCAACGGGCTCAATATGTTCAGAAGCTATTTCCTTATCCTTCTTGCACTTGCAACTGGTTCTTCACTCTGACTGCTACTTCTTCCTCTTGGACTACTAGGATTTTAGAGGCTTCACCAATAATTGCTTCTCCTTCTGCCACAGAGGTCTTGGTCCAAGTGCTTCCTACTAGAGAGAAGCCACTCTTCTTCAGATTCCTGGAATGAATGGGCTGGCCCATCTTCTCCATCACCTCTCCCTTCAAATCAATGCCATAGTCTTTGAAAATCCTTATCAGCAAATGGGCATAAGGAGTGATACATTTAATTTGTTCTTCTTGTCCCATATCTCTCTGCAGCAAATTTCATCCTTTCAATAATTACTCGAGCCATATTGATATCCTGATTCTAGATGGCCCAAAACATCATGTCTGAGTCTCTTTTGGGCAGGTTGAGAATGTGGCACTCCTTGGCACTAGAATCTGGCAGACTATAAAATGAAGAATTCTATTGAACGCATTCAACTTGTTGATATCTATTTTTCCATCTTTCAAACTTGTACTCAGTTTCGATGATTCCTAATCCCTTAGCATGAATATCAACGGAGTCTACCCCATTGTGACTGACGGTAGACACACCAAATAGCCTCTCCAGTAGATCATAGGTGATGAGAATGGGGGTACCTTTAACTGTGGAGGAGAGGGACCCATCTTCTTCTGTCTTTAGGCAGGTGTAGAATGCCTTGGCTAGGTCTGGGTAGCTTGGTTCAGAAACTGTGACCATTTTCATCCACTTCATTCTTTCTATGGCTTCTACAATATTGTGCATCCCATTCTTCTCTAAATCTGCAATATCCACTGCCTTGTTACCACATAGCTTGACCTTGACTGCTGCAAACCATTCCTGCTACTCCGTCGTGAGGAAGGCGACGTTGTAACCACCTACGGTGCCGGAACTCCCAGAAGCTGCCATGGAATCGAACAGGGAAAGTTTCTGGAGGATCGTGGGGAAGCGAGGAACAAAAGCCCTGAAGAGATTTTTGCGGGAACAGAGAGACCCTTCGAAACCACACAGAGGGGAGTCTGGAATCGATAAGGGTTTCACGAGCAGCAAGTCGAAGGAGATAAGAGAAGAGAGAGATGAATTGATGCAGCATGGATTACGGATTTAACGACAGGTCATAAAGTTGCTTTTTGAAACACCGAAGCATTAAATGCGGATAACGACAAAGAGGAGAGGGTTACACAAGTGATAAAGAATTATATCTGAAATGCCATGGCAATTTATGATGCACGCAATTAAATGTTTTGCTTAAATTTTAGCGGGAAGAGCAAGTGTTATTCTGAAAATTATTATTTCAGTTTCATGCAGATGTATCTATTATAAATTACACATGCCTAATTCCCTTCTAAGAGATGTAAATCTCTCTTCAAGTAAGGCCTTTGTAAAGATATCTGCTAACTGATTTAGAGTATCTATGAACAAAATATTTATGTTATCATTAGCTACATGATCTCTAATAAAATGATATCTGACCTCTCTGTGTTTCGTTCTAGAGTGCTAGCAGTACTGGATTTTTCGTGAGATTTATCGCACTTGTGTTGTCGCACAACAATGGGATGGTCTTGATGTGCAATCCATAATCCTCAAGCTGTTGTTTGATCCATAAGAGTTGAGTGCAACAGCTTCCAGCAGCTACGTATTCAGCTTCAGCTGTTGATAGTGCTACTGAATCTTGCTTCTTTGAGGACCACAAAATCAAGCATCCTGTAAGAAATTGACAACCACCACTGGTGTTTTTTCTATCTACTTTGCATCCAGCATAGTCAGCATCAGAATATCCAACTAAACTAATTTTGCATGATTTTGGATACCATAGACCTAGATCATGAGTTTTAGCTAAATATCTAAATATTCTTTTAACAGATATTAGATGGGATTCTTTGGGATCAGACTGGTATCTTACACACATGCATACGCTGAACAAAATATCAGGTCTACTGGTAGTTAATACAGTAATGAACCTATCATGCCTCTATAAAGTTTCTGATAAACTTTCTTACCTTCCTTGTCACTGTCTAACCTTGTATATGTGCTTATTGGAGTGGACAGTGGTTTGACATTGTCGAATCCAAATTTCTTTAATAATTCCTTGATGTACTTTTCTTGACAAATATGTGTTACTTCATTGCCTTGCTTTATTTGTAATCCAAGGAAATAGTTAAGCTCTCCCATCATGCTCATTTCAAACTCTCCCTGCATGAGCTTCTCAAAGTACTTGCACAAAGATTCATCAGTAGATCCAAATACAATATCATCTACATAAATTTGCATAAGTAATATGTTCTTGGCTTTTGATTTAATGAACAATGTGCTATCTACCTGACCTTGGATAAAACCATAATTTAATAAGAATGCACTAAGTCTTTCATACCATGCTCTAGGTGCTTATTTTAATCCATACAAAGCTTTATGCAATTTAAAAACATGGTTTGGAAAATCTAGATCATCAAAACCTGGAGGTTGTTCTACATAGACTTCCTCCTTTATATAACCATTTAAAAATGTAGATTTTACATCCATTTGAAAAAGTTTTAAGTCCAATGCACATGCATAAGCAAGTAATATTCTAATAGCCTCTAGTCTAGATACTGGTGCATAGGTTCATCGAAATCTATGCCTTCCTCCTAGGAATAGCCTTGAGCAACTAGTCTAGCCTTGTTTCTAGTGATAACACCAGCTTCATCCAATTTGTTCCTGAACACCCATTTGGTGCCAATCACAGGATGATCTGATTGTCTCAGAACAAGGGACCAAACCTGATTTCTCTTGAACTGATTAAGTTCATCTTGTATGGCAAAAATCCAGGATTCATCAGACAGTACTTCATTGACTATCTTTGGCTCTATTTGAGATACAAAAGCTAAGTAATCACAAGGAATAACATTACCCCTTGTTCTTACCCCAACTGTTGGATCTCCAATGATGTTGTCAGTAGGGTGATCTTTCTTGTATCTCCATTCCCTTTGAAGATCATCATGAGTAATATCTTTTTGTTGTAGTTCTTCCAACGATGGATCTTCATTGTCTTTGATTGTAGATCCTTTCAGCTTTTGTGAGAGACTATCTGTGTCTTCATCATCACTTATAGTTTCCTTTCTCAAGGAAGGGTTAGATTCATCAAAAATAATATGAACAGTTTGTTCAATCAATAAACTTCTTTTATTAAAGACTCTATAACCATTGGGTTTAGAAGTGTACCCCATAAAGATCCCTTCATCGGATTTGAGATCCAGCTAACCTATATCTCTCTTACCATTATTGTGAATGAAGCATGGACAACTGAATGTTCTGAGATGTCTGATCTTGGGCTTTCTTTGCTTGTACAGCTCATAAGCAGTCTTCTGCAGGATTGGCCTAATCATGACCCTATTTATAATGTAGCACGCTGTATTTATGGCTTCTGCCCAAAAATATCTTGGAAGGCTGTATTCAGATAACATGGTCCTAGCCATATCCAACAAGGTTCTATTCTTTCTCTCAGCTACTCCATTTTGTTGTGGTGTTCTTGGTGCTGAGAAATTGTGTTCAATACCTTGATCATTACAGAATTATGTAAATCTGTCATTTTGGAATTCTCCTCCATGATCTGAACAGATGCTTATAATGCTGAACTTCTTATCCTTTTGGACTACTTTGCTGAACTTCACAAAGCTTTCAAATGTGTCATCTTTATGCTCCAAAAATGATACCCATGTGAATCTTGAGAAATCATCAACTATTACAAATCCAAAATTCTTTCCTCCCAGACTAGTGGTTCTCATTGGTCCAAACAAATCCATATGCAATAATTCCAGTAGTTTGGAAGTGGTGACCACTGTTTTTGATTTGAAGGAGGATTTTGCATGCTTTCCTTTTGCACATGGTTCACAAATGCTATCCAATCTTGTGTTTATCTTTGGTAGTCCTTCTACAAGATCATGTTTGATAAGCTTTCTTATTCCATCTAAACTGCAGTGACCTAATCTCATGTGCCACAATTCTGCATTCTGTTCTTTGTTTGCTGCTAAGCAGATATTAATTCTTCTAGATGTAGTACATAAAGATTCTTTTCTCTACTGGCTTCAAATACAACTGCACCATCCTTGATAATCAGACACTTGGATTCTTGAAACTTGATTTGATGACCCCTGTCGCACAGCTGGCTGATGCTGATGAGATTGTGCTTGAGTCCCTTGATGCACAGAACATCTTCTATGAGGGTTCTGTCTTGAATTCCAATGGATCCACAACCGATTACTGATCCTTTTCCATTATCTTTTGGGTCCTGATTAGTTAGTTTATTCAGAGTTTCTTTTAGGAATCCATTTTAGATGTTTGGTTGTACATGTTATTTTAGTGTGTCCTAGTTTGTTACAGTGTGTGCAACAAGGAATACCGTTCATTATCTTATTTGGCTTATGATTTTTATTTTTGTTTTTATTATAGTTAGGATTTGTTCAGCTACGAATTTTGGAGTTGGATAAGTTTTAGGATGTATTACAGTTTCTTCATTGTCTGGTGGAGTGTATCCTAAACCATACTTTTTCTTACCAGATCTTCTTGCTCCTTTTAATATTAGAGAGGATTTACCATTAGTAAATTTTTCAATTGTGGCCATTAAATATTCATTATCTTTCGTTAGTATGTTAACTTCATTTTTAAGTTTGATTGTGGTTTCCTGATTTTCTAAATTTAGTATCTTTTCATTCTTATTTTTTACATCTTCACATAGCAGTTCATTTCATCTTTTTAGTTCCGTAATTTATTTTTCTAACTATTCAGTTTCAGATTTTAGATCTGAATTGGTTATTTCAAGACATATATAGTTTTTCTTAGTTGTTTTTAACAGTTTACATACATCTTTATATTTACTATAAAGTTCGTTAAAGGCATCTTCTAAGCTATCAGAATCTGATTCATTGTAAGAAGTAAATGAAGAATTAGAAGTTACCTTATCATCAGTGTTTGCCATGAAGGCCAGGTTGGCATTTTCTTCTTCTTCTTCGCTAGAGCTTGACTCACTGTCTGAGTCACTTTCATTGTTCCATGCAGCGGACATGGCTTTCTTCTTGTATCTTTTGAACTTCTTCATGTTGACCTTCTTGAATTCAGTTTTCTTTAACTTTGGACACTCAGCTTTGATGTGTCTTGGTTTCTTACATTTGTAGCATATGTGTAACATCTCGGGCTTTCCGGATTTCCGTTTGTGTGTGGGATGACTGGCCACTAACACGTCCGGCCTTGGCGATGCATTAGTGTCCCAACGGAGCTAGCCGTCGCGACAGTCATCTGTGTTACGACCAGTGCCTACGTCGTGTTCTTGTTGCACCTTGTTTCTCTGCCGCGTATTGGTGTCGCGTCTGATCAACGGGTCGCGACTGCTTTTCGCTTTTTGGTCATCTGACGCCTGTCAGAGTGGCAGGCGTGGTAGACTGACCTGTCAGGTTGTCGCGGCGTCTCTTGGGGGCACGTTCTGGTCACAGTGTGGGCGGCCGTCGCATTAAGGTTGGTAACGCGACGCCCCGCCTTGTCGCGTTTTGGGGGTTGGAGGCTAAAAGCCTTGGCCGGTTCCCCCATTTTCCTCTTTCTCTCCTTTATCCCTTTCCTCTCTTCTCCGAGGTGGAGAGCTCTCCCTCTTGTCCTTCTCCGGCGTTGGAGCTCGGTGGTGGTGCCGGTGGCTCATGGTGGAGCGGTGGAGTGGCGAGGAGCGAGGAGGAGGCGGCCGTGGCTTCGTGAAGACCCCTTTGGGGGTTAGGTTCTTCAAAATTAGTAGGGATTTCTTGTGCCTTACCATTCCAGGCGATTGGGAGCCCTCATGTGTGAATGCATGATTTTACAGCTTTCCCCATGCTCCCCTCCCCGTGGTTTGTGTGTTTGTAGTGTGTGGGCGACCCCGGAATGCAGCATTCTGACGGTCGGCCTTTCGTCTGATGTTGCGACCACAATGCGCGTCACGACATCAGAGGAGGTGTCGCCCCGGTCGGACGCAACCTTATCGCGGCACAGTTGGCCGTCGCAATAAGGGTCGTGTCGCGACCCGATTTCCAGTCGTGACAAGGCTGTTGTCGCGACCCGCTTCACTGTCGCGACCCTATGCTTTTCGCGGTTGCCCTTCCTGTCACGATCCAATCGCGACGGGATAGGAGGGCGCAACAGCATCTGGTCTGCCTTAGGTGTTTCTGTGGCCGCAGTTGGTGTGTAGGCGTGTGCCCTAGGGCTGGTGTGCCCTTAGGACCTTCAGGTAGGGAACGCGACAGGTTGCCTCCCTGCGTTCAGTGACTGAAGGTGACACCTTCGTGGCCGTGACCTAGCAGTAGTGCTAGGAGGCTTGCGTCTATCTAATAATCGATTGTCTGACTGTCAATCGATTATTAGAAGAGCGATGGTTTCTGTTATGTCTGCTGGTGTTCCAGTTTCTCGGGCCATGTCGTGTGTGCCGGCGTTGGCCGACGGCCCTTCTGGGGGTTTCCAGAAGGGGTGTCGTGCATGCCTGTGCCTGCTGGACTTGTCTTGGTTACAAGTCAGCTGTGCCATTTTCTGTGGTGGTTTCCCCTCCAGTTCTCATTTCACCCGGTGTTAGGCACTTAAGGGCTTGTCCGTGAGACAGGTTGTTACCGTTACCTGGGACCCCCAGCCCCGCGCGTCTGTTAGAGGGAGCTCTCCGGGCGGCGGGTGTGCTCAAGTCACAGACTTAGAGCAGAAGGGGAAAACGGTGGGGACAATGGCCTAGAGTTGTTTGTAGAACTCTCTTAGCTGGTCTGGGTCTCCGAGGTGGTTGAGGCACTCTTCCAATGCGTACCAGCTAGTCCTTCTCACTGCCTCGCTCTGCGTTGGTTCCAGAGCCGCGTAGGGAGGTTGGGCCGTAGCTCAGCCGGGCTGCAGTGGTTGTGGTTGTTCTTACTGTGACTCGCTTGCCTCACTCTACCGGGGAGGTTGTAGGCACGAGTCAGCGGCTGGCGAGCGAGAGGGGTGAACTGTGTGTCACTCTCTTAGCTGCCTGTGGCGGTGGCTTGGTTGTTCTTGTTGTGATGGCGGTTCACATTGTTTCTAAGTGAGTCTGGTTGCCCTAGCCTGCACGGTGGTTGTAGCCTAGCCGTGTCTAGTTCTGTGGGCTTTGTTGGTTTGGCCTCGTGGGCCTTGTTCAGTGGTTTCCACTCTGTGGGTTCTCTCGGGTGTCTTGTGTTGACACTGACTGCTAGTTCTGTAACCCATTCCTTGGTGCCATCCGTGGTGGCACCGAAGGGTGTAGTTCCTTGACCTCGCAGAGTGTCCGAGGTCTAGGGTGGTTCTGCTTATGGGCCCTCGACCTTGTGGAGGTCTGAGGTGGCCGTGCCTGTGGTGAAACGGTGTTTCTCATGTGGTTGCTCGGTGTCTCTCGTGGTGACACCTGGTTGTTCCTTCCCAACCTCGTGGAGGTCTAGGATGTTGGTACTTGTGTCGTGAGACTCTAGTCTCATGTGGTTGCTCCGGTGTTCCGTAAGCTTCTCTGTCTCGGCCGGTGCGTGCCTAGGTGTTGCTTCCGCCTTGTGTTGACTCTGCTGGTTCTGCGGGAGTCGTGTTTGGCCCGACCTTGGTTGTGGGTCGAGGCGTTACTCTGTTCCGCTGCTTTGTAGCTATCTGCAGTAGGTGTTTCCCGCTTTACTGCTTTATAGAGTAGTTTTGCTTCCGCTTTTGTTGGAGTTCCTACTGCTCTAGCTGGTAAGGGAGTGGTTACTCTCTTTAGGTAGGGACTCGCTGTCACAGGAGTTCGTTGTCAGACGGTCGTGGTGGCGGCTTGTTCGTCGTGCGTTGCCAGCAGTGTGAGTTGTAAGCGTGAGCGCTTGTACCATGAGTTGAGAGTGGCCTTTTTGCAAGTCCTCGGGGTATGCCCCTTAAGGACTGCACCTTTCTTTATGTACCTGTACTTTTATTTGGGACATGTTGTACATAATTTTTTATTAATGTACGAACTTTCTTGTTATAGTTATTTGAATTCATTGCTTGTCTCACTGGACTAAATTCTAACCCTTCCAGGTCTTCGGATCTGTGGGTGGCGGCGCGACCTTCGGGGTCCCTGGCGAGGGTCCGGGAGGTCAGGTCGTTACAGTGGCATCAGAGCTCTGTTGGGTTGAGTGTGTTTTGGAATTTCTTAAAGTTGTATTTTAATGATAACCAATGAACATCACTCATACTTTGATTTTTGATGATGACGTATCATTATTTTAATGATGACATATTGTTATGTTAATGATGACATACCATGATTTTATTGATGACATATCATTATTTTAATGATGTCATACCATGATTTTATTGATGACATATTGTGATTTTAATGCATAATAATTGGAACATGTTAAATGCACCACACATGTAATGACCATATTCAAAAAGCATGTTTTCAAACACATTTATCATGTATTTTCATGATAATACATTGGACTAATGAAATATGTGTTTATTTCTCAGGGACACACAATTCTTGCAAGGGTAGTGTCGACACACCCCATACTGGTGTCGACACAATGCTCGAAGCCCTAAGGCAAAAGATGAAGAAATGGTCAAGTGGTGTCGACACAAGATCAAGTAGTGTCGACACTAGACCCAGCTCCCAGGGAACCCTGTCAACAGGTCTGGATAGTGTGTCGACACTAGACCAGATGGTGTCGACACTAGATGCCTCTCCCAGAAGGCCTGTTTTGTAGTTTTCTACAAAGTGTCGACACTAGCTGAAGTGGTGTCGACACTAGAGACCTTCCCAGAAGAACAGTTTTGCAGAAATGGGATAGTGTGTCGACACACTCCCTGGTGGTGTCGACACACTCCGGCTGAAAGTCAAAATCGTGAATTTCTCTAGACACGTGGCTGCTTGGGAATTAGGGGATTTGACCTAGGTTTCTGTGCCCATGCACCCCAAGGCACTTTATGGACATATGGGGCTATAAATACCCATGTTCCTTGTACCCCAAAGGCAAGAGAGCCCATACACTTCCAGAAGAAGCCTTTTGGCGGCCAAAGGGGTTTTTCAGATCTATCTCCATCTCCAGAAGCTGCAAGCCATCCTTTCAAGTGGAAGGACGTGGGAATCAAGGGGAATCCCTGGAGAGAAGGTTGTTGTGCAAGGCAAGGGAGCAGATCCAACTGAAGAGGCGCAGGAGAAGACGGATTTCTGGCATTTCAGATGCCATCAAAGAAGAGCATCGCCAATTGAGAAGAATCTCCATCGATTTCCATCAAGGCTCCTCAATTGAAGTGCCTGCAAGTCTTCTTCATCAAGGAACATCCAAGTTGTCAAGCCCCAACACGGAATATCGGAGCGCGAAGGCAGTTGCAAGAAAAGGTATAGAGCGTATACTAGACATCAAACCATTGCACACTGAATAATACTAAAGCAAATCTTTCTCATTAATAATTTTCCAAATGTCTAGTTACAACCACTAATATCAGAGCTATTCTAAAGGGCCCAATTACATTGCAACAGAAGGAAATAACTAACTACAAGTCTAAGATAACATAATGACTCAAGGGTACTCCTAGCTTCACTCTTGGTCATTCCCTTCCTCGTGAGTGTATGTGTCATCCTCGGTCTCACCTGAGAACACAACATCAAATAACGTAGGGTGAGCGATAACGCCCAGTAGGACTTAAATCTCAGGCTCAAGCAGGCTTTAAATAATTAACGCATTTAATGGCAGAGTGTCGAAAGATAGCAGGTACAAGAGAGTCAAAATATAGCAAGATATAGCACACATGTAACAGGATAGCACAATAGCACGAGATCGAGTATAGTTTCCAAAAATAGCACAAGTATCGAATATAGTACGAATAGCAGGAAGGCCATAGCACAACTAGCACAAGTATGGTAATAGCACGACGAGTATAGCACTTGTTTGTCATTCTAGACATCGAGAGAGTATAGCACTTTTGTGTTTTGATTATCATATAGATAGTCGAGATAGATAGCACTTAAGTGTAATGCCAAACACTCTGATCATTTAACTCCCATGGGCACTAGCACTTTCAGGCGCACATCCCAGGACCAGATCGGGCCCTTTATATATTGCCAAGCATTGGTTATATTGTTTATCTTTAGACAATCAGTCAATGGCCAATATAGAGTACCAAGAAATAGATAAGAGCACTAGATGAATAGATGAGATAGTGGAGTGAATGTGAGTAGGTGAGCGAGTAGAGTATAGATGAGAGCTAGTGGACATTGTACGTAATACGTCGAGTAATCAGGAGATAGTAACAGTTGCACAACACGCGCACTTGGTGTTGGCAGTCAGGTGGAACTCACGACCCTACCACTGGCCTTGTTATGCACAGGTCCAGAGGTCCGGCGTGATTTAAGACGAGAGTGAATCTCTAATAGCCGTTTGGATCATATAGATCCCTAAAGGGTATCATAGGTATTAGGGTACAACCGGCTCGTCGACCATGTGGGAATCCATGATCAGAGGAGACTTACGGAGGCCTTGTGCAAGAGTTCACTAGTCCGGCGAAAGGAATATCCGACGGAGAGTTCACCACAAGCCAAGTAAAGTGTGTATATAAAACATGTGCTCGACGTTCTAGAGGAATTCTAGAACAATGGAGCGTCGATATCGGTATATAAACAACGCAAGAAATGAATACAAGTCCTTTAAAATAGGGAAATTAATATACTTTATTGCAATAAATTACCATATACATTATGAGATATTTTCTGCAAGATTTCAGCCATAAATGGATGGTTCATGTGTGTGTAAGTGCAAGAGAAATCATAGATAGAAATAAGTCGTGAACATGTATTTTAAATCATTCAATATAGCACCATTTTTAAGTAGGGTTTTTACTGGGGGTATAACTGTAAGAAGGCGTAAGAATTATTTAGAAAGCGACAGAAATTATTTTTATGGACTTTCATCAAAAAAACTGAGAAGGCGACATAGGCCAATGAGGATGGCGACAGGGGTAGGCAGATCGCGACATGGGTACTGTCGCGACGGCCTGGTGAACGCGACAGGGGCAGGAAAGGGTCGCGACAGGACTTGCGAATCAGGTACTGAGAACGCGACGGCTCACCTGTCGCCTTATTGGTCGCGACAGGGAGGCTGTCGCAATTAGGCCTCAGAAAGCGACATGTCGAGGCGTCGCCTTCTGGTTGTCTGCGCCTGACTCTGACAGAAGTCAGACCAGACATTGGATTACGGACCAGGGATTTAAATTTTGATACAGGGTCGTTTAGAAAATCATAACTAATTACATAGTCAACGAAAAATCATGAAACTAGTTGCAAATTAACTAGACATGTAAGGGTACTTCCATAAATCGGAATCTGAGAGAGAGCATGGTTTGAACATGGTTTGAGCATGAACAACAACGAGTAACACAGAACATGATATAGAGAGCAAGACTGATTTAATTCGAGCAACATGCTCAATGAAATTTAGGCTTTTTAAGGGCAAATGATCCCTAACAACATGAAGTATCTACAGTAAAACTTTCGTAGTATGGGATCAAGTATACATAGAGATTTGAATTAAACATGACACCTCGGGTTATCATGTTTGCAGTTCTTCAAAAATTAAGAACAAAAGATAGGATGGATGGAAAAATATGAAAGTTGGGGGTTTCGTTCAAGAGGGTAGGAAGAACCTACAAAAAAAGTTTCATGGTTTATGCTTGTGAGAATGCCTACCTTGACTCGATTTCCCCTTCCAGGGCTAGAACTTGAAGAACGGGGTTGAGAGCTTGAAAGGTTCTTCTTCCCACGAAATCTCCTCCTCCTTGGCCTCTCCTCCTGGTCCAAAAATCCCTTGACACGAGCTTGGGTCGGCCAAGAGGGTTTAAGAGGTGTATTTATGTAAACACAAGTTCCTATTCCTACTACTACTCAAATTCCTCTTAATTTCGAGATTTCCTTACTCCCACCTTCCTTCCTTGCTTTCCAATCTCTATTTAGACTTGGAAGAGATCCAAATTCGTGCTAATCCATATGGGGTAGGTTTAAGAATCCAACTCCTACTCTAATTACTTATTTAATGCATTAAATATCCCTTTCCAATTATGATATAATTAAACTCCGAATTTAGGGTATTTTCTTATTATTCTCCCTTTCAAATTCATATTTTTGACCCAATAACTTCTAGAAGATCCATTAAGCAAAGCCCATTACTCTTTTCCATTTAATGAGTTTTATTTAATGCTCTATTTAAATATCCCTTTAACTAGGTTTTAATTCTTTATTTAAATTTTTATTTTATCACAAAAATTCAGGTTGCTACACAAGTCACATCTATTTCATTTATTTTCTTGGAGTGTTCATCTCATTTTTCATTGTGTGATCTGTGCATGTGTTCTACACAGACCACTTAATTCTATTTGTTCGATTTTCATCTTTGTATTGAGATAGATCGGGCTAGAGGATCTATTCTCTAATTGTGCTTGTTCTAGCAGAACTTGGATCTTTTGTGGTCCAAAAGTTTGGAGCCGTAGTGCTCCGGTGTTGAGCCATTGTGCTCAAGTGCTTGTGAGTCGTCGTACTCATAAGTGGTTTGTGGAGTAGGTTGTCGTACCTATCTCCTGGGTTTTCTTTGAGTCGTCGTGCTCAAGGGTTTGGAGTCATCGTGCTCTGGTTGTTTCTTGAGTCGTTGTGCTCAAGGGTGTTTGGAGTCGTCGTGCTCCGGTGTGAGTTGTACTCAAGGTTTTGAGTAGTGTGGCCTCACTGTGTGAGGGGTGGACGTAGGAGTCACTGGAGGTGATTTCCGAACCACCTAAAAATCCTTTGTGCAATGGTTTGAATTGTGGTTTGACTTTGTATTTCGCTAGATGCATGCATAGGGATTTCATTCACACTACTAATTAATTTGCTCATACACACTAATCACTTCAGATCAGTAAATTGTTTGGGTGAATTGATCTCTGATTTGAAGTAATTTTAAATTGCTTAAGCTTCCGCGTTAATTGGTGTTAGATCTATTCAACCCCCCCTTCTAGATCTGATCCATCCACCCATTCGATCCTAACAATTGGTATCAGAGCGGGTTAATGTATGTTACTGATCTGATTTGATTGCTTCTATTTGATCTCTGTGTTAATTGCTTGAACTGTTTGCTTGATCTTTTACTGTCTCTGTGTGCTTAATCGCTCTGATTCATACATTTGGTATTAGAGCAGATTAACCACTCTAATTGTTAGATCTAATTCCGTGTTACATTGATTCACTGTGATTAGATCTAATAGTCTTTTGAGCTTTGATATAATGGCAAATCTCTTAAATTTGCATGAATTTCCTGTCGTAATTTCAGAGAAATCACCAGTCTCACTTTCATCAAGTTTGTCAAATGAAGCACAAAGAAAAGGAGCAAAAGAAATTCACAAGCACTTAATGGCAAAGAAGAGCCTCGATGAATCCAGAAAATCAACAATTCAGAAGGTTGTGGCTCTCATTGCACATTCTTAGAGCTCAGAGCATTCTTCATCTTCTTCAAAACACAAGAGTTCAAATGGGTCTACCAAGTCAGGTAAATCAATTCAAGACCCATCTATGTATTTTAATTCTGATTCTGATGCAGATGAAGGCATGTCTTATGTTGAATTGATTGAATTCTGTGAGAAGATACAAAATCTTAATGTAAAGCTAAACACTAAAAATAATGATTTGAAAAAGACTTTTAAACATTGCCATAAAGAAAGTGAAAATTTGAAAAATACACTTGAATTGCTCCAAAACAATGATAAAGATCTTTCACAAGAAAATGAGACAATGAATCTCTACGAGCGTGGTTGTCCGGTTCGCTCGTGCTATAGTTTGATTCGTCTTCGGCCTGCGCATCAGTGTGGGTGTGTCACGAAGGCTGAGAGAGCCTGCGTGTGGTGTGGCCTTCACCGGTGCAGGGTTGTAGTCTGCGGAACCGGTCGAAGGTGTCCTTGCCTTGTGGCTGTCCCCTTGTGTAAGGGTGTGTGTCCTTATTGGATGTGTGTTTGGTCTTATGTGCTTGTGCTCCATTGTGTGTTGTGCTCTACTCAGTCGACGTCTTTGCTCGAGCTAAGCAGATGCTTTGTGTGCTGTGTTGCACCGCTGGTTGAGCACTACGACACCTGGTTGTGGTTATTGTCGGCCTTGCGTTGACTGGTTGTGAGTTCCGGTGAGGTGCTCCCGGAGTTCTTCTCTGTTGGTTCTAGTGGAAGTGAGGTTTCCCCAGAACTATGTGGTGCTCATTTCTAGTTGTTGTGGCATTGCCCTCTAGGTTGAGGTGCATTGCTTGGCTTCTTGTGTTCCGGTGATGTTTCTCAGAACTGTTTTGTTGTTGTCCTAGTGAGGGTTCCTCTCTCTCTGGGACTGCTTATGTGCTCGTTGAAGTCTTCCGCTGTGTTACCTCCTTGGTTTGAGGTCTCTGTTGTCTGGTTGGTTGTTGTTGCATTGCTCTCTGCTTTGAGGTGCATCACTGGGCTGCTTGGGTTTTGGTGTTGTTTTCCAGAACCGTTGGTTGTTGTCCTGGTGAGGGTTGCTCCCAGGACTGCTCCGGGCTTATTTTTTCCAGTTGTTGTGCTACCTCAGGGTTGAGGTATGCTGTTGTTGTGTTGGCTGGTGCGTTCTGGTGGGTTTTCTAGAACAGCGCGTTGGTGGTTCTGGTGGAGGTTCTCCCAGAACCAGTTGTGTTACTTCCGCTGGCTGATGTGTTCTCTCTGTTGGCCATATGTTTTGGCCATTTGTTTGGGCTGCGTTCTAGTAATGTTTTCCCATAACGGCTTTTGGCGCCTTGGGTGGAGGTCCTCCCCAAGCTGCCTTGTGTTGTTTTGGCTGTCGCTGTTCTCTCTCTCTCTGTGGAGATGAGCTTTAGACGTTGCTAGTGGGACTGTTCATGTTACAGTCTGCCTGGGTGTTGTCGGTCAAGGTGTTGTGTGTTGGGTCTTCAATATATCATGTTTTTGATGATCACATTAATATCCTTGAACATTGATTTAATGCAAAATTGATGTGTTAATTAACATGAAAAACACCATGAAAGTGATTATGTTAAATATTGCTAAATCATACAATGTATATCACTAACAATGTATTTACATGTAGGTGCACAAGCATGAAAGATGGAGCATCAAAGGGATGAGCAAACAGACCAAGGTAATGTCAAAGAAGTGTATCTGTCGACAGGCCCAGGGTATGTGTCGACAGATACACACAGACAACCCAAGATAGACTTCAGTTTTTGTATCCCTGAGTGCACCTGTCGACAGATGCAAATTACCTGTCGACAGATACACACAGAAGTTCAGATTTCTGAAACCCAGTTCTCAGACTGATCATGGACTGAGTGCATCTGTCGACAGATGCAAGTGCACCTGTCGACAGACGACGGAAACATGAAATTCAGACATTCTAATTCTAGCCCCATTTGGGTGTCTCCTCCCTCCAAGACCCCCACCTTTACCTAACACTATATAAGCATCCTTTTGGAGCCAAATTCGCACAGCAGCAGCCCCCCAAGAAAGAGCCTCCAAGGGACCAAGAGGGAAAGCCCCAATCTGCTGCCCTGCTTCAATCCTCCGCCCAGATCATCGTGGAATCACCATCCATGCGGAGTTGAAGCCGGATCGTTGTCAATTCAACCTTCTACATCGATCAGTATACATCCAATCGAAGTTTGAAGAGCGTCTGGACGATCCACGAGAAGAATTCCAACTGGATTTGTTCCCCAACTCTAAATTCTTCTCCATTTCACAATTTCTATTCTATTGTGTGTGTGTGTGATTGTGTTTCAAGAATCCCTTGTGCTTGATCCACGAAATTGTGGTTGTTCTGATCGTGGTTCATCAGACAACGTGTGTGTGTGTGAGTTACTGTATTGAACTCGCTCATAAGCAGTCGTTTCTCGTGTGTGTGTGGACGGTGGATGTAGGATACACGAGTTGTGTACTCTGAACCACCTTAAATCATCGTGTCCTGTGGTTTGTTCACGTTTTACGATAGATGATTGGTAGGCACGTTGTTCATACGCACGTTTGATACCCTGTTCTCTTTTATATCAACTCAATCTTTCTTATATTCAATCGAATTCTAATCAAGTTTCATTAAGATCGCTGTAGCACTGAAAATAAGCCATCAGTAATTAGAAATTCCCGTAATCTATTCAACCCCCCTTCTAGATTACCATATTGTGTTATTCCGCATAACCCTTCAATTGGTATCAAAGCAAGGTTTCTCCGATTTACAGTTTTCATAATTTGATCTAGCGATCAGGAGATTCTCGATCTTATGGATTCTAGCAAAGGGTATATGGCCGAGGGACATTCAGTAACCAGGCCACCCTATTTTGATGGCACTGACTATCCTTATTGGAAAAATCGTATGCAGGTATTTTTTAGAGCTCAAAATTACGAGCTGTGGAAAATAGTCAGCAAGGGACAATATGAGTTGCCCGAGGACGAAGACACCTAGACGAAAGACCAAATAGCTAAAGGAACTCTCAACTGGAGCGCACTAAACATAATGCAATGTGCGGTGCATCCAAAGGAGTTCTCAAGAGTCTCCACATGCTCAACAGCAAAAGAGATGTGGGACAAACTTGAACTCATCTACGAAGGTACGTCCGAGGTAAGGGAAACCAAAGTTAGCATGTTAGTGTCTGAATATGAAATGTTCAAGATGAAAACTGATGAAAACATATCAGACATGTTTGCAAGATTCATGCTAATAATTAACGGGCTAAAAGGTCTTAAAAAGGAATACTCTGAAAGTGACTTAGTAAGAAAGATACTTCGATCTCTTACTTCATCTTGGAATACTAAGGCCACTGTCATTGAGGATTCCAAAGACCTTTCTAAAATGAAATTGGATGAACTAATTGGCTCCTTAATGACATATGAAATCAACATCAAAAGAAAAGAATTGGAAGAAAATCCTAGGAAGTCAATTGCTTTAAAAGCATCCAACAAAACATCAACAAGCTCCATGAATTCCATTCAACAAGATAGTGATGAGCAAGAAACATCTAGTGAGAGTGATAATGATGAAATGGCAATGCTCACTAGACAATTCAAGAAATTTCTGAAGTTCAAAAGGAGAGACACAGGTAACTCCAAACCTTTCCAAAAGAAAATTTTTTCACAGAAATATGAGTCCAACAAAAAATCTGATATTGTTTGTTATGAATGCAAGAAACAGGGGCACATGAGAGGAGAATGCCCGGAACTCAAGAAGAAGCTGAAGAAAGAAAAATTCATCTTCAAGAAAGCCAAAGCAATGTTGGCAACCTGGAATGATGAAGATGAAGATGCACAAGAAACATCCGATGATAAAGAAGTAAAATACTTAATGGCAAGGAGTGATGACTCCACCGAGGTAAACTTCTCATTTGATAATTACACTGCAAGTGAATGGGAGGAAGCATACACTACTCTATTTGAAAAATTTTGTGAATATAATCTGAAAATAAGGGATTGAAAAAGAAATGCAACTCCCTTGTGCATGATAAAAATAACGATGAACGAATTGCATTCCTGACAAAAGAAATAGAAATGATGAAAGTTGATGAAAAGACTCATAGTGAAGAGATGGATTGCTTGAAAATGAAATTACAAGAAACACAAAAAGAAAAGGACTGTTTAAGCCTTTCTCTTGAATTCCTTCAAGAAGAACATCTGGAAACAAGGAAAGAGCTGGAACAAACTGAAAAAGAATTGAAAGAAAAATCTGAGGACTTAATGAAATTTGTAAAAGGAAAGCAAAATCTAGATGCGGTTTTGGGTGCTAAGATACATGTAACCAAGCATGGGTTAGGATATCAACCTGTCAAACAAAAGAAAATAGGAGAGTCATTGATCACTTCCTTTGTTAATCCTAGCCCAAGCACAAGCAAGCATGTTCCCACAAAGCATAACACAAGTCAATCTCAGACCAAAGTATTGCAATCCAAACAAAATGTTCCCAACAAACAAAAGAAAAAGCCACCTGTCGACAGATGGAATGGTGCATGTCGACATGCAAGAACAACTTCAACTAATAAACAGTCTGTCAAGCAACAAAAAATTGAAAAGAAAATTCCTTCAAGCAATGTGTGTAAAAAGATTGGTCATGATGAAAAACAATGCTGGAATAATCCAAAGAAACAGAAATTCAAACAAGTTTGGATTCCTAAGCATTTACTTTGTTGCATGAATGAAATTTTGGGACCCAAAGTAATTTGGGTACCAAAACCTCTTGTCTGATCCACATATGCAGGAATGCCTAGCAGCCCAACATCAAAACAAATGGTACTTGGATAGCGGCTGTTCGAGGCACATGACGGGCGACAAAGCCAATTCTGTTTGCTAGTGGAGAAAGACGGAGGACAAGTTATTTTTTGAGGTAACAACAAAGGCCAAATCATCGGCACAGGTAATGTTGGTAAGTGTCCCTCCAATTCAATTGAAAATGTACTGTTAGTTGATGGCCTTAATCACAATTTGCTTAGCATAAGTCAATTATGTGATAGAGGTCACAACGTCATCTTTGAATCAAATTCATGTCAAATTGTTGATAAAGAAATAGGAAGTGTAAAATTTTCTGGAAAAAGAGTGAATAACATCTACTTAGTTGACTTAGATGATCCAGAAAATGACAATTTGTGTCTTATTGCAAATAGACAGGATGAATTGACATTGTGGCATCGTAGGCTTGGCCATGCGAGCTACAACGTATTGCACAAGATCATGAAATTCAAATTAGTAAATGGACTTCCTGACATTTCTTTTAACAACAATGAAAGTTTTTGTGATGCATGTGCACAGGGAAAACAAACCCGGAAGTCTTTCAAATCCAAAGCACCGGTAAGCACATCTAAACCATATGAACTGTTGCACGTGGACCTTTTTGGACCAACTAGAACTTTAAGTCTCAATGGCAAACGTTTTGATTTTGTCATTGTAGATGATTTTTCTAGGTTCACATGGGTCAAATTCTTGGCACACAAAGTGAAACACTTATAATCTTCCAAGAATTCTTTAACAAGATTGAGCATGGCAATGTGAATAAAATATGCTCAATCTGCACCGATCACAGGGGAGAATTTGATAACAATGCATTTTCTGATTTTTGCAGGCACCAAGGGATTGAACATATGTTCTCCTCCCCAAGGACTCCAGAACAAAATGGAGTCGTGGAGAGGAAAAACAGAACATTGGTGGAAATGGCCCGCACTCTTCTGGTTGAAGGCCAACTCACAAGAAGCTTTTAGGCAGAAGCAGTGAACGCTTCATGCTACATTCTAAACAGAGCCATGGTAAGACCTGTGATAAAGAAAACCCCCTACTATTTGTTGAAAGGTAAGAAACCCAACCTTGGGTACTTCCGAGTATTTGGCTCAAAGGTATTTATTCATAACAATGATAAATCTGATTTAGATAAATTTGAAGTCAAAAGTGATCAAGGTGTTTTTCTAGGCTACTCCGAACACTCTAGGGCATATAGGGTGTTTAACAATAAAACACACACTGTGGAAGAAACTCCACATGTAATTTTTGATGAGACTTATGCCAAAACTAACAGTTTGACTGTTAATAGAACTGAAAAGAAGATGAAGGAACAACACTTGAGGACCTACAAGTCAAAGCAAAAGACAAATCTGAAGAAGGTTCCAAGACCAAAGGTGGATATCTTCACAAGGACTATGATGAGGATGATGAAAAAGCCTTCAGAAAACAAGATGAAACTCATGAAGAAAATCCACTAGAAGGTGAACCTCCTGAAGAACAACATTCACAAGATCAAATTCCTCAAGAACAAGATGCTCCCGGCCCTTCAACAATCACAAATGTGAGGTATTCCAAAGATCACCCACCTGATAATGTGATAAGTAGCTTAAATGATTCTGTTCAAACAAGGTCTCAAGTTAGACAAATAATTGAACATGATCTTTTTGCTTTTGTCTCTCAAGTGGAACCCAAAAATGTTGAAGAAGCCTTAAAAGATAACTCATGGATCGATGCTATGCATGAGGAACTTGGTCAATTTCAAAGAAATAATGTATGGAGTTTAGTTCCTAGAACCCCTGAAATTTCTATCATAGGAACTAGATGGGTGTTTAGGAATAAACTTAATGAAGAAGGAAAGTGGTCAGAAATAAAGCTAGACTCGTTGCAAAATGATATAATCAAGAATTTGGTGTAGATTTTGAAGAATCATTTGCTCCTGTAGCCAGATTAGAAGCAGTCAGAATTTTATTGGCATATGCATGCTCCCATAAGTTCAAACTTTATCAAATGGATGTTAAAACTGCTTTCTTAAATGGCTATATCAAAGAAGAAGTCTATGTCTCTCAACCACCAGGTTTTGAAAATTCTGAAATGCCTAACCATATGTATAAATTGCACAAAGCTCTTTATGGTTTGAAACATGCACCTCGAGCTTGGTATGATAGACTAAGCAATTTTCTGGTAAGCAAAAACTACTCAAGAGGTAAAGTGGACCAAACACTCTTCACTAAGAAAGTTCGCAATCACATAATTGTTGTTCAAGTTTATGTGGACGATATTATATTTGGTTCTACTAACCCTTCACTGTGTGAAGAATTTTCTAATTCAAATTTCATCTGACTATCATCTCTATTTTGATGCATGTTTTTCTTCAATGGCCTTAATCAAAAGAGTTATTTAATTTTCACTGGCTTTTGTGAAATGTGTTCTTTATGATCTAATTAAAGAAC
Source organism: Colocasia esculenta (assembly GCA_014218235.1). Taxonomy (NCBI): domain Eukaryota; kingdom Viridiplantae; phylum Streptophyta; class Magnoliopsida; order Alismatales; family Araceae; genus Colocasia; species Colocasia esculenta. The sequence goes on from CM024758.1 coordinate 82,439,357, forward strand.
TCATCGGTTTTATTTCAAAATCATTGTAGAATTGTGTCATGTCTTCATCATAATGGGTATGCATTTTTATCTTGTACATACACCTATTTTACCCTAAATGCCAAATGAACACTTGACCCTTTCAAAAATCTTGAAAAAATCAAGTTTCTGCCAAAAAGTAGTTATCTGTCGACAGATAAATGGTCATTTGTCGACAGCCGGCGGCACAGATCCATTTTTGAAGCGAACCATCGCGCCGGTTCAAGTCTTTTGTGTAGGGCCTCTTCTATAAATCCCTTCTAAACCTATTCTAAAGGCCTCCCACGACCCTTTCCCCTCATTTCCCCTCTCATTTCCATTCTCCCTTCCCAAACGCCATTCTCACCCTCCTTCTTCAGATGGCACCCAAGACCAAGATTCTCACTCGCCGTCGCCGCGCTTCGACGGACGCCGGAGAGAGTTCCAGGGCTCCTTCAGAACATCGTAGAAAGCATCGCGAAGATCATTTGTCGGAACTCATTGTTCCTCAGGGTCTCCATCTCATCCGGGTACACGGCACCTTCAAGAAACTCGTCCAATCCTGGTATGTGGACTTTGAGTCCTTAGGATCGATGTTCCCCTCACTCCACCCTTCTTTGACACTCAAGGGTGGACATCCTTTCTATACTCGCACTTGCAATATTCTCCAAATGCCGTCACAGAATTTTTCAATAACCTAGGGCTTTCCAATCAAGGAGATCTTTTCTCTTCTTTGAAAGGCACTCGTTTTCGCCTCACCGCAAATCTTATTTCGACGGCCCTTCAAATCCCAAACTCAGGAGTTGAAATCTTCAACTATACTCCTTCCGCTTCTGAGTACTATGAACTTCTCACTTTGTAACCTTATGATTCCACTAAGGAAATTGCTCGTCTGAATGCCAACTCCTTTCCTCCTTTGATCCGGATGATCCATCATATCTTCACTACTTTGATCGTCCCGAAGGATGGAAGCCGAGAATTGGTCACTGAGGTCCATAAGTCTTTGTTCTTATTCTTCCTCCAATGTCAACAAATCAATCTACCTGAACTCATGCTAAGCCTTATTCGTCGGTGTTTCTCCAACACCAAGAGATCAATGCCATATGCTTGCCCCATCACCTCTCTTCTAATTTTCATTGGCATCCCTATTCCTTCAAGTGAGCTCGTCTCCTTAAAATCCCGCAGTGCATTTGACCTCACTGCCGCTCACCGAATGGGCTACAAGTTTGTAGACGGTGTAGTGACAAGGACTCTCAAAGGGAAAGAACAACAAGGTGTTGAAGAGTCATCTGATGAAGAAGACAATGAAGATAATGAAGACAATGAAGATAATGAAGAAAGTGATGAAGAACCTCAGGATGAGCAAATGCCTGATCAACCTCAAGAATTTGCTGATGTACCTGTGCCTCAAGAACAATCCCTTCGTGATTACTTGGCACAATTGCATCAACAGATGACCTCAGGATTTTCTCAATTGAACACTAGATTTGATCAAGTGGATGCTCGCCTCAACTCTCTGGATGCGCCTCACGTGCATATCCAAGACCGGCTTGATTACCTCTACTCCGAGAGAGCTGGATCTCGTCATCCTCCACCTACTAGACATGACGATGAATAGAGGGTCTTAGGGTCCTTAGAGGTCGTTAAGAGTCTTAGCTGGGAGTTAGTCTCACTAGTCCTGTTATCTTTTTGCTTGCTCATGTTATTTCCCTTCCTTTTGATTTTTATTGAGTCATGTAATGGTTGTCTCTTGTACTGTGTAATTTGAATGATCAACCAATGAAAATCACAGTTTATGTTTATTTGTCTCTTATATGTGCATGACTTGACTTTTTGTATGTTGTCAAAAGGGGGAGAACATCAATATTATGCATCAATTGAATTTTTTTGTCATCATCAAAAAGGGGGAGATTGTTGGGTCTTCAATATATCATATTTTTGATGATCACATTAATATCCTTGAACATTGATTTAATGCAAAATCAATGTGTTAATTAACATGAAAAACACCATGAAAGTGATTATGTTAAATATTGCTAAATCATACAATGTATATCACTAACAATGTATTTACATGTAGGTGCACAAGCATGAAAGATGGAGCATCAAAGAGATGAGTAAACAGACCAAGGTAATGTCAAAGAAGTGTATCTGTCGACAGGCCCAGGGTATGTGTCGACAGATACACACAGACAACCCAAGACAGACTTCAGTTTTTGTATCCCTGAGTGCACCTGTCGACAGATGCAAATTACCTGTCGACAGATACACACAGAAGTTCAGATTTCTGAAACCCAGTTCTCAGACTGATCATGGACTGAGTGCATCTATCGACAGATGCAAGTGCACCTGTCGACAGACGACGGAAACATGAAATTCAGAAATTCTAATTCCAGCCCCATTTGGGTGTCTCCTTCCTCCACGACCCCCACCTTTACCTAACACTATATAAGCATCCTTTTGGAGCCAAATTCGCACAACAGCAGCCCCCCAAGCAAGAGCCTCCAAGGGACCAAGAGGAAAAGCCCCAATCTGCTGCCCTGCTTCAATCCTCCGCCCAGATCGTCGTGGAATCACCATCCATGTGGAGTTGAAGCCGGATCGTCGTCAATTCAACCTTCTACATCGATCAGTCTACATCCAATCGAAGTTTGAAGAGCGTCTGGACGATCCACGAGAAGAATTCCAACTGGATTTGTTCTCCAACTCTAAATTCTTCTCCATTTCACAATTTCCATTATATTGTGTGTGTGTGATTGTGTTTCAAGCATCCCTTGTGCTTGATCCACGAAATTGTGGTTGTTCTGATTGTGGTTCATCAGACAATGTGTGTGTGTGTGAGTTGATGTATTGAACTCGCTCATAAGCAGTCGTTTCTGCGTGTGTGTGTGGACGGTGGATGTAGGATACACGAGTTGTGTACTCCAAACCACCTTAAATCATCGTGTCCTGTGGTTTGTTCACGTTTTGCGATAGATGATTGGTAGGCACGTTGTTCATACGCACGTTTGATACCCTATTCTCTTTTATATCAACTCAAGCTTTCTTATATTCAATCGAATTTTAATCAAGTTTCATTAAGATCGCTGTAGCACCGAAAAGAAGCCATCAGTAATTAGAAATTGTCGTAATCTATTCAACCCCCCTTCTAGATTACCATATTGTGTTATTCTGCATAACCCTTCATTGTGCCCTTGGTTATGTGTCTGGCCGTGGTGCTGGCCAGGTTGTCTTCCTGTTCATTTTGAGTTTTCCCGGCTATGCTGGTGGGACTTCGTGTGTCCCTAGGGTCGAGAGGTTTGCTTCGTTTCTTGCACCCTGCGTGCTCTACCAGATGGTGGTCTGTTGAGTGACGTGGGTGTCGGGCTGTTTGTGCTTCTGTGGAAGTGCCAGTCTCGCTTAGTGGTTTTCCCTTGCGTGTGGAAGAGACTCGTTGTGGGAGTTCTCCTCCCTTGCTTTCCGTTGGTTGCTCGAGGTGATGATGCTCCACTGTGGTGTTGTGTCTCCAAGGTGCACATTGTTGCGACCTTCTGGTGGAGTCATCTTCCCTTGGGTTGGACTGTTGCGTGCAGTCTGCTCGTCTGCTTTTGGTAAAGGTGGTGAACCTTGACCCTATGTATGGCTCTGTGTTTGGCCAGTTCGCCATGTTGTTCGCTTCCATGTTTCTTGGTTGTGCCGGCAGAACCACTTGTGGGTCCCTGTGGTTTAGTTTGTTATTGCTTGCGTTTCCGTGTCGACACACTCTTGCCGACGGTTGTTTGGCAAGCGTCGTGGTTGTTCAGCTGGCTGTGCCTCCTATGGGAGTGCTATCCTTGCGTTGTTGTTTTCCTCTTTCGTGTGAGGAGGAGGCCTGTTGTGTGCCTTCTTCCTCTGCTTTCTGTTGGTTGCTTGGGGTGGTGCTGCTGGCATGGCAGTTGGTGCCATGTTTCGCACTATGGCGACCTTTGGGGCGAAGGTCCCTCCCCTTGTGCTGTCTTGAGGTTGAGCTGGTTGCTCCCCTCATGCGCGTGGTTTTCTTATGGTGCGATAGGTTGTGGTGACCTATTGCTCCGTCTCTTGCTGTGCCGGTTTCTTGTTGCCTAACTGGACGTTGTAGGGCAGCGTGCCCTGTGTTCAGTGTGAGGCGGCACTAGTTTTCTGTTGTTTGGCTTGCTTGTGCAAGAATCATCCCGGTGTGTGTTTCCTCTTGTGCCTCAGTTGTGCTTTGGAGGCACTTGTCGTTGTCTGGTGTGGCCCTCTCCGCCTGCGTGGTGGGAGCGGTGTCTTGTATTGTGTGCTTCTAAGAGCCAATGTGTTGTTACGCTCTTGAAGCTGCTGGTCCTCCGTGTGTTTTGCTTGTGTGGGTCTCTGGTGAAGAGTCCCTTTCTGTTGGCCTTGAATCATTTCAGGCCGTTGGTGCGGTTGTGTACTGCACCTTGAGCATGTTTCTTTTTCGATGTTTTATGTCCTTGTGCCTTGAGGGTTCGTGGCCGGTGTGGCCTGTTCTACCCTTTTTGGCTTGCGGTTTCTTGTGGGTGGCTTTTGGCAAGTCTCTTGTGGAGAGTCCTTCCTGTTATCCGTGTTGTTTCGGCCGTTGGTGCAACTATGTTGCATCTTGCCGAGTTTTGGTGCTTGTGGCGGCACCCTCTGCTCGTGCTAGAGTGGTTTGTTTTTCGTGTCGTCTGGAACCCTGGTGCATTGTGTTGCACTTTGGGTGGCTTCTGGTGCTTGTGTGAGCACCGTGTGTTGTGTTGTATTTCCTGATCGTGAACTCCGTGCGTTGTTTCACGAGTTTGCTCGGTGTTGGAGGCGCTGAGCTTTCCGCCTCTGGGACACCTTGTGATAGCCGATGCCCTGTGGTTGTACCGTTACTGCTGTGGGGTGGCTGCTTTGCCCTGTCTAGGTAGCCCTATCAGTGATACGCCAGGCCTTGGTCGTGGTCGTGTCCGAGTCTTTCCCTCTCGCGTTGGGGAGCGAGTGTGTTCGGTTGTGGTACCCTGCTTTGGTTTGGGTCCCTTTGAGGTCGACATGCTATCTTCGACCTCTGCAGTTGTTTCGTTTCCCGTGCAGTTTGCCGACGTCTTGAGTTGTCTGGCCTTGCCAACCTCAGATGTCTTCCTTGGTTTTGTCTCTGCACGTGTGCCTGTGGAGCGTGTGGTTTAGCTTTCTGTGGCTCCATAGTCATTGTGTGTCTTTGTCGAACCACGAGGACGATCTGGGTGAGATCTAGTGGAGTCGGCGGACACTATCTTGCTCGCTGTGGTTTCTCCACGTGCGTGTTTTCCGCTTGGTTTTAGGTCACCATTAAGAAACTCTCGTTTGGCCTTGTCGTAGGTGCTAGATGTTGCTAGTTGTGTGGAGCCATTCAGCGGAGTCTTACGGTTGACCTCTTGGCATTTTCCTCGATTGCCATCAGTAGCTGGGACCTCTATCTAGTCACTGGTGACAGAGGGAGTTACTGACCAGTTGTTCTCAATAGCGTGGTCTGTTGAGGGTTCAGTCGCGTGGTTTCCGACTGATGGTTTCAGTGTTTCTGGTCGGCTTGGTGCGCGCCGTGCCTGTGGAGTTGTCGACATCTGCTTGTGTGCTCTGCATCGTTGTTGTGCACCCTAGGAGCCGTCGGATGTCTGGTTAGGCACTCCCTTTGTGGCAGCTCATGGTGGAGACCATCGGGAAGTCGCGGTGCGACTTAGTGGTCCCTTTGCACATGTTGCGTTCTCCGACTGGGTTTTGCCCTTATTTTGAGGACGAAATTATTTTTTATTGGATGTATTGTAACATCTCGGGCTTTTCGGCTTTTCGTTTGTGTGTGGGATGACTGCGACTAACGCATCCGGCCTTGGCGACGCGTGAGTGTCGCGATGGAGCTAGCCGTCGCGACAGTCATCCGTGTTGCGACCAGTGCCTGCGTCGCGTTCTTATCGCGCCTTGTTTCTCTGTCGTGTATTGGTGTCACGCCCGGTCAACGGGTTGCGACTGCTTTCCACTTTATGGTCGTCTGATGCCTATCACAGTGGCAGGCATGGCAGACTGACCTGTCAAGTTGTCGCGGCGTCCCTTGGGGGCGCGTTCTGGTCGTGGTGTGGGCGGCCATCGCGTTAAGGTTGTTAACGTGACGCCTCACCTTGTCGCGTTCTGGGGGCCGGAGGCTAAATGCCTTGGCCGGTTTCCCCCTTTTCCTATTTCTCTCATTTCTCCCTTTCCTCTCTTCTCCGAGGTGGAGAGGTCTCCCTCTCGTCCTTCTCCGGCGTTGGAGCTCGGTGGTGGTGCCGGCGACTCGTGGTGGAGCAGCGGAGCGGCGAGGAGGAGGTGGTCGTGGCTTCGTGAAGACCCCTTTGGGGGTTTGGTTCGTCAAAATGAGTAGGGATTTCTTGTGCCTTACCATTCTAAGCGATTGGGAACCCTCATGTGTGAATGCATGCTTTACAGCTTTCCCCATGCTCCCCTCCCCGTGGTTTGTGTGTTTGTAGTGTGTGGGCGACCCCAGAATGCAGCATTCCAGAGGTCGACATTCCATCTGATGTTGCGACCGCAGTGCGCGTCGCAACATCAGAGGAGGTGTCGCACCGGTCGAACATGACCTTATCGCGGCGTGGTTGGCCGTCGCAATAAGGGTCATGTCGTGACCCGATTTCTGGTCGTGACAAGGCTATTGTCGTGACCCGCTTCCTTATCATGACCTTGTGCTTGTCGCGGTTGCTCTTCCCATCGCGATGGGATCGCGACGGGCTAGGAGGGCATGATAGCATCTGGTATGCCTCGAGTGTTTCCGTGGCACACCTTCTGGTAGGGAACGTGGCAGGTTGCCTCCCTACGTTTAATGACCAAAGGTGACACCTTCGTGACCGTGACCTAGCAGTGGTGCTAGGAGGCTCGCGTCTGTCTAATAATCGATTGTGTAACTGTCAATCGATTATTAGAAGAGCGATGGTTTCTTTTCTATCTGCTGGTGTTCCAGTTTCTCGGGCCGTGCCGTGTGTGTTCTCAACGGCATGGTCTGTTGAGGGTTCAGTCGCGTGGTTTCCGACTGGCGGTTTCAGTGTTTTTGGTCGGCTTGGTGCGCGCCTTGCCTGTGGAGTTGTCGACATCTGCTTGTGTGATCTGCACCGTTGTTGTGCTCCCTGGGAGACATCGGATGTCTGGTTAGGCACTCCCTTTGTGGCAGGCTCGTGGTGGAGACCACCGGGAAGTCGCGGTGCGACTTAGTGGTCCCTTTGCACCTGTTGTGTTCTCCGACCGGGTTTCGCCCTTTATTTCGAGGATGAAATTATTTTTTTGTTGGATGTATTGTAACATCTCGGGCTTTTTGGCTTTCCATTTGTGTGTGGGATGACTAGCCACTAACGCGTCCGGCCTTGGCGACGCGTTAGTGTCGCGACGGAGCTAGCCATCGCGACAGTCATTTGCGACCAGTGCCTGCGTCGCGTTCTTGTCGCGCCTTGTTTCTCTGCCGCATATTGGTGTCGCACCCGGTCAACGGGTCATGACTGCTTTCCACTTTATGGTCGTCTGACGCCTATCAGAGTGGCAGGAGTGGTAGACTGACTTGTCAGGTTGTAGCGGCGTCCTTGGGGCGCATTCTGGTCGCGGTGTGGGCGGCCGTCGCGTAAAGTTGGTAACGTGACGCCCCACCCCGTCGCGTTCTAGGGGCCGGAGGAAAAAGCCTTGGCCGGTTTCCCCCTTTTCCTCTTTCTCTCCTTTCTCCCTTTCCTGTCTTCTCCAAGGTAGAGAGGTCTCCCTCTCGTCCTTCTCCGGCGTTGGAGCTCGGTGGTGGTGTCGGCGGCTTGTGGTGGAGCGGCGAAGCGGCGAGGAGTGAGGAGCGAGGAGGAGGCGGTCGTGGCTTCGTGAAGACCCCTTTGGTGGTTCGGTCCTTCAAAATGAGTAGGTATTTCTTGTGCCTTATCATTCCAGGCGATTGGGAGCCCTCATGTGTGAATGCATGCTTTTACAACTTTCCCCATGCTCCCCTCCCCGTGGTTTGTGTGTTTGTACTGTGTGGGCGACCCCGGAATGCAGCATTCCGGCGGTCGGCCTTCCGTCTGATGTTGCGACTGCAGTGCGCGTCGCGACATCAGTGGAGGCGTCGCCCCGGTCGGACGTGACCTTATCGCGCCGTGGTTGGCCGTCGCGATAAGGCTCATGTCGCGACCCAGTTTCTGGTCGTGACAAGGCTGTTGTCGTGACCCGCTTCCCTGTCACGACCCTGTGCTTGTCGCGGTTGCCCTTCCCATCGCAATGGGATCGCGATGGGCTAGAAGGGCACGATAGCATCTGGTCTGCCTCGGGTGTTTCCGTGGCACACCTTCTGGTAGGGAACATGGCAGGTTGCCTCCCAGTGTTTAGTGACCGAAGGTGACACCTTCCTGGCCGTGACCTAGCAGTGGTGCTAGGAGGCTCGCGTCTGTCTAATAATCGATTGTCTAACTGTCAATCGATTATTAGAAGAGCAATGGTTTCTTTTCTATCTGATGGTGTTCCGGTTTCTTGGGCCGTGCCGTGTGTGCCGGCGTTGGCCGACGACCCTTCTGGGGGTTTCCGGAAGGGGTGCCGTGCGTGCCTGTGCCTGCTGGACTTGTCTTAGTTACAAGTCAGCTGTGCCGTTTTCTGTGGTGGTTGCTCCGCCAGTTCTCTTTCACCGGGTGCTAGGTACTTGAGGCTTGTTTGTGAGACAGTTTGTTACCATTACCTGGGACCCCCAGCCCCGCGCGTCTATTAGAGGGAGTTCTCCGGGCGGCGGGCGTGCTCAAGTCACGGACTTGGAGCAGAAGGGGAAAACGGTAGGGACATCGGTGTAGAGTCATTTGTAGAGCTCTCTTAGCTGATCTGGGTCTCTGAGGTGGTTGAGGCACTCTTCTGGTGCGAACCAGCTAGTCCTTCTCACTACCTCGCTCTGCGTTGCTTTCGGAGCCGCGTAGGGAGGTTAGGCGTGGGGCTGCAGCTCGGCCGAGCTGCGGTGGTTGTGGTTGTTCTTGCTATGACTCGCTAGCCTCACTCTACCGGGGAGGTTGTAGGCAGGAGTCAGCAGCTGGAGAGCGAGAGGGGTGGACTGTGTGTCCCTCTCTTAGATGCCTGTGGCGGTGGCTTGGTTGTTCTTGTTGTGACGGCGGTTCACGTTGTTTCTAAGTGAGTCTGGTTGCCCTAGCCTGCACGGTGGTTGTAGCCTAGCCGTGTTAGTTCCGTGGGCTTGTGGTTTGGCCTCGTGGGCCTTGTTCATGTTGGGTTGAGTGTGAATAAACACATTTCTCCTCACATTTTGATGATGACAAGTTGTGATTTTAATGCATATCAATTGGAACATGTGAAATACATCACATCTGAAATAACATATTTAAAAAGCATGTTTCCAAGCACATTTATCATTTATATTCATGATAACTCATTTGACTAATGATTTATGTGTTTAATTCTCAGGGACAATCATTATTACAAGGGTAGTGTCGACACACCCCATGATGGTGTCGACACAATGTTCCAAGCCCTAAGCCAAAACATGAAGAATTGGTCAACTAGTGTCGACACTAGACTAGGGCAGGTCGACACCAGAGGCAGATCCAGAGAATCTTGTTCACAGGTCTCTTCAGTCAAGTCGACACCAGATGCAGGTAGGTCGACACTAGATGGCCCTCCCAGAAGGCCTATTTTGCTGTCTGGGACAGGGTGTCGACAGGGATCATCTCAGGTCCACACTAGAGACCTCTCCCAGGGAATTGTTTTGCCAGTCTGGGACAGTGTGTCGACACACCTCAAGGGCAGGTCGACACACTGGAATCTCTGTGACTTAAACTTTGTCCTGGACACGTGGCACCCTAGGGATTGTTGGATTAGCCTTGGATCGTGTGCCCACGACCCCAAGGGTACACTTGGACTATTAGGGGTATAAATACCCTCCTATTGGCCATCCAACATGTAAGAACCCTTCAGAGCCTCCCAGAAATCCTGTTGGCGGCTAGAAGGTTTCTCCTCCATGTTTTTGCCTTCCTGGTGCTTCCTCAAGTCAAATTCTCATCTGTTCAAGCATGAGAAGTGGAGATTGATCGTTGAAGAAGCAATTGGATCACCTCAAGGAAGCAGATCAAGTAGAAGCCGACTTCTATGAAGAATTCAAGGAAGATCCTGAAGATCAAATTGTAGAGCATCGCCGAGGAACTTCCAGAGATCAAAGCCCTTCATAATTCGATCTTCTACAAGGGAGTACATCTGAAGAGAAAACTATCAATACAATTCTCATCTTCATTTTCTCTTCTGAGTGATTCTGAGATTGTGCATGGGTTGTTGCATGAGTCTCATGAATTAACTCTTGTTGGACTAGATCTTTGCTAGACGATCTGAGTCTTGTGTTTTTCTAGCAAGTTGTTTGTGAGCCGTCGAGCTCAGTGGTTTTGAGTCGTCGTACTCAAGGTGTTGTTGAGCAGTCTTGCTCAGGGTTCTAGAGTAGTCTTACTCTAGAGTTTGAGTGAGTTGTAAACTCAGGTGCTTGGAGTTGTCTGGCTCCAGTGGGTGTGTGTACCCAGGTTGTTTAGTGGATCCTCACTGTGTGAGGGGTGGATGTAGGAATCACATGGTGTGATTTCCGAACCACCTAAAAATCTCTGTGCATTGATCTGATTGTGGTTTGAATTTATCCTTCGTTAGATGCATGCATAAGATCGTTTGAATTCATCTAATCAATTTGTTCACACACTCCATTTGCATAACTCACTCAATTTATCTTTAGATCTATGAAAATTGTTTTTCAACTTGCCTCTGATTCAAAAGTTTTTAAATTGGTTAAGCTTCCACATTAGTAGGCCTAGATCTATTCAACCCCCCCTTCTAGATCTTGTCCTCATCTTTCTCGATCCTTCAATTGGTATCAGAGTTGGTTTACACTGATCTGATTTGATATGAGTAATTTTTGAGTGTTCTGTGTGATTTGTTTGCTTGCTTGTTTGCTTGCTGAGTGTTTCCTTCCTTGCACCATCTGTTTAATTAAATGGATTCCAGAGGATTCATAGATGAGGGTCATTCCATTAATAGGCCACCATTCTTTAATGGAACGGACTATTCTTATTGGAAAAATAGAATGCAAGTTTTTCTAAGAGCCCAAAATTATGAAATCTGGAAAGTAGTGGAGGTAGGACCCTATGAGAACCAGGGAGAGGAAGAAACCTGGACTAGGGAACAGATAAGAAGAGCTACATTGAATTACAGTGCCATGAATATGATTTAATGTGCTGTTCACCCCAAGAGAGTACTCAAGAATCTCAATGTGCAAATCTGCCAAAGAGAAGGGATAAACTTGAGTTACTCTATGAGGGAACATCTCAGGTTAAGAAACTAAGGCTAACATACTTGTCTCTGAATATGAATTGTTCATGATGAAATCTAATGAGACAATCTCTGAAATGTTTGCCAGGTTTATGATCATAGTCAATGGACTGAAGGCCTTAGGTAAGGACTATACTGATGCTGACTTGGTAAGAAAAATTTTACGTTCTCTCTCTTCAATTTGGCACACAAAAGCCACTGTCATTGAAGATTCTAAAGATCTGTCCAAAATCTCTTTGGATGAGTTGATAGGATCTTTAATGACATATGAAATCAATCTAAAAAGAAATGAATAACATAAAATCAAAACCAAGCCAGTAGCTCTAAAGGCCTCATCTAGTAACGAAGACAAGAGTCAGGATAAAACCAGTTCTGATGAGTCTGAGTCAAATGAGGATGAAATTTCCCTCATGACCAGGCAATTCAGAAAATTCTTGAAATATAGAAAAGGACAATTTTCTGGCAAAAAGAAATATTCATCAGGTAAAAGAAACACTTCCTTTTCTAATGCTAACTCTAACAAGAATCAAAAGTCTGACGAAATTGTCATCTGTTACAGGTGCAACAAGCCAGGACATATGAAGGGAGAATGTCCTGAAAACAAGAAGGAGAAGCACAAGAAGATTCACAAATTCAAGAAGCCAAAGGCCATGGTAGCCACTTGGTCTGATGAAGACTCAAGTGAAAAGGAGGAAGAAGAAAAATCCTCAAGTTCTGACAGTGAAGAAATCTGCTTCATGGTGAATATTTCTGATGGAAAGGTAAGTACATCCTTCGAAGACTATTCAGTTGAGGATTGGCAAGATGCTTATGCAGAACTTATTGAAAACTACACTGAAATGAGGAAAGAAAATAAACATCTCAAAAAGAAAATTGAAAGCATTTACCATAACCAATCCTCAAATAAAAGAATTTGTGAACTAGAAAATGAAGTAACTGAATTCAATGAAGAAAAAGAAAATCTTCTGAATTTGATTGATGAGCTTAAGCTAGCCTCTCAAAAGGCCACCATTGAATTCAAATAACTGTCTGGAAAGCTGGAAATGGAAAACCATGATAAACAACAAAAGGTTGAAGAAATAAAAACCTTACAAAACCAGCTAAAAGAAAAAGATGAAGTTATTGAAACATTCACAAATGGTAAAGATAATCTGGAGGCCTTGCTGGGAGCAAAAATGAAATCAATCTGTAACGACCCTCTTCATACCGGTACGATTATACCAATCCCCATCGGTATAAAGGGCGTCGTCACAGTGGGACATTTACCCAACACTGGTCGATAGGTTGATATGTACCTGGATAGCAATAGAGTACAGCGGAATAAAATAAACAACTCAACTCTTAATCCATCACCAACACACATTCCATAATCTAAATAGCGAGATAGAAGGACAATGTCCACATTAATACAAAATAAAGAGAGAGTTACAATGTCCAAAATATTGTCCATACAACAGTCCTTTTTGTGCAAAAGAAAAGTACAACTGGTAACAGCTCCACAAAATAGTCTTCTAATGATGATCCTCGCCATGCTACCTTCTAGTGCACGATACCTGTCAACCTGTACGCCGAAGCAAGAGTGAGTCCAAAGACTCAGCAAGCGACACTACTCATGATATACACATACAAGTCTTAGTGGTTTCTACATGCACTTTTACAATTAACAACACATAGCATGCTAGTCAAATCAAGTTTTCTACCTATCAGGAAAGTTCTACAATTTTATACATAACTCATGCTTTCAGATTTATAAAATGAAATTCACCTATCACATGATCTCTATTCCATTTGCTCAAGAACTTTAGCCTTTTAAAGAGCTAAAACATGAAAGCTATCGACATGAACAATTTACACACATGAAAGGGGACACAACTAGCATGGATTTCACCTAGTTTAAACACATACACGAACCTTTTCACATGCTTTAGATTGCTGATTTTATATGATTCAATGACTATAAATCTACACAGGAGAGCTACAATAATATATAAAACATCATGTGAATCAAGTAATCAAGCTATCTTGCACTCATTTTCACTAATTATCCCTAACATGGATTCTAGGCATTTGTGCACACATAAGCATGATAATGACAACATGAGTTTACTGATTTCACATGGTTTCCAATAACACATTCTCACATTCTCGGTTTCACATGATTTCATACTTACTCATTCACGTTGTTCACTTTTACACATTTGACACGTACACATGTTCACACTTATACAAATTACTCATTTCCACATCATTTTCTCTTTCACTTTCACTTATCACATATCATATCGATTGCACTTACCGCGTGCGTCTTGGGCACTTACCACGTGCCATATTCACATATTTCACATTTTACTCATTTTTCATTACTTAAACAATTTGCCATGACACATAGTCCTAACCACCAGTAGAGGACACTAACAAATATCTCATAGCTCGTGCTCATTCCTTAGCACAGCTCTCAACACAACTCATAACACAACACATGACACAACACTTACACAACTCATACACATACTCACCACCTAGGCAATACAGCGGTGAATCTTGGTAACTGCGCAGACCGGGAGAAGCCCTCTCCACCCTATCCAGTGGTACTTGTCCACCTCCGGGGTTTTCCCAATGCCTTTGGGACAAACTTATATCACATGGAGCCTTCTATAGGGACTTTTCTATATGCGGCTCCCGATGCCTCTAGGGTAGCAGTGTCACATAGGCACAACTTTTACACTTTTACACATTACCGTTTTACACCTAGTTTTTCACATAACTCTTCTCATTTCATTCACTTTCTCACTCACATAAACATTTCTGTTTTTCCCTAACATGGTACTACAGGATTTCAAGAATTTAACACATAGTAAACACACTAATCATGTTGGTTTTAGACCATAACTAATCACATTGCGATCATATGCATGAATTATCACGTTTCACATGAAAATACATAACTTTTTATTTACTGGTCCAAATGACCTTAAATTTTAACCACATGTTGTTTTTGGGTTCAAGATGATACCCTAAATTTTTCAGATTTTTATGAGCTAAATAGGATTTACATAAAATCAAACACCTAATTAGCATATTATTCACAACTTAGGCTAACATGGGACTAACACATTTTGCAATTTATCCACTTACTGTTTTGCACAGAGACTACTAATATATGCATGATTTTAGAATACAAAATCACCCTAATTCATACATCTATACATCAATTACCACAAACCATTTTTGCATGTTTTTATTTTACCGAACCGAACTTATTTACAATTTCTCAAGCATGGATAAACTACTAAATTTTGCAAACACATATGCTGACCCACTATCCTTCATGATCAAACCGAAACCAAGGCATTCACACAAAACCCTAATCATAAATCATGAATTTTACAAGATTGTCTACAAGTCATGCTCACAATTTAAAAGATGCTAATAACCCACATTCACCATCACACTACATTTCTTCACACACCACAATGCATAATATACATAGCATATAGGAATACCATATATCCTCATCACGGAAATCATAACGAAATTAATGTACAAGAGGGACAGAACAGTGAGCTGTTCTGTCCAGAAGAACTAGATGGCGGTCTCTGGCCGCTGACTCAGAGTCAGCGGCATGATCGATGGACGCCAAGCTCATCACAGGCGTCCAGGGACCTTGCCGTCGAACCAGGTCTGTGCAGAAACACAGACCCGAGCTCTGAATCTTGGGTGAATAGGAGGGTCTAGGACTCGAGGAAAATCCATAAAAATAGCAAAACCCACCTAGACTCATACGGGTTCAGAAATTCTTCTAAGGGATTTAAAGGCTTGGTGAAGACCTCCTTGGGCAGTCCCAAGAAGTTGCAGGATGGCCTCCAAGATCACCCTCCTCCGGGTTCTTGGATGAGCTCCACAGCAAGGGGATGATGGGTAGGCCTTCTCCTTTGCTCCAGCTCCCTCCTTGTCATGGAAGATGGCCGGATCAACCTCCAAGGGATCGGATTTTTGGGTGCCAAGGTGAGGTTTTCTCACAGCTTTTCTCTCTAGGGTTTCTCTCTCTCTTTTCCTCTTGCAAGGGTGAAGAGAAAGAGTGGGGAGAGCCATTTCGGGTTCAGACTTAAGGGAGTCTCTCTCCCACTCACTAGGGTGATAGGACACCCTTCAGAGCCATTGGGGGACATCCCCCAATGGTTGGCTTGCCTTGTTTCAGAAGCTTGCAGCTCTGCTGCGCATGCAGGCCAGAGAGATTGACGTCCATATCGCTGGACGCCGGAGTTAGTGTTGGCGTCCATGTCTGGACGCTGACACTGGCTCAACGGCCTGGGCTTGACGCCAAGGTGCCTTCGGCCAGAACCCTAAACTATGCAGAAACCCACGCATACCAAGCTTATATACATGCAATATGTATACGGTATTATATCCATACTATCACCATGCAATACATACCTTATTTATATTTAATATAAACACATTGACGCTGATTGGCCCTTCGGCCAGAACTTAAAACATGCAGAAACTATGCTTACTCTATATATATACATACAATGTACAAAGTGTAACATGTATATCACCATACCAGGCATACACAAGCATACATAAATACACTAAGATAGATGTACGTAGATATCTACCTATGTGTACATGATGTTTTACATAAGTGTGACTCAACACACGGCAAAGTAAATGACAAGAATTATGAGGACTTCGCAAATCATTAGGAGGTGATATGAATCATGTTAGCTAGGAATAATCTATTCGATAAAATAGTCCTTGCACATACACACACTTGATTTGACATATATATAGTATACACACACGGGTGTAGCATACTTATGTACATTATGCTTGGAATAGATGGATACAACATGCGCATCGGTAATTAGATTAACTTACACAACTTTACCTAACATTGCTTAAGTACTATATGCATAGGATTCCTTAATACGTACTATATGCATAATTTAGCCAATTGACTATTCTCACCTAAATATCATAAAAAAAAATACATGCATGTTATTCTTGAGGAGTATAGAATCTCAATATAAACCATTAATTACACCTACCATGCTTGAACTCTTTATGCATATGCAATATACGAAGTACAATATTCATATTAGCTAAACCATGCAAATGAGCAACGCTTACAACTAATCATGCACATGCATGCACAAATACACCAAGGTGTTATGCATGTAGAATTGGGTATTCAATTGTCACACGCACAAGATAACATACATACGTACATACACATATGTACTTCATACACTCCCATACAAAATTCCATGAAACAGGTAGTATAGGATATTCTTAAATATTCAAATAGCACACGCATAGCATTATTCAAGTATCCTAAGTCAGAGATTCTCGGTATTCAACATACACCTCCAATTAGCTAATTGTTCACTTCTACACTAATTATCATATACACCTATGTATACATATATAGATATTCGCACATGTTCATGTTCAAAAGAAGGATAAAACTTAAAGCAGGCACAATGAACTACGCATGCTAAGCACACAAAAACCAAACACCCAACACACCATTCATATACATACATATATATATAAGGAGAATAAAAATCCGGGGTCTTACACAATCTCTCATGGACTAGGATTTGATAAACAAAACCTAAGAAAGACAAATCTGGTGAGAAGAAAGATAAAGCACCATTAATTAAATTTGTCAAAGGCCCTAGTCTTGAGAACACAGAAATCAAACAAACCTCAAGCAAACACCAAAAAGTCCAAAAACTCATAAACAAAGCAAGTCAACCAAGTCGACACAATCACCTGACAGGTCGACACCAATCCACAAGAAGAAGGATTCTGTGGCTGTTGTGTCGACACCAGTCAAGGAGAGGTCGACCTGCTCAACATCAACAAAGACAAACAACAAAATCAAAAATTCAAATAAAATTTGAAAAATAAGAAAAAGTCAAAGGAAGTCATTCATGAAAACCTTGGACTACCAAGACAAGATATCAAGCGGATTGGAACCAATGGCATTACAACCCATGTTGGTATCATCCCCAATTCCTCTATCCAAATTTTCTAATGTACCAACAAAATCCTTGGATTCCACCTCCTCATCTAAACTCTCATGTTCAAATGAAAACTTCCCCTCCTACCAAAACAAAAACACTGGTGTTTTCATTCCTAAAGGAAAGAAGAAAGTGAAAAAGACAAAGAACACCACTGTAATAAAACAAAAATAAAAAATAAATCAAATTTGGGTGAGAAAAGATTTGATAAAAATGTCCAAACATTCTGATGGTCCCAACACTGTTTGGGTACCAAAATCTTCTCTCCATTGATTGATTTTGCAGGAAGGTCGTGCACCCAATTCAAATGTGTGGTTCCTTGACAGTGGGTGTTCACGACACATGACTGGAGATAGAGCCAAATTTCATTCCTGATTGAGAAGGAGGGAGGTTCAGTAACATTTGGAGGTAAAAATAAAGGAAAGATCATTGGATCTGGAAAGGTTGGTCAAACTTCCTCGAACTCTGTTGATAATGTTTTATTAGTTGATGGTCTAGATTACAATCTGCTAAGTATTAGCCAACTATGTGACAAAGGTCACAAAGTTGTGTTTGAATCCAATTTATGTAAGACCATTGATTCATCAACTGATAAAATAAAATTTTGTGGAAAAAGGGAAAACAATGTTTACATGATCGACATTAATAAAAACTTTTCTTAAAATCTTTGCTTTGTTGCTAATAAAGATGAAATTGCATGGACTTGGCACAAAAGACTTGGCCATGCAAGTTTCAGAACATTGAATAAATTGTTAAGGCTGAACTTGGTTAAGGGTCTTCCTGAATCTTTCTCTAACATTGAAAATCAAGTTTGTGGGATCTGTGCCCAAGGAAAACAAACAGGGAAATCTTTTAAGACCTTCAATGAGGTAATCACATCTAGGCCACTAGAACTACTTCACATGGACCTTTTGGCCCAACAAGAGTTCTAAGTCTAAGTGGCAAGAGATATGGGTTTGTAATCATTGATGATTTTACCATATTTACTTGGGTCATCTTCTTGTCCCACAAAAGTGATACTTGCCTTGAGTTCAGGAAATTATGTACCACTGCCCTAACAAACTTTTCAAATAAAATTAAAAATATTTTGACTGATCATGGGGGAGAATTTGAAAACCAATCTTTTTCTGATTTATGTGTTGAACTTCAAATTTTCCACAAGTTTTCTTCACCAAGAACTCCAGAACAAAATGGAGTTGTGGAAAGAAAAAATAGAACTCTTGTGGAAATGGCTAGATCCATGCTCTTAGAAAGCAATTTGCCCAAATCCTTCTGGGTTGAAGCTGTAAACACAGCAAATCACATTCTGAATAGAGCTTTGATCAGACCAAATGTCACGTCCCGAGAATTACGCAGCGGATATTAATAATTAATTCGAGTCGATATTTCGAGACGCGAACAGTCAGCAAATAAGCCTCTAGCTAGTACGCGCTAAATGTGTATCAACACCACATCACAATAGGGCCCAAATGTTGAACTCAATATAAATTGTATTCAAAAATGAAAACCATTACAGGACTAAGACTCAATAAAAGGGAAAGTACATTAAATCCTCACTTCCTACTACATTGTTCTAACACTCAAAATAAACTAACTATAGATAGACTCATGATTGGAACGCTCTTCACTCAGACGCATTCCCATCCTCGACTTGCTCTTCCTCTTGAACTTCATAGTCACCTAGATTGGGTAAGAGGTAGGGATGAGCAAACTAGCCCAGTAGGATTTATATCTCAATGTGCGGGCAATGATATAAGTGATTAACATTTTGGAACTAGGCAAGTACGATGAATGATATGCAAGTACGAATAAAACACGTTAAAACATGATATATAAAACAAGCTAGAGAGAATGAATAAGATTGAGGAACAATATGACAAGATAGAACTAGCAATAGATCACTTTGTACAAGCACGCAAGATTTCACTTGATGTCAAGAACGCAGGAGATCACTAATTGCATTAAATGCAGGATGGCCATATCACGCAAGCAAGCAAGCAAGAACGCACAAGCACGATCATGTAACACTAATCAGGCATGTAGACTCTAATGTACACCAAGGAAAGATCCACCAAGAATGCACACTAGGACACATGTATGTGGTATTGTATCTATCATTCAACAAGCAAGAAAGTACTCCCAGCGCAGATGCAACGCTAGTAATCATTATACCCCATGGTTAACAGTATATCTATGACTCGCCGTCATTGGGGCTAGATTAGAGCCCTTGGACACACGCCGTGCCCTGTCAGCATCTCATGTAAATTTTTAAATGTAGATACCCACAGTCATTAAATAATGGCCAATGAGAGTTTCAATAAGTAAGCATGTGTAATGTCATGTTCATGATGATGATGGGAACAAGTAATAAGTAATGATAACAATGGTCAAGAGGTAAATTCGGCAGCATAACGGTACGATTTGTACTTTGGTTAAATCTTTACATTAATGGCTTTAGTCTAGATTGTCAATCACGCTCACGAGAACAAGGCGAGAAAGGAAGTGCACGCTATCTTCAGGGAACTTCAATGGTACAACCAACTCGTCGGCCATGTGGGAATCCATGGTCAGAGGAGATTTACGGAGGCCTTGGTGAAAAGGTCGCTAGTCTACCGATTCGGAATGACCGGTAGAGAGTTTCCAATTTCCCAAGAAAAGGCTGCCTAATAGTGCTAGTGTGTAGTGCGGTACGCGTGTCTCAATTCACAAACCATCGGTCTCAAACTCGCAGGAAGCACTTAACAATATAACGTGGAATAAACTATGCACTTTAACTAATCATGGTTCGCAAGATTTTATGATATCCATTATCATTTAAATGTAGAAGAACAGTAGGAAGATTAAATCACAAGGAGCATGAATGGATCATAACATTTAAGGAGCACTTAGAATAGCATTCATGTAATTAAAGCTTTTAAATGGGTTAATCACTTTTAAGCCATTAAATAACAATCATGTAATGATCAGACCCAAGACAAGCAACTTACACAGTAAATATCACATTTAAACAGACCTCGGGTATATGCAGAAAACTTTGCAAGAAAATAAGTGGTTTCAGGTAAAGATCCTGAGAAGGCGACATAGCCATATAAGGAAGGCGACAGGGTCTGTCAGGCTAGGGTCAGATCGCGACATGCACCTAAGAGGAAGGCGACATGGGTGTTGTCAGGCCGGGGTCAGATCGTGACAGGCTCATGTAAGGAAGGCGACAGGTCGGGCCCAGAAGGCGACACAGGGGTGTGAGCCTCGCGACAGGAAAGTCAGATCAGGCATGTAGATAGCGACGGAGCGCACGTCGCATTCAGAAGGCGACTAGAGGGGTGTCGCAACAAGACCTCTGAAGGCGACCTATCGGGCCGTCACGTTCACAGGGTCCGTGCCTGGCTCTGACAGACCAAGGACAGTGCCTCGGATTGCGGACCAGACTTCCTTCCTTTGACACAGGGTTGTTCTAAAATAAGAACAAAATGTACATAGCATGAAAAATAACGAAACTAGTTTTAAAACAACCTAGACATACAAGGGTACTTTCAGTAAATCGGAATTAGAAAATAAAGATGGTTTTGATAGGTTTTGATCAAGTAGAATACCAGGTCAGACCAAGAGTAACCTGAAGACGTAGTTTCATGCAGCAATCCTATTAACATGCTTATAACTCTCTAACTGATGACATTTAGACAAAATGTTCAACACAAAACTTGAAGAGGATAACTAGTATAACAACTTTCATGTTGTGGGTTTACTCTAATTCGCTCTTGAATCAAGTGTAACATATAAAGAATAGGAAAAGCCCTAAAAGTGCACGACTTCAAGAAAACGCTTATAATTCAAAATATACTTGATGAAATTCGATGAAACCAGAGGGCAATGAAAGCTAACTTGATGCTCTACACATTTGGTTTAGGATATGTTAAGATTTGGCCCGAGAAAACCTACCTCTTGGGTTGATGAAGTCTCGTTCTTCAGAAAACCCGTGTTCAGACCACTGTTTGAAGAACGCTTAATACTCTGTGTATACTGCATGGAATTTGGGCATTCCACTTGGGTTAGGAAGTAGACTCGACCCTCTTTCCAGGGGTATAAGCCTTGCACGATGGGATTTAGGTTTGGCCTACCTTTGATCGGCTTCAAGAGGGTGATTTGTGCAGATCGTAGTAGATGAACGGGGAAGAAGATGAGCTTGGTATGCTTGATCTCCTACTCTCCAGCCACCAAGAGCTCCTCCACACGACCCCAGCAAGTTCTAAATTCGTCCATAGGGTTTGGGTGAAGAGTATTTAAGCATCTATGGTGTTTAGGAGTCCTATTGTAACTAGGAAAGAAGGGTTTCGGGATTGGCATGTTGGTTTCCTATTTTTGATGATTTCTTCCTCCATTAGAGAGTCTTGGCCATCAAGCAACTTCCATGGATGGGTAGACACGAATTTGGGTTGCCATGAATGCATGTTTGTATCCCAATTCAACTCTAATTGCCTCTTTTTAATTTCAGCTTATTTATGGTTACGAATTTCTATGTAATTTCTTGCTTCATTTGATTTTTTGGGCCATATGTGGTCCATTGGCCCACTTATGATATTGGGTCATTATTATATATTTTTAGAAGCATTTCTAACATTTTTATTTAATTTATGATTGCTTCGTATTTCCGTGTTAACGGCTTTCCGACTCGTTTCTTTATTTGGATAATCGGTCACAATAATTCTTAAACCTAGCTCACATGATTTTTATTGACCCAATTTTCTTGATGGGTCATTAGAGGATATTATTTGAAATCCATTTATGATTTTTATTTAATTTCCTGACTCGTCCAAGTACGTGTAATAATGATATTTCGACTTATTCATGAATTACGATAATAAGTCGTGAAACATTTTAAACTTAGCTAATCCAATTTTTCTTGGCACAAATTTCTTTGTGAAACTTTTAGTAATAATGTTTGGGGTTGATTTTTAATTTTTACGGAATTTTCCGATGTGTTTTAGCACATACGATAATGGTACGTATGTTTTAAATACTTGTTATTATGGAAATTATTTATTTCCATTTTAATTGAATTTTTATATAATTGAAATTTCCGGGGTGCTACACCCTCCCCCACTTAAGAGAATTTGGTCCCCAAATTCCTATATAGAAAGATTTTGTATAAGTGAGGTGTACTTACTTGTGAATAACTCCGGGTACCTTTTGCGCATTGCTTCCTCGGTTTCCCACGTGTCGTCTTCATCCATGCGTTGATTCCATCTTACCCTTACTAGTGGAATAACTTTGTTCCTTAGTTGGCGCAGTTCCTGATCCACGATCTTAATCGGCTTCCTTGATATGTTCCGTCTTTGTTGAATTCCAGAAGCTCATATTCTATGACATGCCATGGATCTCGTACATACTTTTTCAACATGGATATGTGGAACACATTGTGTATTCCATCCATTTGTGGTGGTAAAGCGAGACGATATGCCACCTCGCCGACTCTTTCGAGGATTTCGAAAGGCCCGACAAACCTTGGTGACAACTTGCCTTTAATGCCAAATCGCCTGATCCCACGGCCTGGAGACACTTTCAAGAATACATGTTCATCAACCTGAAACTCCAGGTCTCTTCTTCTATTATCTGCATATGCCTTTTGTCTTTGCTGCGCCACTGCCATTCTTTCTTTAATAAGTTTACCTTTTCTGTGGTTTCTCTTATCATCTCAGGTCCTAGCATTTGTTTTTCGCCAACTTCATACCAGCATATTAGAGATCGGCAACTCCTGCCGTAGAGTGCTTCAAATGGTGCCATTTGAATGCTAGCTTGATAGCTATTATTGTAGGCGAACTCCACAAGGGATAAGTGTTCTTGCCAGCTTCCTCCAAAATCTAGGACACATGCTCTGAGCATGTCTTCAATCACCTGGTTGGTTCTTTCGTCTGACCATCTGTCTGTGGATGGAAAGCCGTACTAAAGTTTAGTTTAGATCCCAAGGAATAGTGCAGTCCTTTCCAAAAGTGGGATGTGAACCTGGGGTCTCTATCAGACACGATAGACACCGATACTCCATGTAGTCTGACTATTTCCTTTACGTACAATGCGGCCAGAACATCTACTGACCACTTATTCTTCACTGGCAAGAAGTGAGCCGACTTAGTTAAGCGGTCGACAATAACCCAGATACCATCGAATCCACCTCTAGATTTGGGTAGACCGAAAATGAAGTCCATCCCTATACCTTCCCATTTCCATGCTGGGATTTCTAGGGGTTTGAGTTTACCTGCGGGTCGCAAGTGCTCCGCCTTGACCTTTTGACATGTTAAGCATCGGGCGACATATTCTGCCACCTCTCTCTTCATATTAGGCCACCAAAAGCTTCTTTTCAAATCTTGGTACATTTTGGTAGTTCCAGGATGAATAGTATATCTGGTCTTGTGAGCCTCGTCCATAATCATTTTCTTTGTCTCCGCATGGTCGGGTACACAGACTCGATCCCGGAACAATAACCTTCCATCTTCGGTTAATGAGAAATCCGGCCTCTGGTCTAGATTAGCCTTAATCTCCACAAATACAGGGTCATTGTCTTGGAGTGTTGTGATGTCCTCCAATAGTATGGATTGTGCTCTAACACTAGCAACAAAGCATCCCTTCTCTTTGATGTCAGCATCAATATTTAATTTGGCGAACTCTTCTAATAACTTCCATTCATCTACCATTAAACTTGACAATGTGATCATTGGCTTTCTACTTAGAGCATCTGCCACAGAATTTGCTTTTCCGGGATGATATTGGATCGTGAAATCGAAGTCTTTGAGATACTCCAACCACCTCCGCTGTCTCATATTCAAGTCCTGCTGAGAAAACAGATACTTCAAGCTTTTATGGTCAGAAAACACAATGAATTTCTCACCATATAGATAATGATGCCATATCTTCAAGGTGAAGACTACAGCCGCTAGCTCCAGATCATGTACAGGGTAATTGTCCTCGTGCTTCTTCAATTGTCTAGACGCGTAGCATACAACTTGCCCATTCTGCATCAGCACACAGCCAAGGCCGATCCTGGATGCATCGGTGTATACTTCAAAACTACCCCCAGCAACTGGCAGTGTTAGTACGGGTGCTGAGGTAAGGTGCTCTTTCAATGCCTTGAAACTTTCTTCACATTCATTAGTCCATGCAAATGGATTCTCCTTCTGGTAAGCCGGGTCATGGTACAGCTATCTTTGAGAAATCCTTAATGAAGCGACGATAATAACCGGCTAAACCCAGAAAGCTTCTAATCTCTGACACAGTTGTCGGCCTTTCCCAGTTCTTTACTGCCTCCACCTTAGACGGATCTACAGAGATTCCCTCCTTTGATATGATGTGGCCAAGGAAAGACACCTCTTCCATCCAGAACTCACACTTACTAAGTTTGGCATAGAGTTGATAGTCTCTAAGCACTTGTAGAGCCATCATCAAGTGTTCTTCGTGTTCTTCTTTGGATTTGGAGTAAATAAGGATGTCATCAATGAACACCACTATAAACTGGTCCAAGTATGGCCTATAAATATTATTCATAAGTTGCATGAAAGCCGCTGGAGCATTTGTTAAACCGAACGGCATAACTACGAACTCATAGTGACCATATCTACTTCGGAATGCAGACTTATGAATATCCTCCTCCTTTATTCTTAGTTGATGGTAGCCTGATCTTAGATCTATCTTGGAGAAATACTGTGCACCGAAGATCTGGTCAAACAGCTCGGGGATGCGGGGCAGTGGATACTTATTCTTTATTGTCAACTGGTTTAACTGACGGTAATCAATGCATAGCCTCATTGTCCCATCCTTCTTTCTGACAAATAGCACTGGCGCTCCCCATGGGGATGTGCTAGGCCTGATAAAACCTTGATCTAGTAATTCTTGGATCTGTCTCTTTAACTCCTGCAATTCAACAGGGGACATACGGTACGGGGCTTTTGAAACAAGGGCTGCCCCAGGGAGTAATTCGATGGTGAAGTTTACCTCCCGCTCAGGTGGTATACCAGGTAATTCCTCTGTAAATACATCAGGATAGTCCTTGGCTATTAGAATGTCTTCTAGGGTTGATTTCTTCTTTTCAGTTGCCAAGACGGAAACTAGGAAAGCGTCACAACCCTGGTTGATTAGCTTAGAAGCCTTAAGGGAGGATATCAAGATGGGGTGTTTGTGATATCGGGTGCCAAGTAGTGATAGAGTTGGAAGGTTTGGTCTTTTAAAAGTGACCCTCCTATGGCGACAGTTTACATCGGCATCATATTCAATTAGCCAATCGACACCCAGAATGACATCATAACCCTTCATGTCTAAATGGATAAGGTTGGCAGGGAGATTGTGTCCTCCTATTATAGTTTCACATTTTGGCAAGTAGTGGGTGAGTTCAGATTCTGAGCCTAGTGGTGAGGCTACTGTGATCTTGGATTTCAAGGGTACAGGTTTGACAGGTAAAGTTGCAGCAAATGTGGTGGAAATAAAAGAATATGCAGCTCCCGTATCAATAAGTACAAAAGCAGGTTGAGAGTGTATGAAAATGGTACCTTCCACCATACCCCCTTCCTCGGGTAGGTCAGCTTCTATGACAGCATTAAGGCGTCCCTGACGCCGTGGTATATTCTAAACTCTGCCTGGTTGGTCCTTCATCATTGGACAGTCAGGAATACGGTGGTTACGACCACCACATCTCAAGCAAGCCCCGAGCTTCTTCCAGCATTCTTCAGCTCGGTGATCTGGTTTATCACAAAACTTGCAGTTTTCAGTCAACTGCCTACCTTCCACTTTGACTTTTTATCTCCCGCAGCATCTTTTCCAGTAATTGGCCTCTTGTTGTTGCTGTTAAAGTTGTTATTGTTGCTACGAAACGTTGGAACAGTGTTAGGTGCTCCCTTCTTGACAAAGACCGGCTTAGAGTTGTCCTTGCCCCTCATGCTCTCTACTTTGGCCATGGTGTCTCCACTAGCTGAGCTCTTTGGACCATCTCAGTGTAAGTTTGAATGTTGTGTGGTCCGTGCCTTTCAATGAACATGGGCCTGAGTCCATCCATGAAATGGTTAGCCTTCAGTCTTTCAGTTCCCACCAGATGTGGGGCATACACGGCAAGACGCGCGAACTGAGCCTCATACTCAGCCACGGACATGCTCTTTTGTTTTAGTGCAGCAAACTCTGCTGCCTTCTTCTCCTTCACTCTCTCAGAGAAATATTTTCCGCGGAATATCTCCAGGAATCCGGCCCACTCTAGTTCAGCTACGTTTGGCAGGTGGGCCGACGTGGCCTTCCACCATGCTCGAGCATCCTTGGTAAATTGGAAAGTGGCCAGTACCACTTTCTCCCTATTGTTGCATTGCATTACTTGGAAAATCCTTTCGATTTCCTCTTGCCAATTTTCTGCTTCATCTGGGTCAGGGGATCCAGAGAAACGAGGAGGGTTTAGACTCCTAAAATTTCGGTGCAGATCACCGGCTCCATTCCTTGCAGCTCCCGCTTGATTTCCAGCCTGAACTACATTTTGTAGGGCCTGAGTAAGTCCAGCCACAGTGTCTTGCATAGCTTGCCACTGGTTGCGAGCCATTGCAGTTGAATGAGAGTGTTATGAGGGTTCCTGAGAAAAGGATGGAAACCAATTAATGTCTCTAGATACATTATAAGAGTCAATGGGTAGGAGTGTTTAATTCTTTCTAACATATTCCCAGTCTCTACCCATTCTCACCAGGTACTGTATTTAATTTTCATGACCTAGGTTCCATAGGTATCTCCTATTCCTGAGACATATCCTATTTGGTATTCCTAGGCTCTGATACCACTAAACTGTCACGTCCCGAGAATTACGCAGCGGATATTAATAATTAATTCGAGTCGATATTTCGAGACGCGGACAGTCGGCAAATAAGCCTCTAGCTAGCACGCGCTAAATGTGTATCAACACCACATCACAATAGGGCCCAAATGTTGAACTCAATATAAATTGTATTCAAAAAATGAAAACTATTACAGGACTAAGACTCAATAAAAGGGAAAGTACATTAAATCCTCACTTCCTACTACATTGTTCTAACACTCAAAATAAACTAACTATAGATAGACTCATGATTGGAACGCTCTTCACTCAGACGCATTCCCATCCTCGACTTGCTCTTCCTCTTGAACTTCATAGTCACCTAGATTGGGTAAAAGGTAGGGGATGAGCAAACTAGCCCAGTAGGATTTATATCTCAATGTGCGGGCAATGATATAAGTGATTAACATTTTGGAACTAGGCAAGTACGATGAATGATATGCAAGTACGAATAAAACTCGTTAAAACATGATATATAAAACAAGCTAGAGAGAATGAATAAGATTGAGGAACAATATGACAAGATAGAACTAGCAATAGATCACTTTGTACAAGCACGCAAGATTTCACTTGATGTCAAGAACGCAGGAGATCACTAATTGCATTAAATGCAGGATGGCCATATCACGCAAGCAAGCAAGCAAGAACGCACGAGCACGATCATGTAACACTAATCAGGCATGTAGACTCTAATGTACACCAAGGAAAGATCCACCAAGAATGCACACTAGGACACATGTATGTGGTATTGTATCTATCATTCAACAAGCAAGAAAGTACTCCCAGCGCAGATGCAACGCCAGTAATCATTATACCCCATGGTTAACAGTATATCTATGACTCGCCGTCATTGGGGCTAGATTAGAGCCCTTGGACACACGCCGTGCCCTGTCAGCATCTCATGTAAATTTATAAATGTCGATACCCACAGTCATTAATAATGGCCAATGAGAGTTTCAATAAGTAAGCATGTGTAATGTCATGTTCATGATGATGATGGGAACAAGTAATAAGTAATGATAACAATGGTCAAGAGGTAAATTCGGCAGCATAACGGTACGATTTATACTTTGGTTAAATCTTTACATTAATGGCTTTAGTCTAGATTGTCAATCACGCTCACGAGAACAAGGCGAGAAAGGAAGTGCACGCTATCTTCAGGGAACTTCAATGGTACAACCAACTCGTCGGCCATGTGGGAATCCATGGTCAGAGGAGATTTACGGAGGCCTTGGTGAAAAGGTCGCTAGTCTACCGATTCGGAATGACCGGTAGAGAGTTTCCAATTTCCCAAGAAAAGGCTGCCTAATAGTGCTAGTGTGTAGTGCGGTACGCGTGTCTCAATTCACAAACCATCGGTCTCAAACTCGCAGGAAGCACTTAACAATATAACGTGGAATAAACTATGCACTTTAACTAATCATGGTTCGCAAGATTTTATGATATCCATTATCATTTAAATGTAGAAGAACAGTAGGAAGATTAAATCACAAGGAGCATGAATGGATCATAACATTTAAGGAGTACTTAGAATAGCATTCATGTAATTAAAGCTTTTAAATGGGTTAATCACTTTTAAGCCATTAAATAACAATCATGTAATGATCAAACCCAAGACAGGCAACTTACACAGTAAATATCACATTTAAACAGACCTCGGGTATATGCGGAAAACTTTGCAAGAAAATAAGTGGTTTCAGGTAATATCCTAAGAAGGCGACATAGCCATATAAGGAAGGCGACAGGGTCTGTCAGGCTAGGGTCAGATCGCGACATGCACCTAAGAGGAAGGCGACATGAGTGTTGTCAGGCCGGGGTCAGATCGCGACAGGCTCATGTAGGGAAGGCGACAGGTCGGGCCCAGAAGGCGACATAGGGGTGTGAGCCTCGCGACAGGAAAGTCAGATTAGGCATGTAGATAGCGACGGAGCGCACGTCGCATTCAGAAGGTGACTAGAGGGGTGTCACAACAAGACCTCTGAAGGCGACCTATCGGGCCGTCGCATTCACAGGGTCCGTGCCTGGCTCTGACAGAGCAAGGACAGTGCATCGGATTGCGGACCAGACTTCCTTCCTTTGACACAGGGTTGTTCTAAAATAGAGAACAAAATGTACAGGGCATGAAAAATAACGAAACCAGTTTTAAAACAACCTAGACATACAAGGGTACTTCCAGTAAATCGGAATTAGAAAATAAGATGGTTTCGATAGGTTTTGATCAAGTAGAATACCAGGTCAGACCAAGAGTAACTGAAGACGTAGTTTCATGCAGCAATCCTATTAACATGCTTATAACTCTCTAACTGATGACATTTAGACAAAACGTTCAACACCAAACTTTAAGAGGATAACTAGTAGAACAACTTTCATGTTGTAGGTTTACTCTAATTCGGTCTTGAATCAAGTGTAACATATAACGAACAGGAAAAGCCCTAAAAGTGCATGACTTCAAGAAAACGCTTATACTTCAAAATCTACTCGATGAAATTCGATGAAACCAGAGGGCAATGAAAGCTAACTTGATGCTCTACACATTTGTTTAGGAGATGTTAAGATTTGGCCCGAGAAAACCTACCTCTTAGGTTGATGAAGTCTCGTTCTTCAGAAAACCCGTGTTCAGACCACTGTTTGAAGAACGCTTAATACTCCGTGTATACTGCATGGAATTTGGGCATTCCACTTGGGTTAGGAAGTAGACTCGACCCTCTTTCCAGGGGTATAAGCCTTGCACGATGGGATTTAGGTTTGGCCTACCTTTGATCGGCTTCAAGAGGGTGGTTTGTGCAGATCGTAGTAGATGAACGGGAAGAAGATGAGCTTGGTATGCTTGATCTCCTACTCTCCAGCCACCAAGAGCTCCTCCACACGACCCCAGCAAGTTCTAAATTCGTCCCTAGGGTTTGGGTGAAGAGTATTTAAGCATCTATGGTGTTTAGGAGTCCTATTGTAACTAGGAAAGAAGGGTTTCGGGATTGGCATGTGGTTTCCTATTTTTGATGATTTCTTCCTCCATTAGAGAGTCTTGGCCATCAAGCAACTTCCATGGATGGGTAGACACGAATTTGGGTTGCCATGAATGCATGTTTGTATCCCAATTCAACTCTAATTGCCTCTTTTTAATTTCAGCTTATTTATGGTTACGAATTTCTATGTAATTTCTTGCTTCATTTGATTTTTTTTGGGCCATATGTGGTCCATTGGCCCACTTATGATATTGGGTCATTATTATATATTGTTAGAAGCATTTCTAACATTTTTATTTAATTTATGATTGCTTCGTATTTCCGTGTTAACGGCTTTCCGACTCGTTTCTTTATTTGGATAATCGGTCACAATAATTCTTAAACCTAGCTCACATGATTTTTATTGACCCAATTTTCTTGATGGGTCATTAGAGGATATTATTTGAAATCCATTTATGATTTTTATTTAATTTCCTGACTCGTCCAAGTACGTGTAATAATGATATTTCGACTTATTCATGAATTACGATAATAAGTCGCGAAACACTTTAAACTTAGCTAATCCAATTTTTCTTGGCACAAATTTTTTTTTGAAACGTTTAGTAATAATGTTTGGGGTTGATTTATAATTTTTACGGAATTTTCCGATGTGTTTTAGCACATACGATAATGATACGTATGTTTTCAATACTTGTTATTATGGAAATTATTTATTTCCATTTTAATTGAATTTTTATATAATTGAAATTTCCGGGGTGTTACACCAAAAATCAGAAAACCCCTCTATGAATTATTGAAAAACAAAAAGCCAACTGTTTCCTATTTCAAAATCTTTGGGTGCAAATGTTATGTACACAACAATAATAAAGAAAATATTGACAAGTTTGATGCTAAGAGTCAGGAAGCCATCTTCCTTGGTTATTCAGAAGTGTCAAGAGCTTTCAGAGTGTACATTCTCAAAAACAAAAATGTTGAAGAATCTCCACATATTATTTTTGATGAAAATTTCTTTTCAACTAACAGTTCTAAATCTTGCAGGGAAATTCAAGACAGTGAAGAAGATGATTTCATTGTGGACTCTTCACCAACTGTTGAGGAGCTTGAAGACATTGGTGAGAACTTGAACATCAATTCACCATCTTCAAGTGGATCAGGTAACATTGCTCCAGATTTAAGTACCCCTCAACAGGTAATTTCTGAACATCGAATTTTAAGAGATCACCCGTTAGATAATGTAGTTGGCAATTTGCATGATAGAGTTAGGACTAGATCATCATTCCTGCATGCTATTGAAGAAGACTCACTAGCTCTAATTTCCCAAATTGAACCAAAGTCAATTGATGAAGCTTTATCAAGTTCTGATTGGATTAATGTCATGCATGATGAACTTCATCAATTTGAAAGAAATCAAGTATGGGAATTAGTACCTAGACCTAGTAACCAAACAGTCATTGGCACTAGATGGGTTTTCAGAAATAAGTTGAATGAGAATGGTCAAGTCATAAGAAATAAAGCTAGGCTAGTTGCAAAGGGGTACAATCAAGAGTTTGGAATTGACATTGAAGAATCATATGCCCCTGTAGCTAGACTAGAAGCAGTTAGGATTTTTCATGCTTTTGCATCCTCCATAAAATTCAAAGTTTATCAAATTGATGTTAAAAGTGCATTTTTAAATGGATATATCAAGGAAAATATTTTTGTTGAACAACCTCCTGGATTTAAAAATGAAAAACATTCCTAACCATGTTTTCAAGCTTCATAAGGCTCTCTATGGTCTTAAACAAGCTCCAAGAGCTTGGTATGACCGTTTGAGTTCCTTTTTACTTGAAAAAGGATATTCTAGAGGAAATGTTGATCAAACATTGTTCACAAAAACAATAAATAATCAAATAATTGCATTCCAAATTTATGTTGATTACATAATATTTGGATCAACCAATAAAGGCCTGTGTAATGAATTTTCCAATCAAATGAAAAATGAATTTGAAATGAGTTTAATGGGAGATCTAAAGTTTTTCTTGGGATTGCAGGTTAACCAAACACATGAGGGGATCTTCATCAGTCAAACCAAATATGTCAAAGAACTTCTGAAAAGGTTTGACTTTCAGAACCTCAAGCATTCAAACACACCAATTGCCATTAATGCTAAGCTAGAAGAAGACTCTCATGGTAAGTCAGTAGACCCAAAGACCTACAGAGGTATGATTGGTTCTCTACTTTATCTTACAACTTCTAGACCTGATATTCAGTTTAGTGTGTGTTTGTGTGCTAGATTTCAATCAAATCCTAAAGAAAGTCACATGTTAGCTGTTAAAAGAATTTTCAAATATCTTGTTGGAACATGTGATTTAGGAATTTGGTATCCTGCTAATTGCAAGTTAGATTTAATTGCCTATTGTGATGCTGACTATGCTGGATGTAAATTAGATAGAAAAAGCACAAGTGGCTTGTGTTTGTACTTAGGTGGGTGCCTAATATCTTGGGCATCTAAAAAGCAACATTCAATTGCTCTGTCAACTGCAGAGGCTGAGTATGTTGCAGCAGGTAGATGTGGAACCCAAATTCTTTGGGTGAAACATCAACTTCTTGATTATAACCAAGACTTAGGTTGTGTTCCCATTCTATGTGATAACACAAGTGCAATAAATCTGTCTAAGAACCCCATTCAGCATTCCAGAACCAAGCATATTGAAATTAGACATCATTTCTTGAGAGATGAGGTAGCAAAGAAATCCTTTGAACTCCACTTCGTAGAAACTAAAAACAAATTGCTGACATCTTCACAAAACCCCTTCCTGACAGTAGATTCTCATCTTTAAGGAGAGAACTTGGTCTTTGTAAATGTCCTTTAGGATTGGGTTGAGTGTTAGGCATCTTTGAGGGGGAGTTCTTTGCATCATCATATTCATTTACTTCCTTGATTCATATTGATCATATCTCTCTCCATTTCACTTCTACTTCTTTTTGACAATAAACTCTTCAACTCACATTGTGTTGAACTTCTTGGTATATCAAATGGTGATTTGAAGAAGGACAAGTTCTGCTTGTCTGGACACTTTCACTATGCGAGAGTATATGTCTCCGCCAAGTACCAAGAAATGAATATGCAATTGTTGAGGGGGAGCTTTTTGTTGCTCAAAGAGAATTATTTCTGATTTCAAAAACTTGCATATCTTTATTCTGATGAAAAGTGATTGAAATCCTCATCTCAGGGGGAGCTAGAAAATTCACAAGTCATATCTTTTGAAAAACTCAAAACTTTTCTTGCATTACATCAATTTCCTTGCATGATGTCCTCATTCAGGTGTCTAGAGTCTCAAAATGATCCTTTGAGTGATCTACTATATTCATTGTCAACTTTCACCTATATTCCTCAAAACTATAGAAATTCAGATTTCTTTCAAAGACTGAAGGATAATGTGTGCCTTGAATCTAAACATGTTTTTGTTTGTAACTGATGTTGGATATAGATGATGTCTTTTTTGTCAAAAACTCTCCAAAATTTGCCAATTCAACAGAGCAATGGCTCATGTGCTGAGAAACTGCACACCTTCACAATGAATGAAGTGCCATGTATGTCATGAAGCACTAATGCTATCTCTGTTCAAAGGGGTTCAAAATCAAAAAACAAATGAAAAGCAAAATAAATATGTCATATTCCTTTTTTATGATGACTGAGTAACTGGAAATATTGGCATCTAAAAAACGTATATTTTCATGTCAAAAGGTCATCATTTACCCCTTTGAGACTTGATAATGGATAAATCTTAGTATCTAGGGACTATAGTGTGTGAAAAGCATAGTTCTTGAGTGAACAAGATGTATCTCATTTGATAGTTTGTTTCAAAAACAAAAATATCTATATCATTGGAGAAATTTTTAAAAAGAATCATTCTTATCCATCATCAAGTTGTTCTTAAAACGTTGTTTATTTTCAACACACTTGATTTTAGTCTAAAATATTTTTTTATTTCTTTGGACTTGAAGAATATGGTAGTGTGTAGTTGATTGTTAAATGTATTATATCCCTCAATTCATCATTTTAATGACTCAAGTCACTGAATGCTCATATCCTGTTGGATATTGTGTAAAACTTGAATTGTGTTGAATTTTTTTGCAAAATTTAACAAATGAATTTTTTAGCCTCTTAAAAATCCTTGAAATGATTATTCCACCCATTTCCTATCATTATAAAGATATCCAAAAGTCAAAAAAATTTTCCATAATCAAATCTCACTTTTTCATCAGGCCAGGTCGACACTACCTACATCTCGTGTCGACACACTTCAACCCAGGTCGACACTAAACTCTTCTAGTGTCGACACTGACCCCCTGCCAGAGTCTTTTTCGCCGTGGGCGCTGGTTAAGGAATTGGTGTTCCTGCGGGGTAGCTTACCCTAAATCCCCTTTTTCTTCTCCAGATCGACCCGACGGCCGTCCTCTTCCTTGAATCCGACAGGTTTTTGAATCCATCTCCACCTCTTCCCTCCTCCATTCCATCCCTGTCATTCTTCTCTCATTCCTCACTCTCCACCTTCTCCTATTCCACTCCATCTTGCTCCCATGGCACACAAGCAGGCCCCTCGCCGTGGAGCAAGATCAAGGGCTACGGCAAGGCCCATTCCGGAGGATGATGCTCCTCCCTCTGAAAGGAGAACCAAGAGGCACCATGACCCTGCAGAGCAGCCAGGGCCTTCATCTGCCTCCCCGTCAACTGCTAAGAAAGGTAGAACTTCTTCTGGTCGAGGTAGAGGGTCTGCGTACCCTAGGAGGAAAATTCTGGAATCGTCTCCTGAAGTGTCTGAGCAGTCATCATCTTCATCCTTTTCATCCTCTGAGTCCTCCCAGCCCTCTAAGCCAACTCCTTCCAAACCACTTAGTGCAGGGAAGATCATTTTGAAACCTAGGGCTGTGGATTTAGAAGACAAAGAATTGAATGATGCTTTTCCTAAGGTCATAAATTTCTTCAAATTTCAGTCTTGGCAACCCTTCATCTCAGAGTTTCGCATTATCTACCCTAGACTTGTCCAGGAATTTTATCAGAATTTGGAATGCACTGATGATGGCTACAAGTCAAAAGTCAAAGGGATTGAGATTGATATGCCTACAGACATAGCAGCCACCATTTTTAAAATTCCAGATGAAGGAGCAGACTACCACAACTTTGAGTTCAATCTTCATGAAGCATATACCATCTTGACTGGATTGAAGGCAGATGAGTCTGATCTCAAGCAAACCCATGTCACCAAATTCAACACCAACACTTTTCCACCAGTGTTGAGGCTTACCCATCATATCCTCACCACTATCATAACACCTCAAGGTGGTGGGAGAGGCAGACTCACAGACATCCAAAGGTTTGTGCTATACTATATGAGCAAGGACATAAAGATCAACCTTCATGTAATTATGCAGCCCATTTGACTCAAGTCTTCAAACACTTTGGTGTGTCTCTTGAGAATGAAAAGTCTCAAAAAATTCCTAAGTCCAATATTTACTGTTTCAAGCATGTTCAAAAATACATGGGCTTTAGGATTGTGGGTGATCAGGTTAGGAGAGGGCCAACTGCAGTAGAGGCCCCTGTGGTGCAAGAGGATCAACCTCTAGCTCAAGAGGATCAGCCTCAAGTGCATGAGGACCAGCCTCAAGTGCATGAGGACCAGCCTCCAGTGACTGAGGATCAGCCTCATGTGGCAGTTGAAGTTGATGTACCCATTGATGCCCCCCTTTCACCTCAACTTTAGCCTTCCTCCTCCCTGAATCCTAAAACTGAAATCCCATCTTTTCTCCACAACCTCCAGTTCATGCATCCACATCCTTTGGTGGACCTTCTGTTCCACCAGAGTTGTATACATTCTTAAATGACAAATTTGATGCTTTGAACACCTCCATTCAGACTATGTCAGAAAATTTGAGTTGAGGATTCAGAGGTGGAGAACACTGTATCTGCCAAATTTATTGAACAAAAAGCAGCTTCTGACCATGCAACTCAAAGGTTCAACAGGCTGATTGGCACATTGGGAGATGCTTCTATTGAACTGAAAGAGCATCAAGAAGAATTAGAAACAGTTCTTAAGGGAATTTTGGCAAATTCCCAAGCTGATGTCTTCAACACCAAGGAGACACTCTCTCAGATCTCTAAGACAAGGCTGTCTTTTGCACATTTGGTTGATGACTTGGAGAGCATGAAGAATTTATCTGCTCATATTGATGAAGAGATGTCTGAACTGAAAAAGGAATTCAAAATTTTGAACAGACATGGTTGGTCAGCTGGTTCTTCTTCATCTTCATAGCCAATGTCAACAGATTTCAGTGCCCTTCAAGCTACAATGTCAGAGAACTCAGAGAGAATGGAACATCTCTTGCATACAAGACTCTCAACTATCCAAGCTCAAATGAAGTTCAGTTTGACTTCAATGAAAAGAGACTCACGGATATTGAGACCATTTTGATACCCATTCCTCCTCCTCCTCCTCCCCATTAATGTAACTTCTTTTGATGATGTCAAAGGGGGAGAAGATAGCAAGATTGTAATGCTCATATCTTTGATGAAATGAAAATGATACTTGTTTGACCTGAATGAATGTCAACATTTGTGTCTTGAATGTGATTGAAAATTCTTTGAATGAATGTCAAATGCGAATGTATGAATGCTTGTCAAGCTGCTTGACCTTTGTGTGAGAATAGCTTATTTCTAGTAACATTGTGTCTTCATGTGTGCAACTCTCAAATGTCACAAAAAATGTTCAAAGGTCTTTGACAAGTATGAATAAAAGGAAATGAAAATGCTTAAAATCACATTTCATTGAAATTTTCTACTTCCATATGAATTTAATGTTGCCATCATCAAAAAGGGGGAGATTGTTGGGTTGAGTGTAAATATAACACATTTCTCCTCACATTTTGATGATGACAAGTTGTGATTTTAATGCATATCAATTGGAACATGTGAAATACATCACACCTGAAATAACAATATTCAAAAGCATGTTTCCAAGCACATTTATCATTTATATTCATGATAACTCATTTGACTAATGATTTATGTGTTTAATTCTCAGGGACAATCATTTATTACAAGGGTAGTGTCGACACACCCCATGATGGTGTCGACACAATGTTCCAAGCCCTAAGCCAACATGAAGAATTGGTCAACTAGTGTCGACACTAGACCAGGGCAGGTCGACACTGGAGGCAGATCTCAGAGAATCTTGTTCACAGGTCTCTTCAGTCAGGTCGACACCAGATGCAGGCAGGTTGACACTAGATGGCCCTCCCAGAAGGCCTGTTTTGCTGTCTGCGACAGGGTGTCGACACTGGATCATCTCAGGTCCACACTAGAGACCTCTCCCAGGGAATTGTTTTGCCAGTCTGGGACAGTGTGCCGACAGACCTCAAGGGCAGGTCGACACACTCCGGAATCTCTGTGACTTAAACTTTGTTCTGGACACGTGGCACCCTAGGGATTTGTTGGATTAGCCTTGGATCGTGTGCCCACGACCCCCAAGGGTACACTTGGACTATTAGGGGTATAAATACCCTCCTATTGGCCATCCAACATGTAAGAACCCTTTCAGAGCCTCCCAGAAATCCTGTTGGCGGCTAGAAGGTTTCTCCTCCCTGTTCTTGCCTTCCTGGTGCTTCCTCAAGCCAAATTCTCATCTGTTCAAGCATGAGAAGTGGAGATTGATCATTGAAGAAGCAATTGGATCACCTCAAGGTAGCAGATCAAGTAGAAGCCGACTTCTGTGAAGAATTCAAGGAAGATCCTGAAGATCAAATTGCAGAGCATCACCCAGGAACTTCCAGAGATCAAAGCCCTTCATAATTTGATCTTCTACAAGGGAGTACATCTGAAGAGAAAACCTATCAATACAATTCTCATTTCATTTTTCTCTTCTGAGTGATTCTGAGATTGTGCATGGGTTGTTGCATGAGTCTCATGAATTAACTCTTGTTGGACTAGATCTGTTGCTAGAGGATCTGAGTCTTGTGTTTTTCTAGCAAGTTGTTTGTGAGCCGTCGAGCTCGGTGGTTTTGAGTCGTCGTACTCAAGGTGTTGTTGAGCAATCTTGCTCAGGGTTCTAGAGTAGTCTTACTCTAGAGTTTGTGTGAGTTGTAAACTCAGGTGCTTGGAGTTGTCTGGCTCCAGTGGGTGTGTTGTACCCAGGTTGTTTAGTGGATCCTCACTGTGTGAGGGGTGGATGTAGGAATCACATGGTGTGATTTCCGAACTACCTAAAAATCTTTGTGCATTGATCTGATTGTGGTTTGAATTTATCCTTCGTTAGATGCAAGCATAGGATCGTTTGAATTCATCTAATCAATTTGTTCACACACTCCATTTGCATAACTCACTCAATTTATCTTCAGATTTGTGAAAATTGTTTTTCAACTTGCCTCTAATTCAAAAGTTTTTAAAATTGGTTAAGCTTCCGCATTAGTAGGCCTAGATCTATTCAACCCCCCCTTCTAGATCTTGTCCTCATCTTTTCTCGATCCTTCAGTTCAGTGGTTTCCACTCTACGGGTTCTCTCAGGTGTCTTGTGTTGACACCGACTGCTGGTTCTGTAACCCGTTCCTTGGTGCCGTCTGTGGTGGCACCGGAGGGTGTAGTTCCTTGACCTCGTGGAGTGTCCGAGGTCCAGGGTGGTTCTGCTTGTGGGCCCTCTACCTTGTGGAGGTCTGAGGTGGCTGTGCCTGTGGTGAGACGGTGTTTCTCACATGGTTGCTCGGTGTCTCTCGTGGTGGCACCTCGTTGTTCCTTCCTGACCTCGTGGAGGTCCGGGATGTTGGTGCTTGTGTCGTGAGACTCTGGTCTCATGTGGTTCCTCCGGTGTTCCATGAGCTTCTCTGTCTCGGCGGGTGCGTGCCGAGGTGTTGCTTCCTCCTTGTGTTGACTCAGCTGGTTCTGCGGGAGTCGTGTTTGGCCTGACCTTGGTTGTGGGTCGAGGCGTTACTCTATTCTGCTACTTTGTAGCTCTCTGCAGTAGGTGTTTCCCGCTTTACTACTTTGTAAAGTAGTTTTGCTTCCGTGTTTGTTGGAGTTCCTGCTGCTCTGGCTGGGAAGGGACAAGTTATCCCTACTGAGCCTTGTTCGCGAGGCTCACCCCCCTACTCTCTTTAGGTAGGGACACGCTTTCGTAGGAGTTCGTTGTCGGACGATCTTGGTGGCGGCTTGTTCATCGTGCGTTGCCAGCAGTGTGAGTTGTGAGCGTGAGCGCTTGTACCGTGAGTTGAGAGTGGCCTTTTTGCAAGTCCTCGGGGTATGCCCTAAGGATTGCACCTTTCTTTCTGTACCTATACTTTATTTGGGACATGTTGTACATAATTTCTTTATTAATGTATGAACATTCTTGTTATAGTTATTTGAATTCATTGCTTATCTCACTGGACTAAATTCTAACCCTTCCGGGTCTTCGGATCCGTGGGTGGCAGTGCGACCTTCGGGGTCCCTGTCGGGGGTCCCGGAGGTCAGGTCGTTACAATATGGGTTCAGCTTTCTTGACTTCTTTCCCTTCTGGTCTTTTGAAGTCTTTACCTTTCTTGAAGTATCTTCTTCCAGACTGGTACTTCTTCTTAGCTAGTATTCTTTGTAGTCTTCTAGAGAGAACTGCCTCTTCATCTTCACTGCTCCCATTGCTTTTCTCACTGTCTGATTCGCCATCAGATGTGTCTTCTGTGGGTTTGAGAGCATTGTTGTGCTTCTTCTTGCTGGAGGATTCTCCTAGCCTTTCCATATTTATTTCATGAGCCATTAAAGATGCAATTAGTTTCTCAAGTGACATTCTTCTAAGGTCGTTGGCTTCTTCTATGGCTGTCACTATTGCAGTCCATGAGGCTGGCAGGGATCCTAATATCTTTCTCACCATGTCTATTGTCTCCTATCTCATAAGTTTTTCCAAGCCCTGCCAAATCGTTGGTGATGTCTGTGAGTCTGCTGTACATTTGAGTGATGGACTCCCCTGCTTGCATTTGAAATCTTTCATATTGTGTAACTAGAATGTCTATTCTTGTCTCCTTTACCTTGTCTGTTCCTTCGTATGTGAGCCTAAGCTTTTTCCACATTTCCATAGTAGATTTGCAGGTGGAAATCCTGTTGAACTCTTTTTTACTAAGAGCACAACATAGTATACTCTTTCCAAACTGTTAAGAGATATTTTCTTCTTGTCTTTATCTGTCCATTTTTCTTTTTCATTGGTTACCAAGAGATCTCCTTCTTCAATGATTGACCATATTTGAAAATTGAGACCTTGAAGGAACTCCATTCGAGTCTTCCAGTAGTTGTAGTTGTCACGTGACGACATTTAATATGTCCTTAAATGCCAGAATGTGAACGAACGAGAAATCAAGAGTAAAATTATACTGATTGAACATGACATTTGCTCAGAAGCTTCACTAAATAACAAGTATTATTTGCCATTCAGTAGGTGTTACATGATTATTGCTTTATAATCTCAAAAAAAAATAAAATGTCACGAAGGCTGATCTCTCCACACATAAATCCCAAAGTTCCCAACTTCTAGAACTGTAGATACCTGAAAAAGTAGGATTTGATAAGCTAACTAGCCCAGTAGAACTCAATTCCGCTAAACGAAAAGGATTCAGATGTAAATGCTCAAGGTAAGAACGAATATGTATTGCTAGCACTGATATATAAACTCAAGATAAGAACAGACATGTTTTGCTCTAAATGTTCACTATAACAAATGGAAGAGTCAGCTTCAATAACATATATAGAGCAGGAGTATTTTAGGAACAAGATTCATAACTCTTAGAAACAGGATCCACAACTCAAAATAACACTTGAATTCAGAATTAGACACATGGTTACACACACAAGCATGCTGTGATGACTAATCAACACGAACTGATGCATGCCAACATCCACGAGTCCTTATCGCCCCCACGCGGCCACTGATGAATTCGGGCGCTCCCCCCAGGACTGAACCAGCCCTTTATTTGCCAGACATATTTCTCGAACGAGTCCAAAGACTCACAACTTGTCATCATCATACACTCATCCTTATAATGAATCAAGGACACACAAGGATTCACTCATGGTTCACACACAAGAATTAAGGAACTTTTTTCCTTCATTGATATCAGAAAATTGATGATCTCACAAGGTCAATTTGTTCGAAACTTTGAAGAAATGATTCATGGTACAAAGAAAGGAAACTTGACTGGTTTAGTAGGTGTTTAAGTGGAAGAAACATCTAGGAATGAGTAAGCATTTTGTTAGAACAATTGGGTGTAGTTCCGATCAAGAAATGAGTCAAGGTAGGTACTGATTTCCAGGACTGGTTGTGCCTGTCGACAGCCAAGGTGTTGCTGTTGACAGATATGGCTTTCCTAGAAGCTGAATTCTCAATCTGTCAGTGGCTGTCGACAGCCAAGGGAGTGTCTATCGACAGCCCCTGTCAGAGTTTGTTTTCTGGTTTCTGGCAAGAGAGCCTTGTCGACAGATTGAAGCAGGGCAGTCGACAGGTGCCATATAGGCTTTCAAAAATGGATTAAAAGCAACTAGAATTTGTACTACCAAGCTCTTCTATCACTCCTAACATGATTACAACTTTAAACAAGTATAATCTCAATCTCAAAAATCAGATTAAGAATACAAGGAAGTGGAAATGAAATGATGGATCAAGGTGTACATGGATAATCTAAAAGGGAGAGACACTTCAAGGACAAGGATGGTTGGAACCTCTTCATATCCTTTAGCTATAATTTATCAAGATACACACACTTAAGATTCACATGGTCTCTTAATGAATCCTTTCATGATAGTACCATAAATCAACACATTCCTACACAGTGGAATCAGCATGGTTCCATTTTAACATAAGTTGAGATTATAAAAATAATGAAGTGTTGATTCCCATGACTGAATACTAGCTTGCACCTAACGGAAAGTTTAGTTCCTCTCATGGAACCACTTCACAGATTGAAGAATAACATACTTATGGTACTGACTATCTTTGAACTGGTAATCTCAAATTGAAGAAGAAGAAGAAGGAACAGGAAGAGAGTCCTACCTATCTGAATAGCACAAATCCTTTCTTGACGTCGAATTCCCCCTAGTACACAACGTATAGCAGATGAGGAAGTAGCCACAAGTAAAGAAAGAGATAGTCGAATCCTCCAAAGTCTGCTTCGCTAGTTTCACAGCCACACCCTCCAGCAGCTCCGACAACAGCTCGAGCAAGAACAAGGCGCAAGAAGGACAATAGTTCCAGCTACAAATCCAACTTAGGAACCTTGCGAACATAGCAGCAGCATAACGGAAGAAAGGTGGAAAAGATGGTTACAATAGCCACTGGGGTGTCTTTATAACCCAAGGGTTCTCTCATGCATAACGACACGACAACCCCCAATGTGTCATAGTAAAAACCGTTTGGTTTTTACTGTTGACATGTTAACCATGCAATTCCCCAGCTCAAACACCTCAGGTATGTACGTGTTAGTGTCACCTTCAAGCGTGCTGGCCATCCCATGGCTCAACACGTAGGCACCAAAAATCCCAGAAAAATGGCCACCGTAATTGGCCTAAAATTCACCTGGCCCAGTAAACTTGATGAAAACATGTCCAAATGGTACTCATTTCTCTTAAAATTTTAATCATAGCCTAATATGATGGTTTTTCAAATTATGGTGATTTTTACTTAATTTGCAGATTTTATTTTACACTAGGTGAAAAATCACCCGAAAAATAGTCACGTCGGCTTATCCTTGAAGTCCGTACGCCAAAAAATTTGGATATTTATATTTCTTAGATCTCCTTATTTTTATGGAAATTATGGTGTTCTTGGATTTTTATTTCATTATAGTTTTTCGGTGTCACCCTGTGGGAGCGCGTACCTCTGTGAACGACACTAGGGTAACGTAGGTTACCACAAATCCAACCCAAACTCTAATTATTCCAATTTAATGACGATCCTAAGGTATAATAACCACTTTATTCATATTTTCTGAACACTTTAAATTTTCTGGGTGTTACAACTCTCCCCCTCTAGGAAAAGAGTTTGCTCCTCCTTGACTAGTTTGGATGGATCACAAGAATTTAAATTTTCAACCTTTTAAATTTTTTGTAATCTAGGTTAGTCTCACCAATCTTGTCATAATTATCATGTCATATAATGTATACACTTTTTATACAACTTATTATCATGACATCACTAGTTGATGGAAATCTGAATTAGCAATTTTAAATCTTATGAAACCAGGTTGTGATCATGGATTCAATTAAATACATTCTCTACTATGTTTCTAATTGCCGGCAGCAGCATATTACTCCTAAGATTCCTTCA
Source organism: Colocasia esculenta (assembly GCA_014218235.1). Lineage (NCBI taxonomy): Eukaryota > Viridiplantae > Streptophyta > Magnoliopsida > Alismatales > Araceae > Colocasia > Colocasia esculenta. The sequence continues at coordinate 82,482,765 of CM024758.1, forward strand.
CCAAGAAATAACCTTAACCCTCAGAAAATTATATAAGTACATATTCCTAGAAAGAATAATAAGGTATGACGACGTTGATGGGTATGAAGATTATGAAGATAGACAACAAGAATTTTATTTATCACGTAAGGTTTCTATTACAGAACTCCATAGTCATCCCTGCAAAATTACATTGATTGGCAAAACTTTCTAAGTTTTGTCATACTAAAACAACTAAATTCAAGCATTTCTTACTATACTCTAATCCTATTGAAAGATTACTTCTAATAGATTTAGTCACTTTTCCTTGTGGTTTCAAGTTTTCCTGAACTCATGTCCTTGCTCTGAGAGAGTACAGGACATTCTGAGATCCGATGCTCTAGACTTCCGTACTTTAAACATGCTCCTAGTCTCCGCCAACAGTTCTCCTTGGCATGGCCTGGTGTGTGACAAAACGTACAAACTTTCTTAGGTCGTGCCTTAACGTTCGCTTGCTTGTTGGCCTTCTTAATCTTTTTGTTCTCTTTGCTCCGCTTCATCTTCTGTTTGCCGACTATTTCTCTATTTCTGGGGTGAACTATCTTCTTCTGTATGGACACTATAATACTCACTGTTTCTTGAGAGTTTGGATTGCGAATGTTCTTATGCAGTTTCATTTTTCCTTGATCATTAACGGGAGCTACCTGCTCTAAGGACTAAGCAAGGTTGTCCATTGCATGTTGAACCTCTTTCCATTGTGTTTCTTCTCCCATTACGCTGGCTGAGCAAACAAATTTAAGTTTAGTTAGTCAATCACGTGATTTAAACTCAGCTTTTCTAATTCATACTACAACTATTACCGTATGTATCTAGTTATTTGACACATTAACCTTCATGATTAAATAATGTCTTTTCCTTGTAGGATTTTGAGATATGACAAATGATTTATGTTGTGTTCCTGGTTTTGTTATGTCAAGCAAAATGTAATAAATTTTTAACACAAGTCTTATATATATAAAAACTTTTATAAAGTCAAAAGGTCTGTTAAGTGTGTTGACCCTGATTACTTCTTAAGTTGTCACTATATGGAGCACAAGTTGACACTAGTCAAGTTTTTAGTTAACGTTTAGAGAAAATATGGCTTAAGATTGACCTTACCAATGGATGAGGTTGATACTAAGATGTTACAAGATCAACTCTACATGATGGATAGTTAATTAAGACTGATATTCCTAGAAGATGTGGACTTGACTCTACCGATACTTTTCCTACTGATTCCCAGTCTAATTGTCTGTGTGTCTTGACACGCCATGTTGTTGATTATTTGAAGTAAAACTTTAAGATTTAAATCAACTAGGAGACATTTGATCTTTCTGTTATAATCAGAAAAAGAATTGGATGAGTTCAAGCCTAAAGAGAATGCAATTAAGAGTTCAAGAAGTTATCTGACCAAAGCCAAACTTTGGTGCAAAGTATTCGCATTTTCTACATTTCTTCAAAAATCTCCCTAGCTAGATATTTTCCCTATTTCTTTTCTTCACTATTTTGTTTGGTTGCCTACTCCAATAGAAGTAAACATATTCAATCCTACATTGTGTGTATAAGGTTTGTGAGATTTAAATCAATCTTAAAATTTTGAGTCATCAATTGTGTAGGTGTTCCACACATTTGTGTTATTAAAGAGTCTTACTTGGTTCAATGAGGGATGGAGGTAAATGTGGATTAAATGATTCATCTCAGTGGTATAGTAATTTAGAATCCAAGAAAATGGGAAAGTCAACGAAAGAATACATCACAAGGATAGTCATGAAATCTATATTATCGATTGAACCATTCATTTACTAATTCTTATTTAGAATCGGAGATAATAACATATCAATATAAAAGTCATGTTAATATAAAGCAAGGGATTAGCAGGTTTGACTTTTCCTTCAGTAGGAGAGGGCTCCCTTGGAGAAGTCATATGTGTGTTTATCATTTTTCACCGGACCTTGGATTCCTAGCATTCCACTAGGTTTATTTGAATTATGAGATTTTTAGGTAGGCCAAATTGTGAGAAATTAGAAAGACGCTATTTTGATGGAATTGTAAAATTTACGTTTTTCTTCTTCAGTGGGAGAGTTGACTTTTGATTGGTAAGAGATATGATTTTTCTGATATTTTTATTGGATTCAAATGGGGGTACTTCCTTATTTACTTGTAATCTTAAATAATATGGAATGTAAATAAGGCATGAGTTTCAGTTCTACAGGGTGCTTGCTGACTCTTTTGACTGAACCTACTGACACTTCTGACTGAAGAAGGACCAGTTCATCACAAACTGGTGTCTGTCGACAGCTAGGAAGTGGCTGTCGACAGCTACTGTCCTCCCAGAACCAATTTCTGGGGTCTGACACTATCTGTCGATAGACCAGAGTCGGCTGTCGACAAGCGAGGAACATTTGTCGACAGGTCAAGGCTATCTATCGACAGCTACTGTCAGTTCTGCATTTCTAGGTTCTGGAAGCATGTTACCTGTTGACAGGTAAGTGCTGGTTGTCGACAGGTGAAGTCTAAGCTTCCAGGAATGTGGTAAAACTACCACAGGAAATTCTACCAAGTATTTCTAGGAATCCTTACATGATTGGGATCATCAAAAAGGTCTTATTTCCAGGTCTAACCACCACTTTCCATGAGGGGATTCAAGTAGGACAATAGGGATCTACTATGGTATGGAAATCTAAGGAAAAAATAACAACTAGAAGTGCAACACTTCCAGATAACATTTTCTTGCTTCTAATGGGATGAGTTTCATGATATGCTTGAATCATAACACAAATTCCAGATAAAACATGTTGGCAAGGAATAGAACAACACAATGGTTGTTTCAAATGGGTGTTCATAGTAAACACTTTAAACATGAAGTTCTTGAGCAGGAACAAGAAGCAAGAATAGAAGAAAGAAACCAAAGGAAGGTGAGTTCTACAGAACATGAAACAATTAGTGTATATGAGTTGTACAAATGGAGAACCCACAAGTATGAAATTATGGAAGTGAAGATAAATCGTAGGAAGGAACATATCTCTAGATATTCATTTCATACTCAATACAATCTATTTCCTACATTACATATCTAGCTTAACTTTAAGCTTTCTACCCATCCTCACAGGTCACTACAGGATGTTGAAGACCAATAACTAATTGAATCCTCAACCAATGCTCTGATACCATTCTCTAACGTCAAGACATTTAATATGTCCACAAATGCCGGAACGTGTACAAATGAGAAATCAAGAGTAAAATTATACTATTGAACAGGACATTTGCTCAGAAGCTTCACTAAATAACAAGTATTATTTGCCATTCAGTAGGTGTTACATGATTATTGCTTTACAATCTCAAAAAAAATAAAATGTCACCAAGGTTGATCTCTCCACACACAAATCCCAAAGTTCCCGCCTTCTAGAACTGTAGATACCTGAAAAAGTAGGATTTGATGAGCTAACTAGCCCAGTAGAACTCAATTCCGCTAAACGAAAAGGATTTAGATGTAAATGCTCAAGGTAAGAACGAATATGTATTGCTAGCACTGATATATAAACTCAAGATAAGAACAGACATCTTTTGCTCTGAATGTTCACTATAACAAATGGAAGAGTCAGCTTCAATAACACATATAGAGCAGGAGTATTTTAGGAACAAGATTCATAACTCTTAGAAACAGGATCCACAACTCAGAATAACACTTGAATTCAGAATCAGACACATGGTTACACACACAAGCAAGATGTGATGACTAATCAACACGAACTGATGCATGCCAACATCCACGAGTCCTCATCGCCCCCGCGCGGCCACTGATGAATTCGGGCGCTCCCCCCAGGACTGAACCAGCCCTTTATTTGCCAGGCATATTTCTCGAACGAGTCCAAAGACTCACAACTTGTCATCATCACACACTCATCCTTATAATGAATCAAGGACACACAAGGATTCACTCATGGTCCACACACAAGAATTAAGGAACTTTGTTCCTTCATTGATTTCAGAAAATTGATGATCTCACAAGGTCAATTTTGTTCGAAACTTTGAAGAAATGATTCATGGAAAAAAGAAAGCAAACTTGACTGGTTTAGTAGGTGTTTAAGTGGAAGAAACATCTAGGAATGAGTAAGCATTTTGTTAGAACAATTGGGTGTAGTTCCGATCAAGAAATGAGTCAAGGTAGGTACTGATTTCCAGGACTGGTTGTGCCTGTCAATAGCCAAGGTGTTGCTGTCGACAGATATGGCTTTCCCAGAAGCTGAATTCTTAGCCTGTCAGTGGCTGTCGACAGCCAAGGGAGTGTCTGTCGACAGCCCCTGTCAGAGTTTGTTTTCTGGTTTCTGGCAAGAGAGCCCTGTCAATAGATTGAAGCAGGGCAGTCGACAGTTGCCATATAGGCTTTTAAAAATGGATTATAACCAACTAGAATTTGTACTACCAAGCTCTTCTATCACTCCTAACATGATTACAACTTTAAACAAGTATAATCTCAATCTCAAAAATCAGATTAAGAATACAAGGAAGTGGAAATGAAATGATGGATCAAGGTGTACATGGATAATCTAAAAGGGAGAGACACTTCAAGGACAAGGATGGTTGGAACCTCTTCATATCCTTTAGCTATAATTTATCAAGATATACACACTTAAGATTCACATGGTCTCTTAATGAATCCTTTCATGATAGTAGGAAGAACTACCATAAATCAACACATTCCTACACAGTGGAATCACCATGGTTCCATTTTAACATAAGTTGAGATTATAAAAACAATGAAGTGTTGATTCCCATGACTGAATACTAGATTGCACCTAACGGAAAGTTTAGTTCCTCTCATGGAACCACTTCACAGATTGAAGAATAACATACTTATGGTACTGACTATCTTTGAACTGGTAATCTCAAATTGAAGAAGAAGAAGAAGAAACAGGAAAAGAGTCCTACCTATCTGAATAGCACAAATCCTTTCTTGATGTCGAATTCCCCCTAGTACACAACGTATAGCAGATGAGGAAGTAGCCACAAGTAAAGAAAGAGATAGTCGAATCCTCCAAAGTCTGCTTCGCTAGTTTCACAGCCATACCCTGCAGCAGCTCCGACAACAGCTCGAGCAAGAACAAGGCGTAAGAAGGACAATAGTTCCAGCTACAAATCCAACATAGGAACCTTGCGAACATAGAAGCAGCATAATGGAAGAAAGGTGGAAAAGATGGTTACGATAGCCACTGGGGTGTCTTTATAACCCAAGGGTTCTCTCATGCATAACGACACGACAACCCCCAATGTGTCATAGTAAAAACCGTTTGGTTTTTACTGTTGACACGTTAACCATGCAATTCCCCAGCTCAAACACCTAAGGTAAGTACGTGTTAGTGTCACCTTCAAGCGTGCTGGCCATCCCATGGCTCAACACGTAGGCACCAAAAATCCCAGAAAAATGGCCACCGTAATTGGCCTAAAATTCAGCTGGCCCAGTAAACTTAATGAAAACATGCCCAAATGGTACTCATTTGTCTTAAAATTTGAATCATAGCCTAATATGATGGTTTTCCAAATTATGGTGATTTTTACTTAATTTTCAGATTTTATTTTACACTAGGTGAAAAATCACCTGAAAAATAGTCGCGTCGGCTTATCCTTGAAGTTCGTACGCCGAAAAATTCGGATATGTATATTTCTGAGATCTCCTTATTTTTCTGGAAATTATGGTGTTCTTGGATTTTTATTTCATTATAGTTTTTCGATGTCGCCCTGTGGGAGCGCGGACCTCTGTGAACGACACTGGGGTAACGTAGGTTACCACAAATCCAACCCAAACTCTAATTTTTCCAATTTAATGACGATCCTAAGGTATAATAACCACTTTATTCATATTTTCATAACACTTTAAATTTTCGGGGTGTTACAGTAGTCCTCACCATCGAATAGAGGAGGTCTGTTGACGGACTGTCCTTCAACATATCCTTGAGCTGCCATTTATCTTTGCTCTTATGATCGTGAGATCTTCTTCTTGAAGAGACTTGTCTCTGATACCACTTGTTGCCCAGATAGCAAGCCCAGAGGGGGGGTGAATGGATTGCTAAAAATTCTTCTTCGAATAATACCTGTAAATTAGAACGCTTGACAACAACCACTACGTTGGATAGTTAGAGCGGAATAAAGAAAGACAAGCAATCACACATAGACACAGGGAATTATCCTGATTCAGATCTCCTATCCCAAGGAGTCCTACGTCCAGTCTCCAAGAAATCACTTGGGATTTCACTATATATGGGTACAGTCCCCCTTAAGGACACTTACACATCCAGCCGCAGCTAGCCTTCTCTTCTCAACCAGAAGAGGAAGAACACCACCTGTACCAACATGTCTTCCTTCTTACTAAAGGGAAACAACCACCTGTTCAACAATAGGTCTTCTCTTCACAACTGAAGAGGATCCACCACAAGAGTGAGTTGAAGAAGGGAGGCCCCAAGACCAAGCTTATTAGCACTTTCTTGATCTGAGGCGAGGTCTGAGAGGCACAAGATGATTACAAGGAATTTCCTCTCAGATCTACGCAAGCTCTCAAAAAAAATAATACACTATTCTCATAGAGAGCTAAGAGCTACAAAAAGATTGGATTGGATGAACAGGCTCTTCTTTTTCTTTAGATGACTGAGGCTTTAAGCTTTTCCAAGGATTGAAAGATTTGAATACTCTAGTTGTCTATTTTTCATTCTTGGAGTCACCAGTCTTCTATTTATCTCCTTTGAAATATCTTGACCATTGTAGAATCCGTTGAAGTGTCTGTTGTCTCACAGCTTCATGCACGTTAGAGAGACAGGTCCGAAGCATGGAGTAGGTGAGCCTGCAGCCATAAATGCTTGGATTGATCTTTATGTCTTCAGGGAAAGACTTTCTGAATCTTTTATCCTTTTGATAAGTTGACAGATCCATCTTTGACGTGCTTTACTACAAAGGCCTTGCATGCAATAAATGCTGATACCTAGACAACTTCTTTTTGTCTACGTTGTCAGTCAACATTGGTAGTCGTGCAGTATGAATGTGTGCTAAACAGGAAAGGTTATTCTGACATCACACAAATCAAGACTCTATGCGATACATGAAGTAAGCAAGAATATTTCGTGTGGAAATATTGTATTATCAAAATAAATGATCAAAATCTTAGGATACAGTATGATGCGCGGGAAGCTTTTTGAAATCCACAGAGTCTTAAGTATATGCATATTTAAGTATTCTAAGAAGATAAAGCAAGACTATACATGAGCTATATAAAGAGCATTCTGTACAGAAATGATATTGATATTAAATTGATGATATAATCATGTGAGAATGTAATCCATGTTGAAACCAAGTCGATGTGAATATATTCCATGTATCAATATAATGAAATCGATGTTCTGTACAAAGTTATTACATAAACCGCATTTATTACTCTATCGTTTCAAAAAGCGCCTTTATGTCCCTCCGTTACGTCCGTAATGCTTCCCTCACCAATTCGCTTTCTCTCTCTTTTATCTCTTTCGACTCGAAAGCCTGTGAAACCCTCATCGACTCCAGCATCCCTCTCTGTGCTTTCGAAGAAAACCTTACTTCCCTCTCAAATTTCTTGAGGGGTTCTGTTCCTCTTTCTCCCACGATCCTGCAGAACCCTACCTTGCTCGATTCCATGGCCGCTTCTGGGAGCTCCGACAGCGTAGGTGGCTACAGCGTCACCTTCCTTACGGCCGATCAACAGGAGAGATACCCAGCAGTCAAGAACAAGCTCTGTGGGAACAAGGCAGTGGACCTAGATGATTTGGAAAAGCATGGTATGCACACTGTGGTTGAAGTGGACAGGCATTTGCACAGTTTCAGAACCTAGCTATCCACACTTGGCGAAGGCTTTCTATACCTGTTTGAAGATAGAAGAAGATGGGTCTCTCTCTTCCACAGTCAAAGGTACTTGCATTCATATAACTCATGATCTGTTGGAGAGATTATTTAGAGTCTCTACAGTCGGGCACAGTTTGGTGGAATGCGGATAACGACAAAAATAGGAGAGGATAACGCAAATAGTAATGGATTTACTTAAATCTAGCAGGGAAGGATAAGTCTTATCCTGAAATCTATTTATTATTTCAGTTACGTACAGATATATCTCTTACAAATTGCACATGTCTAGTTCCCTTCTAAGAGACGTAAATCTCTCTTCAAGTAAGACTTTTGTAAAAATATATGCTAACTGATTTTGAGTATCTACAAATAAAATATTGATATTACCATTAGCTACATGATCTTTAATAAAATGATATATGACCTCTATATGTTTCGCCCTGGAGTGTTGTACTGGATTTTTAGTCAGATTTATTGCACTTGTGTTGTCACACAGCAACATGATGGTCTTGATGTGCAATCCATAGTCCTCAAGTTGTTGTTTGATCTATAAGAGTTGAGTGCAACAGCTCCCAGTAGCTACATATTCAGCTTCAGCTATTGATAGTGCTACTGAATTTTGCTTCTTTGAAGACCAAGAGATCAAGCATCCTGCAAGAAATTGACAACCACCACTGGTGCTTTTTCTATCTACTTTGCATCCAGCATAGTCAGCATCTGAATATCCAATTAAACTAGTTTCACAAGATTTAGGATACCATAGTCCTAAGTTATGAGTCTTAGCTAAATATCTAAAGATCCTTTTAACAAATATTAAATGAGATTCCTTGGGATCAGACTGATATCTTGCACACATGCATACACTAAATAAAATATCAGGTCTAGTAGCTGTTAAATAAAGCAATGACCCAATCATACCTCTATAAAGTTTTGTATCTACTTTCTTACCTTCCTTATCACCGTCTAACATGTGGATGTGCTCATTGGAGTGGACAGTGGTTTAGCATTATCAAATCTGAATTTCTTCAACAGTTTCTTGGTGTATTTTGCTTGACAAATGTGTGTACCTTCATTGCTTTGCTTGATTTGTAATCCAAGGAAGTAGTTGAGTTCTCCCATCATGCTCATCTCAAATTCTCCCTGCATGAGCTTCTCAAATACTTGCACAAAGATTCATCAGTAGATCCAAATATAATATCATCTACATAAATTTGCACAAGTAATATATTTTTGACATTTGATTTAATAAACAATGTTCTATCTACATTTCCTCTAATAAAACCATGATTTAGTAAGAATGCACTAAGTCTTTCATACCATGCTCTAGGTGCTTGTTTAAAACCATATAATTCTTTATGCAATTTGAAAACATGAATTGGAAAATCTAAGTCATCAAAACCAGGAGGCTGTTCCACATAGACTTCCTCCTTTATATAGCCATTCAAAAATGCTGATTTAACATCCATTTGAAAAAGTTTTAAATCTAATGCAGATGCATAAGCAAGTAATATTCGAATAGCCTCTAGTCTAGCCACTGGTGCATAGGTTTCATCAAAATCTATGCCTTCCTCTTGGAATAGCCTTGAGAAACCAGTCTAGCATTATTTCTAGTGATAACACCAGCTTCATCTAATTTGTTTCTAAACACCCATTTGGTGTCAATCACAGGATGATCTGATGGTCTTGGAACAAAGGACTAAACCTGATTTCTCCTGAACTGATTAAGTTCATCTTGCATGGCTAGAATCCAAGATTCATCAGACAGTGCTTCATTGACTGTCTTCGGCTCTATTTGGGAAACAAATGCTAAATAATCACAGAGAATGGTATTAACTCTAGTTCTTACCCCAACTGATGGATCTCCAATGATGTTGTTAATTGGGTGATCCTTTTTGTACCTCCATTCCTTTGGAAGATCATCATGAATGATATCCTTCTGTTGCTGTTCTTCCAATGGTGGATCTCAGCTACTCCATTTTGTTGTGATGTTCTTGGTGTTGAGAAATTATGTTCATTCCCAGATCATCACAAAAATCTACAAATCTGTCGTTTTGAAACTCTCCTCCATGATCTGAACAGATACTGATGATGTTATACTTCTTATCTTTCTGAACAAGTTTACTGAACTTCATAAAACTCTCAAATGTGTCATCTTTATGCTCAAGAAATGATACCCTGGTAAATCTTGAATAATCATCAACTGTAACAATCCATAAAAATTTCCTCATTGGTCCAAACAAGTCCATATGAAGTAGTTCTAATGGTTTGGTGGTAGTGACTACTATCTTGGATTTGAAGGAGGATCTTGCATGCTTTCATTTTGCACACGGTTCACAAATGCTGTCTAGTCTTGAGTTTATCTTTGGCAGACCTTCCACTAGATCATGTTTGATGAGTTTTCTTATTCCATCCAAGCTACAGTGACCTTTTGTGCCACAGTTCAGCATTCTGCTCTTTACTTGCTGCTAGGCAAATGTCTTGTTCCTTCAACTCTTCTAGATGCAGTACATATAAACTCTTTTCTCTGTTGGCTTCAAAGATAGTTGCACCATCCTTGATGATCAAACACTTAGATTCCTGAAACTTGATCTGGTGACCCTTATCGCACAGCTGACTGATGTTGATTAGATTGTGCTTGAGTCCTTTGACGCATAGAACATCTTCTATCAGGATTCTATCTTGGCTTCCAATGGATCCACAACCAATTACTGACCCTTTTCCATTATCACCATAGGTTACTGTACCTTCTTCATTTTTGATATGTGAGAACAGTTTCCTGTTACCTATCATATGCCTTCAGCACCCGCTGTCCAGGTACCACTTTGATGCTCTAAGGCTTCCCTGCAATAAATCAATGAGATTTAGGTACCCAAGTTCTTTTGGGTCCTGGTTGGTTAGCTTCTTCGCAGTTTCTTTTCGGAATCCATTTTAAGTGTTTGGTTGTACAGGTTATTTTAGTGTGACCTAATTTATTGCAATGGGTACAACAAGAGATATTATTTATTATCCTATTTGGTTTATGGTTCTTATTATTGTTTGATTTATAGTTAGGATTTTCTTCAGCTATGAATTTTTGAGTTGGATAAATTTTAGGATGAATGATAGTTTCTTCATTATCTGGTGGAGTATATCCTAAGCCATACTTTTTCCTACCTGATCTTCTTGCTCCTTTTAATATTAAGGAAGATTTTACATTTGTGAATTTTTGAATTGTGGCTGTTAAATATTCATTATCTTTTGTTAGTGTGTTAATTTCACTTTTAAGTTTGCTTGTGGTTTCCTGATTTTCTAAGTTTGATATCTTTTCATTTTTAGTCTTTATATCTTCGCATAACAGTTCATTTCTTCTTTTCAGTTCAAAAATTTATTTTTCTAATTGTTCAGTTTCAGGTTTTAGATCTGAGTTTGTTATTTCAAGACATGCATAATTTTTCTTAGCTGTTTTTAAAAGTTTACAAATATCTTTATATTTACTGTATAATTCATTAAAAGCATCTTATAAACTATCTGAATCTGATTCATTGCAAGATGTAAAGGATGAGTCAGAAGTTACCTTATCATCAATATTTGTCATGAAGGCCAGGTTGGCCTTTTCTTCTTCTTCTTTGCTGGAGCTTGACTCATTGTCTGAGTCACTTTCGTTGTTCCATGCAGCAGCCATGGCTTTCTTCATGTACTTTTTGAATTTCTTCATGTTGTCCTTCTTCTTAAACTTTGTCTTCTTTAGTTTTGGACACTCAGTCTTGATGTGTCCACGCTTCTTGCACTCGTAGCATATTGGTTCAGATCTCTTGACTTCTTTGCCTTCAGATCTTTTGAAGTCTCTACCTTTCCTGAAATACCTTCTTCTTGACTGGTATTTCTTCTTAGCTAGTATGCGCTGCAGTCTTCTGGAGAGGAACGCTTCTTCATCTTCACTGCTCTCATTACTTTTATCACTTTCAGTTTCGCCATCAGAAGTGTCTTCTGTGGCCTTGAGAGCATTGTTGTGCTTCTTCTTGTTGGAGGATTCTCCCAGCCTTTCCATATTTATCTCATGAGACATTAACGACCCGATGAGTTTTTCAAGTGACATTCTCCTAAGATCGTTAGCTTCTTCTATTGATGTTACCTTAGGAGTCCAAGAAGTTGGTAGGGATCTTAGTATTTTTCTTACCATGTCTCCAATTTCATAAGTCTTTCCAAGCCCAGCCAGACCACTGGTGATGTCTGTGAATCGACTGTACATTTGAGAGATGGACTCTCCAGACTACATTTGAAATCATTCATATTGAGCTACCAAAATATCTACTCTTGTTTCCTTTACCTTGTCAGTTCCTTCATATGTGAGCCTCAGCTTTTCCCACATCTCCATAGCTGACTTACAAGCTGATATCCTGTTGAATTCTCTATTACTCAGTGAACAACACAATATACTTTTAGCTTTGATGTTTTGAGATAGTTTCTTCTTGTCTTCGTCTGCCCATTTGTCTTTACTGTTGGTTACCAAGAGGTCTCCTTCTTAGACAATTGACCAAAGCTGGAAATCGAGACTTTGAAGGAAGAATTCCATCCGTGTCTTCCAGTAGTTGTAATCTTCACCGTCGAATATAGGAGGTCTGTTGACGGACTAACCTTCTGTATGACCTTGAGCTGCCATTTATCTTTGCTCTTCAAATCGTGAGATCTACTTACTCGAAGAGACTTGACTCTGATACCACTTGTTGCCCAGATAGCAAGCCCAGAGGAGGAGTGAATGGATTGCTAAAAATCTTTTAGAGTAATTTCTGTAAAAAACGCTTGACAGAGAACACTAAGTTCGATAGTTAGAGTTAGTGTTAAATAAAGAGAAAGAGAGCAAACACACAGACAACAAGAAATTTTATCTTGGTTCAGATCTCCTATCACAAGGAGTCCTACGTCCAATCCCCAAGCAACACCTTGGGATTTCACTAAGCAAGGGTACAGTCCCCCTTAAGGACACTTACACATCCAGAAACAACGAACCTTCTCTTCTCAACCCGAAGAGGAACTAAAGCACCTAATGCACAGGTCTTCCTTCTTGCCGAAGGAAACAACCACCCACTCAAACAGATCTTCTTTTCACACCAGAAGAGGAACTCTCACAGAAAAATGAGTAAGAGGTGGATGGCCCCTAGACTAAGCTAATACAAACCGCTTAATCTGAGGCAAAGTCTGAGAGACAAAGAATATCAACAAAGAACTCTCTCTCAGATCTACTCAGGCTCTCAAAGGCTAAGCAGTTTGCTATGGAGAGCTAAGAGCTACACAGGGTTTTAATGAACAAGCGAGCTCTTCTTTCCTTCTAAGATCTTCCAAATGTGAGCTTGAAAAGTTCACTGGAAAAAGATATTGTTGCATGGAGTCATCAATCTTCTATTTATCTTCTTTGAAATAATTTGACCATTGAAGTATCTGTTGTCTCACATCTTCATGCACATTGGAGTGAATGGTCCGAAGTGTGGAGCAAGAAAACCTATAGCCATTAATGCTGGGGAAGACATTCACACACAAAGGAAGATTGTCTGAATCTTCTAGCTTCTGTCAAGTTGACAACTCCATCTTTGTAACGTGTGTTTCTTCCGGAAAACCTGCACACAATAAATACTGACACATAGACAACTTATCTTTGTCCAAACTATCAGTCAACATTAGTAGTCGTGCTACATGAAGATACACTGAAAGGGAAATGTCATTCTGTCATTACATAAAGTGTGACTTTATGTGACACAAATAAGATAAGCAAAGATATATCGTGCAGAGATTTGTTCCATCATAATAAATCTCGAAGACTACAGGATACAGCATGATACGCGGGAAGATTTGAAATCCACAGAGATTTGAAAATATATTTGAATATCATGTAGAATGAATCTTAAAAAGGAATTTAAATAAGAATATTCAATGGCTGTCTAAAATATAATCTTTAATAGAGAGTTGATGCATGGTGACCGTCTGTGTATAGAGAGAGTCAATGTTGATATGAAATCGATGATACAATCATAAATCATGTGAGAATGTAATCCATGTTGAAACCAAGTCAATGTGAACATAATCCATGTTTGAATGTAATGAAATCGATGTTCTGTACAAAGTCGTTGTTTAACAGAAGTCGTTGTTGTACTGAAATCGATGTGCATATGAAATTGTTATTTGAAACGAAGTCGTTGTTCAAGTAAAGTCGTTGTTTCACATGAAGTCATTGTTCTACTGAAATCATTGTTTAAGTGAAGTCGTTGTAGAGATGAAATTGTTGTTTCATATGAAGTCGATGTTTTACTGAAACCGATGTTTGAGTGAAATCGTTGTAAACATGAAGTCGTTTCATATGATGTCATTGTTCTACCGAAATTGATGTTTAAGTAAAGCGAAGTCGATCAAGCAACCAAATTGTTGTTTAAGTGAGACGATGTCGATGAAGCAACCAAATCGTTGTTTAGGTGAGTCAAAATCGTTGTAGCAACCAAATCGTTGTTGAGGAAAAATCATTGTACCAACCAAATCATTGTTTCAGTGAGGCGAAATCGTTGTAGCAACCAAATCATTGTTTAAGTGAGGCGAAATCATTGTAGCAACCAAATCGTTGTTTAAGTGAGGCGAAATCGTTGTACCAACCAAATCGTTGTTTAAGTTAGGCGAAGTCGTTGTAGCACTGAAATCGTTGTTTTACTTATGAAGTCAATGCTGGAATGAAATTGATGTTTTACTGAGGAAGTCGTTGTTTAAATGAAACTGATGTAGAATCGAAATCGATGTCTTCTAATGGAAATCGTTAAGAGCTATTATATGGAAGTCGATGTATACTTAGACAAAATATATGCAATAAGCTTCAAATGACAGTGAGTGTAGATAACTTACAGATTTTGTTTGAATTAGTGTCTGTGGATAAACTTCAGAAATTGTTGTTAGAAAATACTTTTCAAGGTTTTGTTAATCACCAAAAATACATATAATTAATAATAAATTATTAGGAGATGGACAGATCATCAAGCCGAAGAGAGGTCTGCCAGTGGCTGCAGAGGAGAGTCCAGCATATAGATAGCCAAGTACAGCCTGAGAGATGGACATACCTTCCCATACACTACTGATAGTGCTCAAGTTGGCTGCAGATAGAAGATGGTCCTGTGCAGGGAAGAGGATGACGTCGCATATGCAGATGGCGGAGGCCTTGGTGATAGCTAGATAGTTCCTCATTTTCCTCTTGCACTGTGAAGCGATCCACTGAGAAAGAGGGATGAGATGAATGTAGCCTGGGCTGGTCATGGTGCTCAAGTCCCAAGTCCGAGTGGTGACATTGCCAAGGATTGCCCAGGAATCTACAGGGGCCACGGTGTGCGTGATGAGGTGCTCTGATCCCTTCATGTCTTTAGGGAGCCCCAACATGAGCTCCAACTCTTCTAGTAGAATGGTGGCTTCAAATGAGGGAAAGATGAACGTATGGGTTTGTGGATGCCACAATTCCACGAACGATGTGATGTTGTCCCACACGTGCACGATCTTATGGTAGTTCTTGGCCAACACGAGGATGGTGGTGAGCTTTCACTCGCGCAATAAGTTAATGGACGCTATGGGGAGCGCCTTGATCATAGGCTCCAACCACAGTATCTTGGAGAAATGCCTACCGCTCGGGAGAGTCTAGAAGAAGAAGGATAAGAGGTTGGGAGAAGAAGAAGAATAGAAATAAGAAGAAGAAGAAGAGAGAGAAAATCAAAAAGAAGAGAGAGAAAATGCTTACTTGAACATCATATCTTGAGCATATGTGGCCGGGCACAGAGGAGAGGCGTAGGAGATCTGCATGGGTCATCCTTGTTGCTTTGGGACCGCCATAGGGCATGGGGTTGGCTTGAAGGGAGGAGAAAGATCTCTTCATGGCTAGAAGATAGAGAAAATCAAGAGAGAAGAAGAGAGAGAGAGAGGATGAGCTCCGAGTTTAGAATCCTACATCCCTATTAATAGAGCCTTAGGGGGTGCTAATCCCATCCCGATTCATCTAGAGGTGTTAGAGTAGCAGTAGGTTTGGGTTTAGGAGTCTAATAGGTATTAGGATTAGCCTTAGGATAAGGATAAGGCTCAATTTTGGAGTTTATTGGTCAGAACAATGTCGTGACGCCCCGATCCTATTGAGCAACTACCCCTTAAGAAAATTATTTAAGACTTTAAATTATTTTAACATGGTGATTTTGCTATGACAAAACCTTTTAAAAACTTTCTACAATCAAATCTATTGGAATATATCACAGAGAACATATTTTGTACAATACTGTATCAACACTATCTTGAAATTTTTCCAAGTCCACAGAATACACTATGTATCATACTGTCTCCGACTATGAACTCCGACTCCAGAAAGTCGAAGTGTTGAAACCTTCTTTGTACTGAACTCTTTGGAAATCGAAGCATGGACTCCAAATTCTGAGAAGTCGAATCTTAGACTCCGACTCCTATAAAGTCGAAGTAAGGTACCGATTGATGAACACTTCAGAGAAGTCAAAGTCCCCACTCCGACTCCTAAAAGTCGAAGTCTCTATATTGTTTTTCCAATTTCCAGAAAGTTGAAGTATTCACTCCGACTCCTTCAGAAGTTGAAGTATGACCTATTGATGTCTATCACTCCGACTTTCATGAAGTCGTATTCTATGGTCTCAGTGCGACTTCTGTAGAGTCGAATTTCAGTCTGTTTCTCATGAATCTGACTCCGACTCCAAGAGAGTCGAAGTACATATCTTTCTGACTCTGACTTCCCTGACAACTTCTGTAGTTCATTTTTTTATGCAAATATTATTTTATAGTTTCATGAAATCTTAATTGTTTGGTATTTTATTTGCTTAATGAGATCTTCTACAGAACACATGGTACATGTATATCCTTTAGAATAATTTCTTGTCATGTTACTATTATTTAAATGTATTCTGATAGATAGGATATATTATACTCAAATCAACCACAAAAAATTATATGTGAAAATGTCTGAAATATTTATTCAAATTGATCTCTTGCTTTATGTCAGAAGTTTAGGTTTTCTTTTCGTTCAACAGATGTCTTGCAGTTAATGCCATCAGACACATAGGGTATCTGACAGAGGCTCACCTACCACTGTCAGAACCTCACCTTACTTTATGATGCAACTGTCTATCTGTCTTTTATTGCCCTGAACATTTGTCTGTTAGAGGTTTCCATACTTTACATATATTTCTAACTTACCTATCTCAGAAAGTATGGAGGTATCTTTTCTTTTGTCTTGTCCTTGTTGTAGAATATTTATTAGGCACGTTTTCAACATGGAGCTTTCACAGAATATTAATTGAAGACTGACTTCTAAGTAGTGAAGCTACAAGCATGGTCTAAAGTTGTTGTAAAGCTAAAAAGCTGAAGAACTAATGGATAACCAAAATCTCATCTGCATCTAAAGGATCAAAGGTCACTCTTCAAACGGCTAGACCTCCAACAGATAGTTTCAAACGGAAACATACTCTAAAGCATATATAGAAGCCGAAGTTTGAACAAGATAACAACACTAAGCGTGTGAAAAAACAGCTAGCAGCTCATTCAACTCACTCATTCCTTCTACTAGCAAGAGCCTTCACAAGCTTTCTACTGAGCTGCAAGATAGAGAGCTTCCACACTCCGAAAATTTCCAAGCTCTCCTCTTCACAGAAGTCTTGTTTGTGTTGGGTGGAATTTGTGTAACTAGATATTCTTCTAGTCCACCCTCCTTGATTCAGAAAAGATTAGTGCTATAATTTCTATTTGTATTCCTTTCTGAATTCCCTGTGTTTGCTTACCCTTCAGAGCAAACACACAAGTGTATTTTCAATTCTGTTTGTGTATCCCGCAGAAGGTTTGTTTCTACAGTGCCCCTCTTGTGAAGGGAAAACCTTGTTAAAGGTAGTCTTTGTACCCCTTTTGAGGGAAGACTTGCTTGGGAGCATGTGGGATGGTAATACCTCTCAAGGGTGACAGAAGGCCAAGTATTCTTAGCAGTTAGTGAAATCTCAAGTGGTTTGCTTGAGGTTGGACGTAGGACTTCCATGTGAGAAGGGCCGAACAAGGATAAAATTTATTGTACAATTGTGTGATTGTTTTCGCCAATTTACACTTGAATCACACACTACACTAAACACTAACAATTCTATTTTAGTGTTGTCTAATTTTAGATAAAAAATTTTAAAGCTCAAGAAGTCCTATTCACCCCCCTTCCACTCTAGGACATTATTAGTGCTATCTCGATCCAACAGATCTGACGCGTTAAGGTCACCACCCCCTATGGCGATGCGATAGTGTCGCGCCCCCAGAGGCGTCGCATTTATGTGTTTGTGTTTTCTCGTGCCAGTACATAGTTTGCTTGTGATATTGTTTTGTTTGTACTTTTTTTTTTCTTTCAGTCAATTATTGCTTTGTTTATTTATCAGAAAATCTAAAAATATAATAAATTAAAAAATCACAAAAAAATGGAGCTTCACAAGTAAGTCAAGTAAGTATCCCTATCCCTACTCCTTTGCATTACTATATGATAGCCTACCTATTATAGCATTTCAAGGACCAGTTGGTTCTCAACGTGTTCTAGGATTTGAGTTCCCCTTCAACAAAAATAGTGATGATCTTGGTGCACGTTATTAATCGTTGGATAGGCCGTTAAGTTGGATGAGTTTTGGGATGATGGACTTCGTCTGGCACAGCGGTTGCAGGAAGACTCTCGACCCATTCTTATTCAGTTTAGCAATATTATCCTTTATATATTTTCTATTTTCTCCTTTCGTTGCATTTGATTTAATGTTTTCTTTTCCTTTATCTCAGCATGCATCATATAGGACTTTCAGCTATCATGACTCATTGTTGGCTAATGGTGAGCTCTTGTGAGTGCGCAATTGTTCTCCATGTTTAGAACAAGAAATCCTATTCCATTTTGAATCAGAAAGTTTGCTTCCGAGCGAGTTGCTCTTTCCAGTCTGTTAAGAATTCCCCTGTCTAGATTCTCTATCCAATTTTCATCTTTATTCCTTTTGATCCGTTTTGGTTGTGAACCGCTCCCAGGACAGAGTCAGAATTACCTGCCTGGCACGCACATGTCCCTCCAAAATGAAACCTGCAAGCCAATCGGCTAGGGTACCTCTCAATCGAGTGGTTGATCGTCCTTTTCTCTCCTTTTCATCCAGACTTGTGTTTTCCTTGTATTCTGCTCGAGCAACTAGTTCGGGGCTTTCAAGAAGATTCCAATTGCTTGTTGGTTAGATCAGGTGTCTCTTTACCTTGACTCCCATCTTTTTAGTCCACTCCATGTCATCTCCACTTCATCGTCATTTGATGACACCTCTGCTACACTTCCGCTACGCTCCCTTGCAAAGTGGAAGCCAAGGAGCGGCAATCTGTAGACACCCAATTTTGGCCCATAAGCTGAACCACATTTCTTGTTCTCTTAATGAGCCCCAAGTTGGTTACTTACCTTGAGCCCATCTATTAGCCATGTTTTGAGCCCATTAAGAAGCCCAATTCTCAGCTTATTCCGTCCATTATCATTTCAAGAGTCCTCATGCTTAAATCATTGATTATTATCCCAAATAATTAGTCAATATTCTGAGAATAATCAATTTTCGTTAACACAACGGGTCGTGGCGTCGCGTTAGTCCTTGTCCCATCCCGCTTGACCGTCGCGACAACCCATGCATATCCTTTCACGTGTCTTCAAGGTCGTGAACATCCTGGCCATCGCGACAAGACATGTCGCGTCCCTACAACCTATCGCGACATGATCTGCATGCGCTGGCCTCCGCAACCACCTCCACTTTATCCTCCATTCGCCTTATCTCTATCTCCAAGCAACTTCCCAACCCCCCAGCCGCAGTTTGAGGTTCCATGGCACCTTGGGACCATCCTAGGACTCTGCCCATCTGGATTTACATGGATTTTATAACCTTTTTTGGGTGATTATCACTTGAAGACGGGATAATCTCCCACTTCACTTTCAGAGAAAGGGAGAGCCCAGATTTTGCCACGAAGTGCTGCCAAAATCTCTCCAGACATTCCCCTTAGCTCGTGGCTCACCCATTTCCATCCATTTTCTATCTTTCCTCTTCATCAAGCCATGGTTTCTTCTTCACATACGGAGCTTGGTGATTGAGGAGGCGGCTTCCAAGGTCTTCCAAGGCTTTAGCATGACCAAGGACATCACACTACAACCAGGGAGTCACCCCACTGGGGCTCCTTCTTCCCTTTCTCCTCTCATTTTCTCTTCATGCATATTATTACTTTCTTTTAGATAGGAACGCATTTCCTTTCCTTTCCCATGTTTTATGCTACCCAAGGGGTTTAAAGACCACCCCTAGGTTCATTCCCTCCATGCTCTTCCCTTTCCATTTCATTTTGGATAGATACTACTCTTAAATATGGTCTAACAGGGTTTCCTTTATTGTTTTCATTGTTTTGGCAGGCACTTAAGCAAGGATAGACAAGGAGCTCTTGTCCTCTAGTCGGCTAGAGGGTAGGAAGAAGGTCCCTCCATCATCCTCCCGCATTGCAGAGAATATGTCGGCCACCTGCGTTGCGACAACAAGGACGCGCCCGGTAAGGGCGTCACAACAGCAATACCATCGCGACGAGGAGACCCGTCGCGACACCACTAAGTGCCCCGTTCTCACTCCTTTTCCCAGCACATCATCCAAGTTTAATTCTTATTCAAGGCAACTTGTTAGGTGGCGATCACATTTCCTTAATCCATGCTCTTAATAGCTTAAACATGTTGCGTGTTTCGAGGGGTGCGCAACCCCGTGATTACAATGATATTAGAGCGAGGTCTTCTTAGAAGAATCGAAAGATTTAAGAAGAGATGGTAGTTGAAGCTCACAACTATGAAGGACAGTCATTTACAAGACCACCATTCTTTGATGGTAAAGATTACCAGTACTGGAAGATGAGAATGGAATGCTTCATTCGAGGCACAGACTTTGATCTGTGGCAGGCAATAGAGCAAGGTGATTTTACTATACTTGCTAATGGTACTTCTGCCTTGTCGATAGATGATAAAAGAAATATGTCTCTAAATTACAAAGCTAAGAATTATTTATGTTGTGTATTATCTAAAAAAGAATTTAATAGATTATCCGCATGTAAAACTGCTAAAGAAATGTGGGATAAACTAAAAGTAACGTATGAAGGAATAGATAAAGTTAAACAAACTACAATAGATATTCTTGTATCTTAGTATGAACAGTTCAAAATGTTACCCAGTGAAAACATTACTCAAATGTATAATAGATTCACAAATATAACAATTGGTTTGAGTTAACTATATAAAAATCTAACAAATGAAGAAACAGTCAGAAAAATTCTTAGATCATTAAATGACTCTTGGACTCCCAAAGTCACTGCTATTGAAGAGGCACATGATCTTACGGAACTTCCTATTGATAAACTAATTGGTTCTCTCATGGCTCATGAGATTAACATGGAAAGAGTTTTTGAAAGCTCTTTGAAAAAGAAATTGCCAAATGCTTTGAAGGCTGCAGATTCCTCTTCATCATCCTCTGATGATTCAAAAGAAAAATCTGAAGACAGTGATGATGAAGCTATGCTATCAAGAAAACTTTAAAGGATCCTTGCCAAGAAAAGAAGTTTGGCTCAAAGAGATACTTCAAAAGGGAAAAGAAGAAGGAGCCAACATACTATGAATGCTACCAACTAGGACATTTCAAATCAGTGTCCTAAGCTTAAAAAGAAAGATCAAGCTGATAAGCATGAGAAAAGGAAAGGCAAAGAAAGAATGTTCAGAAAATACAAGAAGAAAGCAATGACCACAGCATGGGACAATGAGGAAGTGACAAGCTCAAAAACTTCAAGTTCAAAATCAGAAGGAGAAGTACAAGTAAATCTAGCCCTCATGGCAGGACTAGATCAGGGGCGCCTGAGAGCATCCAATAGTATTTGGATAGTGGGTGCTCTAGGCATACGAGAGGAGACAGAAAATTATTTACAAGTTTCAGAAATGAAGTTGGTCAAGTCACATATGGTGATAATGGAAAAGGAAAAGTAATAGGTTGTGGAATAGTAGGAACGAAAGAAAAGAATTTAATAGAAGATGTTATGTATGTTTAAGGATTAAAGCATAATCTCATCAGTATCAACCAATTGTGTGACAAAGATCACTTGGTAAATTTTCAGAACAACAAGTGTGTTATTAAAAAGAATGAAAAAATAGTTTTTGAAGCTAAAAGAGTTAAAAATCTGTACACCTTACAACTGGCAGAACTAAAAAAAGTCAACTTGTGCCTTGCAACTACGAAGAATGAAGAGACTGATCTATGACATAGAAGACTAAGACATGCAAGCACCTCAGTGATCAAGAAATTAATCAAGCATGATCTAGTAGAAAGTCTTCCAAAGTTGAAATTGAAGAAATCTAGAATCTGTATAGCCTGTGCAAAAGGAAAGCAAACCAAGACATCATTTCAGTTCAAGACATTGGTAACAACCTCCAAACCATTGGAAGTCATTCACATGGATTTATTTGGACCTATAAGAACAGTAAGTCTTGAGGAAAGATATATGGCTATGTAATAGTAGATGATTATTCAAGATACACTTGGGTGTCAATTTTGGAAGCCAAATTAGAGACCTTTCAGCCTTTTTGAAATTCAGTAAAATAGTATAGAAGAACCAGAAATATCAGATTTGATCATGATGGAGAATTTAAGAATGAAGAGTTTGTCAGATTATGTGAAGAAAATGGCATACAACACAATTTCTCTACACCTACAACACCTCAGCAAAATGGAGTAACAGAAAGGAAGAATAAGACACTGCCAGACATGGCCAGAACAATACTCACTAAATACAATCTACCAAGATACTTCTGGGCAGAAGCAGTCAACACAGTCTGCTACATCATCAATAGGTGCATGATCAGACCAATTTGAAGAAGACACCTTATGAGTTGTACAAGGATAAGAAGCCAAACATTAGTCACCTTCGACCTTTTGGTTGTAAGTGTTTCATTTTGAATAATAGTAAAGATAATTTAGAAAAATTTAATGCTAAAAGTGATGAAGGATTTCAATTAGGTTATATTTCTAAACCTAGAGGATATAGGGTGTTCAATAGAAAAACTTTAACCATTGAACAAACAGTTCATGTCTTATTTGATGAAACTAACCCTTCTATTAAGAAAATATAAGAAGAAGAAGATGTTGTTGAAGAGTTGTGCAGAGATCTGGAACAAGCTTCTCTTGAAGAAAAAGGTGAATACAAGGAAGATCCTCCACGAGAAGAACTGCAACAACAAGAAGAAGCACATGAATAACTTCCAAGAGAACTGAGATATCACAGAGATCATCCAAGAGAAAATATCATAGGTGATCCTCAAGACAGGGTAATAACTAGAGGTATGAATATTCCCTGTGATTACACTGCATTTGTTTCTCAGATTGAGCCTAGGACAATCAATGATGCACTGGCAGATGAATCTTGGATCCTAGCTATGCAAGAGGAACTTAACCAGTTCCAACGCAGTCAAGTATGAACTCTTGTACCTAGACCTTCTGACCATCCAGTTATTGGGACCAGATGGGTCTTCAGAAACAAAATGGATGAATCAAGAGTAATCACCAGGAACAAGGCTAGACTGGTAGCACAAGGATATTCCCAAGAGGAAGGCATTGATTTCGATGAAACATATGCTCCAGTTGCTAGATTAGAGGTAATCAGAATTTTATTAGCATATGCATGTTCTCTTAATATCAATTTGTATCAAATGGATGTTAAAAATATTTTTCTAAATGTTTTCATAAAAAAAGAAGTTATGTTGAGCAATCATCTGGTTTTGAAGATACTAAATAGTTAAATCATGTTTTTGATTAAAGAAGGCATGTATGGTCTGTAAACAAGCTCCAAGAGCCTGGTATGAAAGATAGAGTGTTTATCTTCTATCACATGATTTTTCAAGAGGTAAAGTAGATAGTACTTTATTTATTAAGAAATTTTTTGAGGGGATCTTGATTGTACAAATATATGTTGATGATATTATTTTTTGTTCTACTAATGAATCACTTTGCAAATTCTTTGAAAAACTTATGCAAAGTGAGTTTGAGATGAGCATGATGGGTGAGCTTAATTACTTTCTTGGCTTGCAAATTAAGCAGACCAAAGAAGGCACTCACATTTGTCAAACCAAGTATATTTCAGACTTGCTTTCTCAATATGGTTTTGACAAGTGTAAGTCTTTAGGAACTCCCATGAGCTCGGGAATTAAGATAGTTAGTGATCCAATTGGCAAGAAAGTAGATCAAAAGATCTATAGAGGTATGATTGGGTCATTATTCTATTTCACTGCTAGGAGACCAGACATAATGTTCAGTGTATGTTTGTGTACCAAATTTCAGGCTAATCATAAAGAATCTCATATTAATGTTGTTAAAAGAATTTTTAGATATCTTATAAATACAAGTAAATTGGGTTTATGGTATCCCAGATGTTTTGAATTTAAATTACTTGGATATAGTGATGCTGACTATGCTGGATGCAAGTACTTGTCAATTTCTTGCAAGGTGCTTAATCTCTTGGTCTTCCAGAAAAAAAAATCAGCAGCATTGTCCGCAACAGAGGCAGAATACATTACAGTTGGAAGTTGCTGCACCCAACTGCTGTGGATCAAACATCAACTGGAAGACTATGGTGAAATTCCAATGTGTGTGATAATACAAGCACAATCAATATGACCAAAAATCTAATCCAGCATTCAAGAACAAAGCACATTGAGGTCAGACATCGCTTCATCAGGGACCATGTAAGTAATGGCGATATCTTGCTTGAATTTGTTACTACATATAATCAATTAGCAGATACTTTTACTAAACCACTCCCTGAGGATCGATTTACTTCAATTAGAAGAGAAATAGGTATGTTAATCCTGATTGAATGCTTAAAATTTTTAAGAACATGTTTGATCTACCTATCGTCAACCTTTTCTAAGTCTTGAACCTTCAACTTTTATAAAGTCAGAGTTTAGGAAGTCGGAGTTTTCGAAGGCGGATTTTAGTAGTCGGAGTTACTGAATTATAAAAAAAAAGTTACAAAAAAAAAAAATTTTGGGGGGGGGGGGGGGGGGGGAGAGCTAAATAATTGATTATTCATTTAATCTTAGTCGTTCATCTCCCTTTCTTTGGTCTGTCATAAATCTCCTTTCTTTATATAGACCTATCCTTCTTTCTTTCCAAATCACCTCATTTGAAATGTCTCCGACTCCTCTATCTTCTTCCTGGTTCCCGAGTCCGTTCTTCAACTCGACGGAACCCTTGCCAAGCATCTGTCGATTTTATTCAATCTTTTTGAAGAAAGGTAGGATCTTTAACACCTTTGGACTCATTTTACATCTCCTTTGCAATCAGCCTTAGTTCTTCCGTCGTTTTGGTCTAGATGGCCTCCTCTAGGGCTCTAGACGGTTCTTTTTTACTCCAGAATAGTTCAACAAACTCAACTCTGCCAAAGCTTCGATCTGCCCTAGGAAGATAGTAGATTTATCACAGTTAACGGGGTGACTCAGTTTAGTAGCAGAAACCCTAGATGTGATGGGTTGGATGAGGCTGTGCCAGATCTGCGAGCCAAATTATGAGGATGCAGTGAAGGCATTTTATATGACCCTTCAAGTCTCAGCAGATGGGTCTCTACAAGGATATGTCAAAGGTACTCAGATTTCAATCACTGAAGATTTATTGGTAGAATTTGAATTGCCCTAACTCCGGACACAAAAAGATCAGTGAAGTTGTGTCCCTAACTGGACACAAGATCAGTGAGGTTGTGTCTATGAAAGAAATTAGTATTATTGGTAGCCTTGGAGCCACTTCAAAAAGGGGATTTCTTATCAATGAGCTCTCTTCATAAAAGAGGCTCATCCATGCCATCATCACCACCATTATCACTCCTAGGGTTAGGACTCATTCGTCCATCACAGCCATGGATGGCAATTTACTATTTTGGGCTATTTAGAAGCATCAAGTCAATCTTCCCTCTATTATTCTAGAGAGGATGGCAGGGTCCAAGCACCTACAAGAATCTCTTCCTTATGGACCTCTTCTCACAGTCTTTTTTTGAAGATATGAAGTGGATTTGTCAAATGAAATTTCTATATCAGTCAAAGAGAAGATTGGGCTATCCACCCTTCGAAGAAGTCATTACATTTTAGAGGATAAAGCCCAAAATGTTTGGACCAAGGACTGTGTACCCAACTGTAATCATGACATATTTCTTGATGAGGTACAGGGCTCCTTCTCTATTCACCTAGTTCAGTGTAGCAACCCGGTATTTTAATAAATAAATAAATCAAAAAATTTAAAGAAAAATGAATTAATTAAAACCCATTAAACAAAAAGGAGTAATGGGCTTTGCTAAATGGATCATGTAAAAGTTATTGGGCAAAAAATTGGGATTTTTAAAAGATGAATAATAGGAAAATATCCTAAATTCGTATCTTTAATATTTCCTAAAAAGAAAAGAGCTATTAAAGCATTAAAATAGATAATAAGTGTTAGAATTGGACTCCTAACCCTACCCAAATTGGCTAGGCACGAATTTGCAACCCAACCTAACCCAATTAGGAGTTGGAAAGCTTGGAATGTGGATTTAAGGAAAACTCGGAATTAAATAGGAATTAGAGTAGTAGTAGGAATTGGAAACAAGAGAAACTTAAATACACCCCAACCTCTCCATGGTCGGCCCTAACGCATTGTTGAGGCTTGCTGGACATGGAGGAGAGGCCAAAGGAAGGGAGAATTCATGGGGAGAAGGCTTGCACAAGATCCAACCTTTGTTCTTTGAGTTCTAAGCCCTAGAAGACAAATCGACCCAAAGGTAGGCATTCTCACAAGCTAAACTCGATTAAATTCATTTGTAGGATGTTCCAAACGTCAAGAACAAAAGCCCTCTTGTTGCTCTAATTTTCATCGACCCTATCATTTGATCTTTATTTTTGAAGTTCTGCTATCACCTTGACCCCGAACCCTCATATTAAATCTAGATCTCCATGTACACTCAATCCCATGCCATGACAATTTTACTGGAGATACTGCTCGATGTCAGGAAACTTTTGCCACTGAAATCCCCAATTTCCATCTAGTATACTGCTCGAATTAATTCTTTTACATTCATTGTATAGTATTTTGTGTTCTTCGTGCATGTTCATGTTTAAAACCTATCAAGACCATGACTATTTGCAAATTCCTATTTACTGTGTGTATTCTTGCATGTCTAGATTCGTTTAAAAGTGGTTTTTGTGATTTTTAATTAACTATACAATGAGATATCAATTTTTTAACGACCATGTATCAAAACCTGGAAAGCCTGAACCGCAATCCAAGGCAATTCCTTTTCCCACTCGGACTTAGGCGCAGGACCTGAGAACGCGACGGCCCGATAGGCCACGTTCCAGGGCTGATCGCGACCAGCCACCTGTCTCTTTCTGAACGCGATAGGCTCTGGCGTCGCGTTTGTTGTGTCCCTGGTTTTGATGATGTCACACTTGAAGTAAAAAGTATAGATATTTGACAAACAACATTTGCTTTATAGGTAGAATTCATTTACAACAAGGAAAATTCAGATAAGGTCGACACTACCTGGAACATAGGTCGACTCTAGTGGTCCATTTGTGTTACGCTGAGAAAATGTGATCAAGTCAAATCAACGCTATTCAGAGAGTATGTCAACACTTGAGATGGTTACAAGTCTTACTGAGGAGATGTATTTTGATAAGATCAACACTCAGTAATGATAAGGTTGACACTATACAAGGGCCGAGTTCATTGTAAAAACAATTGGAACTAAGGTCGACACTAACTGTACCCAAGGTCGACACCAACTGTTTATCAGGCTAACTCAGAAGGATGATCAAGTTGATATCTTGGAAATCTCAGGTTTGTCACGTGTCCTCATTTACTGAAAACGTGTGCTTCACTTAAGACTAATGTATGTGTGTTGACACTAGACCTTGGAAGTGTCGACACTACTACACTTAGAATTTTCAAGAGAACAAAAGTCATCACGAGAGCACATGATCCAAGGCCCAATGACTGGGACCTTTTTTACACGTCAGCTATTCTAGAAGGTGCCGATGCTCGGCGGCAAAAAGATTCCTCCACTTTTTGGTGAATCTGTTAAGGGGCCCACTGCACAGAATCCCGCGCAATCAGATAACAAAAAGGGTAGTGCTCCAGTTCGTGCGTAAGAGAAGAGCTTGCTGAAAACAAAAATTGCAGAGCATCAAGAAGTGAGGAAACCAGAGGCTCTGTAATCAGCACGAAGATGCAATTCCAGATCAGAGCTGTGATCAGATGGATGCGTTGTTGAATCAAGCTTGAATTGAAGCTTCAAAAAGCTGGTGCTGAGTCTTCATGAACAGAGGATCATGAAGCTTCTCCAACATTGATCTCTGTGATCCGATTGAAACAAATTTCAAGAGGAATTCATCCATAGAGGGGTCAAATCTGATAACTAGAATGTTGAGCAACTACCCCTAAGAAATTTAAATTTTCTTAATTCAAATGTACTCATTATTTTTGTTATGACAAAATACTTAAATAGATATTCTACAAAGTAAATATATCACAAAATATATGTATACAGATAAATACCACAGCTAAAATCCTGATCACAAAGTTTTTCTAAGTCCACGAACTCTCTCTATGCCCTACTGAATCTGACTGTTGACTTCGACTGCTAACTTCGACTCCTTCAGAAACGAAGTTAAACAACCTCCAAAATTTTCTAAGTCCACAACTTTATATGTAATTCGACTGATGGCTCTGACTGGTACAGTCGAATGCCTTACAAAATCGAATACTTGATTCGACTGTCATCTTCAACTGCCACAGTCGAATGCTTCTTAAAAGTTAAACTCTTGATTCGACTGTCATCTTCAACTACCATAGTCGAATGCCTCAGAAATCGATCTATATAGTATTCGACTGCTATAGTCGAATAGCCTTGTTTTTTTTTCAGAAGTTGAATTACCTTGTTAGAGTCGAATCACTTCTACTCCTTCAGTCGAATTGTATGTTCTTATAAATTCGACTTCACTGTTAATTCTGTACTTAATACTTTTTCTGATCTGTTTTAGGCTTAACACCTACTATAAGCTTATCTCCTAATATTTTCACATCCTTTTTAATGGATCTTTATATCTTATTAATCTATCAGAAATATCATTATTTTATTATTTTCTCTAACAAGACAAGTCATATTAAACTTAAATATTCATGTAAATCATGCGCATGTTATTTCTGAAATATCTTCAACTAGTCTTTGAGTTGTTCAAAGTCTTTTGCTCCGGATTTTCATGGATACAATAGACACAGTGCATTTATATATTCACAGGCACATGGCATCTGACATGTCTCACCTACCTCTGACAAGACCCTTGCCTTACCTTTCTAGCATATCTGCCTGCCTACTTCTTTTATCTGAAAGCTTGTGCATACGAGGTTTCCATACTCTTTTCTGTACTTATCTGACTTACCTACCTCAAGGGTATGGAGTTCTTCTTTCTTTTGTCTTGTCTTTGTTACAAGCATTTATTAGAGCACGTTTTCAGCATGTCTCCCTCACAGTCTACTCTGAGAGGGAAAGAGCTTATCTTCTAGCTGAGAAAGACTGCACCTCTTCTGAAGACCTTGGAAAGAAGCAAAATTAAAGGACTTCTGAATAATAAGCTCATCAAAATTCAAAGGAAACTAGAGCTCTCTCTAAAGGTCAGATTGCAAATGGCTACAAACTCCAACGGCTATCTTCTAAACGGATATATTCTGAAGTGTATAAAAGGAGCTCAAGTTTGAAAAGAAGACATACAAGCTTTTGCATATCATGTGAGCTTCATTCGAATTTCTTCAAGCCTTTCCTGCAAGCAAAAAGTCTGATAGCTTTTCTCTTCAGAATACATTCTCTGAGCTCTCCTAGAAGTCTTGAATAGGGTGGCAACTTTAATTGCTTATTTTCTTCAAGTCCACCCTTGCATTTCAGATAGGATTCAAGTCTCATTTCTGATCTATTAATCCTTCTGAAGTCCGTATGTGTTTGTGCTCAGATCTGAGGCAAACACACAAGTGTTTCTTTATTATTCTTGTGTAGTTTATGCAGAAGTCTGGTTCTGCATTGCCCCTCCTGTGAAGGGAAGGCCTTGTGAAAGGCAGTTGTTGTACCCCTGTTTAGGGAAGACTTGCTTGGGAGCAAGTGGGTTTGTAATTCCTCTCAAGGGTGAGAGAAGGCCAATTTATTGGCAGTTAGTGGAAATCTCAAGTGGTTAACTTGAGGACTGGATGTAGGACTTCCTAATTGGAAGGGCCGAACCAGGATAAATCCTTGTGCATTCCTTGTGTGATTGTTTCTGCCTTGTTTACACTTGAATCACACACATCACACTAAGCTCTAACAATCTATTTAGTGTTGTGCAATTTCAGAAGAAAATTTTAAAAGGAAGAAGTCCTATTCACCCCCCCCCCCCTCTAGGACATTCTTAGTGCCATTTCGATCCAACAAGTGGTATCAGAGCGAGGTTTTCTCAAAAAAAAATCAATCAATCAAAAGATTTGAGAAGAAATGGCATCCGAAGCTCACAACTATGAAGGTCAATCAGTTACAAGGCCACCATTCTTTGATGGTGAAGATTACCAATATTGGAAGATGCGAATGGAATGCTTTATCAGAGGTACTGACTTCAACTTATGGCAGGTAATAGAACAAGGTGACTATCAAATTCTTGGTGAAACTTCTTCTTCTGGTCCTTCCATTGCAGATAAAAAAAATGTCTTTAAATTACAAGGCAAAAAATTACCTTTACTGTGCTTTGTCTAAAAGAGAATTTAATAGACTTTCAGCTTGTAAAACAGCTAAAGAAATGTGGGATAAGCTTCAAGTAACCAATGAAGGTACATATAGAGTTAAACAAACAAGGATAGATATACTTATATCCCAATATAAACAGTTCAAAATGCTCCCTAATGAAAATATAACTCAAATGTATAATAGATTTTCAAACATAATTGTAGATTAAGTGCTTTAGGAAAGGTCCTAACTAATGAAGAAACAGTTAGGAAAATCTTGAGATCTCTAACTAATGTATGGACTTCTAAAGTTACAACCATAGAGGAAGCACATGGCTTAACCCAATTGTCTATTGATAAACTAATTGGATCCCTTATGGCTCATGAAATTAATATGGAAAGATTCTCTGAAAACTCTTCAAAAAAGAAAATATCAAATGCTTTAAAGATTGCAGATTCCTCTTCATCTGAAGACACCAAAGAAAATCAGATGACAGTGATGATGAGGCAATGCTCTCAAGAAAGTTGCAAAGAATTTTGGCAAAGAAGAAGAAGTTTTGCTCAAAAGGTTCTTCAAGAAAGATAAGAAGAAGGAGCCAACTTGCTATGAGTGTAATCATCAGGACATTACAAATCTGAATGTCCCAAGCTTAAGAAGAAGGATCAAGTAGAAAGATCAGACAAGAAGAAAGGCAAGGAAAAGAAGTTCAGAAAATTTAAGAAAAAGGCCATGGCAGCAACATGGGACAATGAAGAAGCAACCAACTCAGAATCCTCCAGCTCAAAATCCAAAGAAGAAGAGAAGGCAAATCTAGCCCTCATGGCAGGACTAGAGCAGGTAAACTCAGAAACCTCCTTTACTTCCTGTTCTGAATCCGATTCTGATAGCCTTGAAGATGCCTTCAATGAACTCTATGAAAAATATAAAATATTAGTAAAACAAATGAAAATAGTTAAACTAAATCTACTAAACCAAGAAAAGGCTAATACCTTTCTCAAAAATGAAGCAGAAAGGTTAAACAAAAGTTTAAGTGAAACTAAAAGAACTAATGAACTACTGTGCGAAGATTTGAAAAATAAAAACAGCAAGATTTTGGAAATAGAATCGAATCTTAAGGAACTCAAAATGAAGAAAAATTGCAATAGGAAAATAATTATCTAAAAGCCATCATAGAAAAGATTTCTAACTGCAAAACTTCTTTATTTGTTAATATAAAGGCTCTAGAATAGGAAGGAAGAAATATGGATTAGGATACACACCTCCTCCAAATGAAGAAAATATTATTCATCCTAAAGTGTATCCAACCCCTAAATTTGTAGCATAAAATAAAATCAAAAATGCTAAAAAGATAAATCAGCATGTGTATAGACAAAAACAGAAATTCAACAATAATAAGAAGAATGCTTTTGATCTATGCTGCAGTCACTGTAATCAATTAGGACACATCATTAGCACATGCACCACTAGACATTTAAGATGGATTCCTAAAACTAACCATCAAGGACCCAAGAAAATTTGGGTACCAAAAGTTACAACCTGATTTTGTTTGCAGGGTCGGCTGAGGGCATCCAAATGGTATTTGGATAGTGGATGCTCAAGGCATATGACAGGGGATAGGAAGTTATTCACAAGTTTTAGAGAAGAAAGTGGTAAAGTCACATATGGTGATAATGGAAAAGGAAAAGTATTAGGGTGTGGAGCAATTGGTACTAAAGAAAAGAACCTAATTGAAGATGTCATGTATGTAGAAGGTCTGAAGCATAATCTGATAAGTATTAGTCAGTTATGTGATAAAGGGCATTTAGTAAATTTTCAGAAATAAGTGTATTATTCAGAAAGGTAACAAGATTGTGTTCGAAGCTCAAAGAATAAAGAATTTATATACATTGCAACTAGCAGAATTGAAGGAAGTAAACTTATGTCTTGCAACCACCAAAAGTGAATAGTCTGATTTGTGGCATAGAAGACTTGGTCATGCAAGCACCTCAGTAATCAAGAAATTAATGAAGATGATCTGGTTGAGGGGCTTCCAAAGATGAAACTTAAGAAATCTGGAATTTTTCAGCTTGTGCTAAATGAAAACAAATCAAGACCTCATTTCAGTCCAAAACAATTGTTACAACTTCCAAGCCTTTGGAGTTAATTCACATGGATTTATTTGGACCTACGAGGATAGTTAGTCTTGGAGGAAAAGTCTATGGCTATGTATTAGTTGATGACTACTCAAGGTACACTTGGGTATCTTTTCTAGAAGCCAAATCTGAAGCCTTTCAAGCATTTCTGAAGTTCAGCAAAATAGTTCAGAAAAATCAGAAATTCCAGATTACAAGCATTAGATCTGATCATGGAGGTGAATTCAAGAATGAAGAATTCATGAAGTTCTGTGAAGAAATGGGGTTGAGCATAACTTCTCGGCACCAAGAACACCTCAACAGAATGGAGTAGCAGAAAGAAAGAACAGAACACTGCTGGATATGACCAAAACAATGCTGAATGAGTATAATTTGCCAAAATATTTCTGGGCAGAGGCAGTCAATACAGCCTGCTACATCATCAACAGGTGCATGATCAGACCCATTCTAAAGAAGGCCCCATATGAACTCTACAAGGGAAAGAAGCCCAACATCAGTCATCTTCGACCTTTTGGCTGTAAGTGCTTTATTTTAAATAATGGTAAGGACAATTTAGGAAAATTAGATGCTAAGAGTGATGAAGGTTTCCTGTTAGGATATATTTCAAAACCTAGAGATTATAAGGTATTCAATAGGAAAACATTAACTATAGAACAATCTATGCATGTCTTATTTGATGAAACTAACCCTTCTATCAAAAGGATAGAAGAAGAAGAAGAATGTGTTGATGATCTATGCAGGGATCTAGAAAAAGACTTCTCTTGAAGAAGAAGGAAAAGATGAAGAAAAGGAAGACCCTCTATTAGAAGATCTTCAACAACTAGAAGAACTACAAGAAGGGCTACCTAGAGAATTAGGTATCACCGGAATCATCCAAGAGAAAACATTATAGGTGATCCTCAAGATAGGGTAAGAACAAGAGGTATGCAAAATCCTTGTGATTTTTCTGCTTTAGTTTCTCAAATAGAGCCTAGGACAATCGATGATGCTCTGGGAGATGAATCTTGGATCCTTGCTATGCAAGAGGAACTGAATCAGTTCCAACGCAATGAGGTATGGACTCTTGTGCCTAGACCTTCTGATCATCCAATTATTGGAACCAGATGGGTTTTCCGAAACAAGATGGATGAATCAGGGGTAATAACTAGAAACAAGGCCAGACTTGTTACTCAAGGATATTCCCAAGAGGAAGGCATAGACTTTGATGAAACATATGCTCCAGTAGCTAGATTAGAGGCAATCAAAATTTTATTAGCATATACTTGTTCTCTTAATATTAATTTATTTTAGATGGATGTTAAAAGTGCTTTTCTGAATGGTTTATTAAAGAAGAAGTATATGTTGAGCAACCACCAGGTTTTGAAGATACTACTTATCCTAATCATGTTTTCCGTTTAAAGAAAGCACTGTATGGCTTGAAACAAGCTCCTAGAGCTTGGTATGAAAGATTAAGTGCTTATCTTATATCACATGACTTTTTAAGAGGTAAAGTAGATAGCACATTATTTATAAAGAAATTTTCAGATGGAATCTTAATTGTGCAGATCTATGTTGATGACATTATCTTTGGTTCTACTAATGAATCACTTTGCAAGTTCTTTGAAAATTTGATGCAAAGTGAATTTGAAATGAGCATGATGGGTGAGCTAAATTATTTTCTTGGGTTGCAAATCAAGCAGACCAAGGAAGGGACTCACATTTGTCAAGCCAAATACATTTCAGATTTACTTTCTAAGTATGGTCTTGACAAGTGTAAGCCTTTAGGAACACCAATGAGCTCAGGCATTAAGTTAGATAGTGATCATCTTGGTAAGAAGGTAGATTAGAAAATCTATAGAGGAATGATATGATTACTGCTCTATCTTACTGCTAACAGATCAGATATAATGTTCAGTGTTTGTTTATGTGTACGATTCCAAGCTGATCCAAAAGAATCACATGTTCATGTTGTTAAAAGAATTTTTAGATATCTTATAAATACCAGTAAATTAGGACTTTGGTTTCCCAGATGTTCTGAATTCAAGTTAATTGGATATAGTGATGCTGACTATGTTGAATGCAAAATAGATAGGAAAAGCACAAGTGGCACTTGTCAAATTCTTGCAGGATGCTTGACATCTTGGTCTTCCAGGAAGCAGAACTCAGTAGCTTTATCAACCAGAAGCTGAATACATTGCAGTAGGGAGTTGCTGTACTCAACTCTTGTGGATCAAACACCAATTGGAAGACTATGGTCATCAGCTCCAAGAAATTCCAATGCTATGTGACAATACAAGCGCAATAAATTTGACCAAGAATCCTATCCAACACTCAAAAACAAAGCACATTGAGGTTAGACATCACTTCATCAGGGACCATGTAAGTAATGACAATATTTCACTTGAATTTGTATCTACTGAAAAATCAACTTGTAGATATTTTTACAAAACCTCTTCCTGAGGATAGATTCACATCTATTAGAAGAGAAATAGGTATGTGTAATCATGATTAACTTATCAAAGTATAATGACACTGAATTGTTTGTTAAGATATTGTTGTTTGAACTGTCTGTGAAAACCATCCTGAAAAATTCTAAGTCCCAGACATTCGACTCTTGTAGAAACAATGCATTCGAATCATGTTATAAATCTCTCATTTGACTGATGCAGTCGATTACATAATTCGACTTACTGTAATTTTTTTTTTAAAAGGGGGAGCTTTCAATAAAATCCTTTTAAATGTATCAACGGTCAAATCACTTGATCCCGACCGTTCGTCCTGAAATCTCGGGCCAGTTACTTTTTCCTCCTTATATAAGAAAACTCATTTTCCTTTAGAAGACACCATTTCGAAATCCGTCTTCGACTCCTGTTTCTTCTGCTTCTTCGCGCCCTTACTGTTTTCCGGTGAAGGACTTCCGAAGAACCCTAAAATCTCCATCCTCCTCGAAGAAAGGTAGGGTCTTGGAACTCTCTTCAACATTTCTATCACTCCTTTACTGGTTCCCTGAGTCATTTCCATTTCCATATTCTAGATGGCTTCATCTAGTGTAACGCCCCGAAAATTAAAAAAGTGTTAGGAAAAAATGAATAATGTGGTTATTATATATTAGTATTGTCATTAAATTGAAATAATTAGAATTTGGGTTTAATTAGTGGTAACATACGTTACCCCAGTGTCGTACACAGAGGTGCGCGCTTCCACAGGGCGACACCGGAAAACTATAACGAAATAAAAATTCGAGAACATCATAATTTCCAAAAAATGAGGAGATCGTAGAAATATAAATATCTGAATTTTTCGATGCACGGATTTTGAGATTAAGTCAACGCGACTATTTTTCGGGTGATTTTTCACCTAATGTAAAATAAAATCTAAAAATTAAATAAAAATCACCATAATTTGTAAAACAATTACATTACCCATGTTAAAGCTTAACATAAATGGACATCGTTTGAATATATAGAAATGGGGACAATTGGACTAGCGAATTATTGCGCAATTACGGTTGGGCTTTTATTGGAATTTTTATAGTGCTTATGTGTTAGGTGTTGAGGAAGCCAGCACCCTTGATGGTGAAGGTAACACATTAGTTACCATGTGTAACTTGCAGGGAATGCATGAACTAGGAGTCTATGGGAGGTAAAATAGGTTTTTACTCCCAACACCTGTGAACGTACGTGGCATTGTGCATGGAAATAGATTTGGGCTATAAAACCCACTGTGTAACCAGCTTGTAAACCTTCCCAACACAAATCTCTATTCGTTCTCCTGTTCTTGTACCCCTTCTGCTCTTGTTTCCCTGCTTCTTGCCGGTGGAACTGCTGCTGGAAGAGCTGCTGGTGCTGCTCTTCTGGTAGTTGAGCTTGCAACCTTGTGAGGGTAACTTGCATTGGAGGCTGCTGCGTTGGCACCTGGACTTCATCTCTTCTTCAATAGTTGGAAGCCATCCAGGAGAAGATATCAACTCTTGAGAAATGTAGGATTCATTTCCTAATCCTTCTCCTTCTTTCCACTTCTGGATTAATTGTTTGAAGTGGTTCTATATCATGTGTCTGTCTATCTCCAGCTTAGGAAGTATGTTCATGATAGAAACTGAACCTTCCATCATATTCTAGTTAGTCCTTAAGTCATGGGAAGCTACACATTACTCATTTTTCATTCCAACTTGTTTAGAATTTGAAGTCATGTTGATCTCCCTGTGTAGTGTAGACTGAACCATAACGGTTCTTTCTCCTTAGTGGAATCGACTCATTGGGAGACCATGAAAGTCTCAAGAGAGTGTACTTTGATAAATGAGTAATGAAAGAAGAGAAGAGAGTACTAAAAGAATTGCTTTTCCAATGAATTTCCCTTGAGTTTGTCTTCTTGTTGATCATCCATGTGAATCATACCCCATGATCTTTCTTTCATTTTCTTGTCATGTTAGCTTGATTCTTAAAGCTAAGATCATGCTTGGCTAGAGTCTTGATCATGTTAGGAATTATGGAAGAGCTTGGTAGTACAATTTATAGATGGTTTTAATCCATGTTTGAAAGCCTACATAGCACCTGTCGACAGCTCTGCTTCTAGCTGTCGACAGTTCCCTCTGTCCAGAACCCAGAAAATGTAATCTGATAGGGGCTGTCGACAGACACCCCTCTGGCTGTCGACAACCACTGCCTGGCTGAGATTTCAGCTTCTGGGAAAGCCCTACCTGTCGAGAACAACACCCTGGCTGTTGACAGGCACAGCCAGTCTTGGAAATCAGCATCTATCTTGACTCATTTCTTGATTGGAACTACGCCCAATTGTTCTAACTAAATGCTCACCCATTCATGGATGTTTCTACCACTTAAACACCTACTAAACTAGTCAAGCTTCTTTTCTTTTTACCATGAATCATCACTTCAAAGTTCCGAACATAATTGACCTTGTGAGAGCATCAATTTCTGAAATCAATGAAGGAACAGAGTTCCTTAATTCTTGTGTGTGAACCATGAGTGAATGCTTGTGTGTCCTTGATCTACTGCAATAATGTATGTGTTATGATGACAAGTTTTGAGTCTTTGGACTCGTTTGAGAAATATGTCTGGCAAATAAAGGGCTGGTTCAGTCCTGGGGGGAGCGCCTGAATTCATCAGTGGCCGCGCGGAGGTGATAAGAATTTCTGGATGTTGGCATACATCAATTCTGTTTGATTAGTCATAACATCATGCTTGTGTGTGTGAAAATGTGTATGATTCTGAATTCAAGTATCATCCTGAGTTATTGATCTTGTTTCTAAACTATTCTTGTTCAATACCTGTTATCAAATTGATTCATTTGATCATTGTTTGAACACTCGGTGCTAGCAATTAATACATGTTCTTACCTTGAGAATTTACATCTGAATCCTTTTCATTTAATGGAATTGAGTTCTACTGGGCTAGTGAGCTCATTCAATTTACCATTTTCAGGTGCACCCAACGAAGATGAAGCTTAAGGGGATTTTGTGTGCTGAGTGGTCCACACCATGACAAGCATTGATGTCATATTTTGTTTTCTTTATAGACAAGTGGAAATGTAATAAGGCTACAATTTACTTTTGCATGTTCCTCATTTAGACTATAATGAGGGATGTCATGTAATAAGCTTCCGCTAAACTAGTTGTTTATGTATAAACGTTTATGTTAGTTCTTGTAATAATATCGGTCATACTCAGTAAATGTAATTTTGCTAGAATGTGACAGATAAATTGGTATCAGAGCATTAGTTCGATAAACCTAGGGATAACCAGTGAGTTGGGGTAGAAACATGGGATTAGTTAGCATGGTATTTGTAATTATGTAAATGCTAACTTGATATTTGTTTCAGTATGGACATAAATGCCCAAGAAAGGATGGTAGCAGCATTAGAAATGTTACGTCAAGACATTGAGCTGTATGCCCAAGCCCAGTAGGAAGCTCATATGCAAATTAAGGAAGAAGTGCTTAATTTGACTGCGGGTGTTTTCTTTTCCGGAAATTCTGGTGCTTCACTGGACGTCATGACACAAGTTATTTGTAGGTTGGACAATCTAAGGCTGGGGCACGACATGTTGCTCCATCAGTTTGAGGGCTACTGAGAAGCATTGACGGATGCGGCAAGGGAACTATATCACGGAGTTGGAAGAGAACAACAACAACCATCAGTGGAGTTTGTTATAGACCTGACCCAGAACTAGAAAGGACTTAGGCAACTTGTCCTTCTTTTTGTAAACCTCTTCTTTTGTTTAAATGCTGAATGTATATATAACTCCCATGTGAAGGGGAAGTGAGAGGTTAGTGAAGGTATGTTTTGTAATATGGACAAGTTGGAAGGAGGAGATGGCAGTGACTTAGATGACTGGTTTATGATAGTATGTTTTGATGTAATTACTAGACTAATGAATAGAAATTGTGTGTTATATGGATTTGAAATGTGGATATGATGAATGCAAGTTTGGGTGGATTGTGGAATTAATGTATGTCCTATTGAATGTTTCAGATATATTCCCAACTTAATTATGGAAGGAAGTGACGCCAATTGGAGGAAAATGGAAAGTTTGATGCATGACTTGACCCGAGTGATGAGGACTGGACAAGTCTATTCAGGGATTTCCAAAGTTTAGATCCTCCAATATTTGCAGGAAGTACAGACCCGGATGAAGCCGAAAATTGGCTAAAGGACATTGAAAGGATATTTGGAGTGATCAAATGCACCGAAGAAGAAAAGATTCGGTTGGTGACTTTTTAGTTGGAACGGGACGCTAGAGCGTGGTGGGAAATAGTAATATCCACTTTGGAAGATCCGACCCAAATTAGTTGGGATGAATTTGTGGAGTTGTTTAATGACCAGTACTTTTCGGAGGTTGTCCAGGAAAAGAAAGCAACTGAAATTTCTAATCTAAAACAATTAAGGATGTCAGTATCTGAATATGAGGCTCAGTTCGCTCGATTGTCTAAGTATGCTCCACATCTCATAGCCACGGATAAGTTAAAAGCCAAGAGGTTCATGAATGGACTACGTCTATCTATACTATGCAGTTAACTTCACATCTGTATTCGGATATGGTCAAAAGAGCTTTGGCTTTGGAAGCTGCAAATGATATGGTGGAAAAAATTAAAGGAAGGTCGGGAGAAGGATCTTCGGATCAGAAGAGAAAGTTTGAGTCGGGAAATACCTCGAAAGTTCAGCAATCTGGAAAGAAGATAGAGAAGGCTGCAAGTGGAAGCAAGGATGTGTGCAAGCATTGTCACGTTAGTGGACACAAAGCAAAAAATTGTTGGCATAGATTGGAAGCATGTCTCAGGTGTGGAAGTACTCAGCATCGAATTTCAGATTGTCCGATGATCAAGAACACGCCAGCCAGACCAAATCCCCAAGCAAAGCAACTAAAGCAAGGAAGAATACAAGCTATTCAGGAGGTAGAGCCTGAATCCCCGCAAGAAGGCGGACTGATTGAAGGTACACTGATAATAAACTCAAAACCTGCACATGTATTTTTTGATTCAGGAGCTACGCACTCCTTTATTAGTTATGATTTTGATAAATCTTTGGAAATACAATCAGTCACATTGTCTATACAATTGAAAGTGACAACTCCTTTGAGTGAGGGTAAAAAGCTTAAGGAGTATTACCCTATTAGTCAGATCCTAATTAATGGACATAACTTATCTAGTAATTGATATGTTTGGAAATGTGGGGTTATGATGTGATCCTTGGGATGGATTGGTTATCTAAGTATCATGCCAATTTAGATTGCCAATTAAGGCAGATCACTTTCCCAGGAAAGGAAATTTGTTCTATAACTTTTGATAAACCCCACACCAAGAGAATACCAATAATTTCAGCAGTTAAGGCTTGTAAGCTAGTACGGAAAGGTTGTCAAGGGTACTTAGCTTCTGTGACTCTACTAAATCAAGATATCACGGGATTGGGAGATATTCCAGTGGTAAGGGAATTTCTTGATGTTTTCCCTGAAGAGTTACCTGGCATACCACCTAATAGAGAGGTGAATTTCTCGATTGAATTGGTACCAGGAGCTACACCAATCTCAAGAACACCATACAGAATATCAACAGAAGAGTTGAAAGAACTGAAAAGGCAGTTGTTGGAATTGATAGAAAAAGGATTTATTAGACCTAGTATCTCACCTTGGGGTGCTCTAGTGTTATTCGTAAAGAAAAAGATGGGTCTATGCGATTATGTATAGATTACCGACAGTTAAACCAATTGACTATAAAGAACAAATATCCACTTCCAAGAATTGACGATTTATTTGATCAACTGTCTGGAGCTCAGTGTTTCTTCAAAATTGATTTAAGGTCTGGTTATCACCAACTCAGAATTCAAGTGCAGGACATTCACAAAACAACTTTTCGAACAAGATATGGACACTACGAATTTGTAGTGATGCCATTTGGATTAACTAATGCACCTGCTGCATTTATGCGTCTAATGAATGACGTATTCAGACCTTATTTGGATCAATTTGTGGTTGTGTTTATTGATGACATACTAATTTATTCTAAGAGTATAGAAGAACATGAGACGCATTTACGGATTACTCTGCAATTATTACGAGATCACAAACTATATGCAAAGTTTAGTAAATGTGAATTTTGGATGAAGCAAGTGATGTTTTTGGGACACATTATTTCAAAAGAAGGATTGTTTGTGGACTCTTTGAAGATTGAGACCATACAAAAATGGGAGCAACCAAAGAACCTCACTGAGGTTAGAAGTTTTCTGGGTATGGCTAGTTATTACCGGCGATTTATCCAGAATTTCTCTAGAATTGCCTCGCCTCTCACACAATGGACCAGAAAAGGAACTGCATTTGTATGGAGTGAGAATTGTGAGCAAGCATTTCAATTATTAAAGGAATGTCTATCATCAGCACCAATTCTAGCCTTGCCGGTAGAGGGTAAATTATTTGAGGTTTATACCGACGCTTCAAGTATTGGACTAGGATGTGTATTGATGCAAGATAGAAGAGTCATTGCTTATGCATCGAGGCAATTGAAGACTCATCAGAAAAATTACCCAGTACATGATTTGGAATTAGCCGCAGTAGTTTTTGCACTCAAACTATGGAGGCACTATCTATACGACAATCAATTTATAGTGTACTCTGATCATAAGAGTCTTAAGTATTTGTTTTCACAGAAAGAATTGAATATGAGACAAAGAAGGTGGATGGAGTATATTAAAGATTATGATTTCAAAAGAAGGTGGATGGAGTATATTAAAGATTATGATTTCAAAATTGAATATCATCCAGGGAAAGGAAATTGTAAGGTCTCGGGTCTTACTGGATCCTTATTGGGTCTTGTAGAGGTTCTGTTGGGTTGACGACAAGGGATGTTGTCATTAGCTTTTAGTTGGCGGCAGGGTCTAGCCGTTGACTTGGAGTTAGCATCCAGCGATGTTGACGTTTGTTGTTGAACTCGACGACAAGCGATTTGGATGTCAACCTATAGGCGGTTCAGTAGGCGGCTAGAGATGTGGACGCCAATTGGTCGCGCCTGTAGAAATAGGGCAGCCCGAGAGCAGAACCCTTTCTTCTCTTTTCCTTCCTTTCCCTCCACTTCTGCCTTTGTCCATTTCCACTGCTTCTGATGGGTGATGGGAGTTCGTGGGAAGGCTCTGGTACGCGTGGCGGAGCTTGATCGGGCGGGAAACGCGGAGATTTGGTGCGATTCGCGCAGAGTCTTCGAGGGGTTTCGGTGCGATTGGTGGCTGTTTGGGAGTTTTTAAGGCGTTCTGAGGTAGGGACTTAACCCCTTTAACCCTCCTTAGCAAACCAGCATGCTCATTTGTGTGAATCAGTATGCTAATTGTGGTTTAGGGTTGGGTTATACCATGCCAGAATTTTGGGTGTTTGGGGCAATCTAAGCGTTGGATTGTTTAATTTTGAAGTTCTGGTAGTATTAGATGATGTGAGGAGGCATTTCCCTCCATCAATAAGTGTTCTGATTGGGTAATTCTACCCAATTGGACTGATCTGGTACTGTTCTGAGTCTTGGGGACTGAAGAGCTTAACGTCCACATCTGTTGACGTTGAGATCTTCAAGGTTGATATAAACGACAAGGTCGATTGACGTTGAGTTAGGGTTAACGTCATGATGAGTGCCGTTTACTTCATATTAGCGACAATCGATGTTGCCGTTAATATCCTGTGTCCCAGTAGGCTTAAGTAATGGTCTGTGTTCAAGGTGTTGACGTGTGATGTCCGCCTTGTTTACACATTCTGCCAGGCTTAGAGTGTGACTTCACCTGTGCATATGAGTAGTTAGTTATGACATGAGGTGTTCACTTACTCTACGGAGTTTCAGACGTTGAGTGTGTTTCGTCTGTTGTACGCGCGTTGCGTTACCGCGTGCCCGTTTCTGTTGTGTTACCTAGGCGTGGGTGCGACTCCATCTAGATGACTAGCGTGTGGTTGTTCTCCGCTAGTGAGCCAGGACGCCGAGTGCGACTTTGTCCTGTGCGTACTCCTTGTGGTGGTTTTGAGCCGGTCTCCGTGGAGCCCCTTCTCTACCGCTAGGGTCAGGCATAGGGGAAAAACCGGTCGTGGACCAGACGCGAGAGAGAGCGTCTGTAGTGTGCACACATGGCTGGGGTTGAGAGCCTCTGTGGTGACGGGACGCCGAGCCACAGACCATAGCTGAGTCCTACTTACTGTGTCAGTGTGAGTGTGTGTTATTGAGCCACGAGGTTTACAGTTTTGTGTTGTGGTGCGATGTGTTTACTTCTGTTTTTACTTTCCACACTTTAGTACTGTTGCCGGTGGGGTTACTTTTCCCTACTGGGTCTCTTTTCTTGAGACTCACTCCCCTCCCTTTCAGGTGGGTCGTCGTCGACGCCGTTCCAGGCGAGTCTAGCCACTCCAGTGTTGGTGCTCCTTAGCTGCAGTGAGTAGTACTTTTTGTTGTACTTCTGTACTCTGTACCTTGCTCGGACTCTGAGTTGTACATGTTATGTTCATATAGTGGAATTTTACAGCTTTACATGGTGTGTATCTTCTTACATATAGTCTCCTCGGACGTTCACTTCCTACCCTTTCGAGCTTGTCTCATGGGTTAGCGGGTCAGAATTCGGGTTACTGGTTGCTTACTGGTAATGCGGATTCTGGGTCGTTACAGAAATACTGTGGCAGATGCACTTAGTAGAAATCCTATAGCAAAAGTGTTTTAATTACAAGTAAAGGAATGAAAATTGCTAGAGGAATTTTCCACATTAAGCTTGAAGGTTGAGTCACAAGAAGGAAAAGTTGTGATTGATAACTTGATAGTTCAATCAGATTTGATAAAACAAATTGGAGAACAACAGGATAATGATCCTATATTGGCAGAGATTCGAGAAAAGTTAACTTTTAAACCTGATTATAATGAGGATATTCATGGGAATTTTCGATTCCGAGACAGGTTGTGTGTGCCGGATAATCCCGAGATCAAAAGGCAAATTTTAGAAGAAGCTCACCGGTCACGTTACACCATTCATCCTGGAACTGTTAAAATGTATCAAGAATTAAAGAAGTATTTCTAGTGGTGCAATATGAAGAAAGACATTGTGGACTTCATAGCAAGATGTCTGACATGTCAGAAAGTTAAAGCCGAGCATCAAAAACTGGCCGAAAAGTTAAAACCACTCGAAGTGCCAGAGTGGAAATGGGACAGTATCGGTATGGATTTTATTGTGGGATTACCTAGGACACGAGGTGGATTTGATGCCATATGGGTAATCATTGACCGACTTACTAAGTCAGCTCATTTCTTACCAATCAAGACAAGATGGTCCGTGGGTGTCTTAGCAGCACTATATATGAAAAAAATTGTCCGATTACATGGAAT
This sequence comes from Colocasia esculenta, assembly GCA_014218235.1. NCBI lineage: Eukaryota > Viridiplantae > Streptophyta > Magnoliopsida > Alismatales > Araceae > Colocasia > Colocasia esculenta. The sequence goes on from CM024758.1 coordinate 82,527,361, forward strand.
TCCGAAGGATATAATGTCAGATAGGGATGCAAGATTTACCTCACATTTCTGGAAAGAACTACAAGATGCATTGGGGACTAAATTAAAGTTTAGCACAGCATTTCATCCTCAGACTGACGGACAAACAGAGCGGGTAAACCAAGTTATCGAAGATATGTGTCGTGCTTACATATTGGAGTTTGGAAATGACTGGAACACTCATTTAGCAACTATGGAATTTGCCTATAATAATAGTTACTAGTCTACCATTCAAATGGCACCATTTGAAGCCTTATACGGTCGCCAGTGTAGATCACCACTATGTTGGGTGGAACTAAAAGAATCCCATATTCTTGGACCTGAAATGATTCAAGAAACCACAGATATTATCAAATTAGTGCAAGATAGGATGAAAGCTGCCCAAGATCGACAGAAAAGCTATGCTGATCGTCGAAGAAGGGAATTGGAGTTTCAGCAAGGAGTACATGTATTCCTTAAAGTGTCTCCTCGACGCGGAATTAGAAGATTTAGAATCAAGGGAAAGTTGAGTCCAAGGTACATTGGACTATTTGAGATATTGAAAAGAATTGGAGAAGTGACGTATCAACTGGCACTTCCACCACAATTATCTAATGTACATGATATTTTTCACGTATCAATGTTGAGAAAATATGTTTATGACCCGGAACACATCATTGGATATCAAGATCTGGAGATACAAGAAAATTTAGCATAAGAGGAAAGACCTGTATAGATTCTTAATCGAAAAATCAAGCAACTACGAAACAAAGAAGTTCCTTTGTTGAAGATTCAATGGAGTAAACGTGGACAAGAAGAGGCAACATGGGAACTAGAAGATGCCATCAAGATCAAGTATCCGGACTTGTTTATAGGTTAGAAACCATCTCCTTGTGTTATTAAATTTGGAGGACCAAATTTCTTTTAGTGGGGAAGAGTTGTAATGCCCCGAAAATTAAAAAGTGTTAGGAAAATATGAATAATGTGGTTATTATATATTAGTATTGTCATTAAATTTAAATAATTAGAATTTAGGTTTAATTAGTGGTAACATACGTTACCCCAGTGTCATACACAGAGGTGCGCGCTTCCACAGGGCGACACCGGAAAACTATAACGAAATAAAAATTTGAGAACATCATAATTTGAAAAATGTGGAGATCACAAAAATATAAATATCTGAATTTTTTGACACACAGATTTTGAGATTAAGTCAACGCGACTATTTTTCTGGTGATTTTTCACCTAGTGTAAAATAAAATCTAAAAATTAAATAAAAATCACCATAATTTGTAAAATGATTACATTAGCCTATAGTTAAAATCTTAACATAAACTAACATCATTTGAATATATATAAATGGGGACAATTAGACCAGCCGAATTATTGAGCAATTACGGTTGGGCTTTTATTGGAATTTTTATAGTGCTTACGTGTTAGGTGTTGAGGAAGCCAGCACCCTTGATGGTGAAGGTAACACGTTAGTTACCATGTGTAACTTGCAGGGAACGCATGAACTAGGTGTTTGTGGGAGATAAAATAGGTTTTTACTCCCAACACCTGTGAACGTACGTGGCATTGTGCATGGAAACGGATTTGGGCTATAAAACCCACGGTGTAACCAGCTTGTAAACCTTCCCAACACAAATCTCTGTTCGTTCTCCTGTTCTTGTACCCCTTCTGCTCTTGTTTCCCTGCTTCTTGCCACTGGAACTGCTGCTGGAGGAGCTGCTGGTGCTGCTCTTCTAGTAGTTGAGCTTGCAACCTTGTGAGGGTAACTTGCATTGGAGGCTGCTGCGTTGGCACCTGGACTTCATCTCTTCTTCAATAGTTGGAAGCCATCTAGGAGAAGATATCAACTCTTGAGAAATGTAGGATTCATTTCCTAATCTTTCTCTTTCTTTCCACTTCTGGATTAATTGTTTGAAGTGGTTCTATATCATGTGTCTGTCTATCTCCAGCTTAGGAAGTATGTTCATGATAGAAACTGCACCTTCCATCATATTCTAGTTAGTCCTTAAGTCATGGGAAGCTACACATTACTCCTTTTTCATTCTAACTTGTTTAGAATTTGAAGTCATGTTGATCTCTCTGTGTAGTGTAGACTGAACCATAACGGTTCTTTCTCCTTAGTGGAATCAATTCATTGGGAGACCATGAAAGTCTCGAGAGAGTGTACTTTGATAAATGAGTAATGAAAGAAGAGAAGAGAGTACTAAGAGAATTGCTTTTCCAGTGAATTTCCCTTGAGTTTGTCTTCTTGTTGATCATCCATGTGAATCATACCCCATGATCTTTCTTTCATTTTCTTGTCATGTTAGCTTGATTCTTAAAGCTAAGATCATGCTTGCCTAGAGTCTTGATCATGTTAGGAATTATGGAAGAGCTTGGTAGTACAATTTATAGATGGTTTTAATCCATGTTTAGAAGCCTACATAGCACCTATCGATAGATCTGCTTCTAGCTGTCGACAGGGCCCTCTGTCCAGAACCCAGAAAATGTAATCTGAAAGGGGTTGTCAACAAACACCCCTCTGGCTGTCGAAAGCCACTGCCAGGCTGAGATTTCAGCTTTTGGGAAAGCCCTACCTGTCGACAGCAACACCCTGGCTGTTGACAGGCACATCCAGTCTTAGAAATCAACACTATCTTGACTCATTTATTGATCGTAACTATGCCCAATTGTTCTAACTAAATGCTCACTCATTCATGGATGTTTCTACCACTTAAACGCCTACTAAACCAGTCAAGCTTCTTTTCTTTTTACCATGAATGATCACTTCAAAGTTTCGAACATAATTGACCTTGTAAGAGCATCAATTTCTGAAATCAATGAAGGAACAAAGTTCCTTAATTCTTGTGTGTGAACCATGAGTGAATCCTTCTGTGTCCTTGATCTACTGCAAGAATGTATGCGTTATGATGACAAGTTGTGAGTCTTTGGACTCGTTTGAGAAATATGCCTGGCAAATAAAGGGCTGGTTCAGTCCTGGGGGGAGCGCCCGAATTCATCAGTGGCCGCACGGGGGTGATAAGAATTTCTGGATGTTGGCATACATCAATTCTGTTTGATTAGTCATCACATCATGCTTGTGTGTGTGAAAATGTGTCTGATTCTGAATTCAAGTATCATCCTGAGTTATTGATCTTGTTTCTAAACTATTCTTGTTCAATACCTATTATCAAATTGATTCATTTGATCATTGTTTGAACACTCAGTGCTAGCAATCTATACATGTTCTTACCTTGAGAATTTACATCTGAATCCTTTTCATTTAATGGAATTGAGTTCTACTGGGCTAGTGAGCTCATTCAATTTACCATTTTCAGGTGGACCCAACGAAGATGAAGCTTAAGGGGATTTTGTGTGCTGAGTGGTCCACACCATGACAAGCATTGTTGTCATCTTTGTTTTCTTTGTAGACAAGTGGAAATATAATAAGGCTACAGTTTACTTTTGCATGTTCCTCATTTAGACTATAATGAGGGATGTCATGTAATAAGCTTCCGCTAAACTAGTTGTTTATGTATAAACATTTATGTTAGTTCTTGTAATAATATCGGTCATATTCAATAAATGTAATTTTGCTAGAACGTGACATCTAGGGTTCCGGATAGTGTCCAGTTGACCCCTGATCAACTCCAGCGTCTGTTAGGAACGGATGGGTGGATGGATCAGATCTAGAAGGGGGGGGTTGAATAGATCTAACACCAATTAACGTGGAAGCTTAAGCAATTTAAAATTACTTCGAATCAGAGATCAAATCACCCAAACAATTTACTGAACTGAAGTGATTAGAGTGTGTGAGCAAATCGATTAGTAGTGTGAACGAAATCCCTATGCATGCATCTAGCGTAAAACAAAGTCAAACCACAATCCAAACCATTGCACAGAGGATTTTAGGTGGTTCGGAAATCACCTCCAGTGACTCCTACGTCCACCCCTCACACAGTGAGGCCACACTACTCAAAACCTTGAGTACAACTCACACAGGAGCACGACGACTCCAAACACCCTTGAGCATGACGACTCAAGAAACACCTGGAGCACGACGACTCCAAACTGAGCACGACAGCTCAAACAACAACCGGAGTACGATGACTCCAAATTTAGCACGACGGCTCAAACCACACAGTGAGTACGACGACTCACAAACCAGAGCTCGACGGCTCAGAGTACAAAAGCTAGATCAAACACAAAAGAGATCAGATCCTCTAGCAATGATCTGATTCAAGACAGATTCGTACACAAAAATTTGTGCAGAACTTCATGCACAAATATCACAGACGAAATAAGGAAGAACAAACTCTGAGATGAGGGAAATGGATGTAGAATGAGTGTTCTTCGATGAAGAGGCCTTGCAGAGACTTCAATTGAGGAGGCTTGATGGAAATCGATGGAGATTCTCCTCAATTGGCGATGCTCTGCTTTGATGGCATCTGAAATGCCAGAAATCCTTCTTCTCATGAGCCTCTTCAGTTGGATCTACTCCCTTGCCTTGCACAGCAACCTTCTCTCCAGGGATTCCCCTTGATTCCCTTGTCCTTCCTCTTGAAAGGATGGCTTGTAGCTTCTGGAGATGGAGACAGATCTGGAAAGCCCCTTTCAGCCGCCAAAAAGGTTCTTCAGGAAGTGTATGGGCTCTCTTTCCTTTGGGGTACAAGGAACATGGATATTTATAGTCCCATATGTCCATAAAGTGCCTTGGGGTGCATGGGCATGGAACCCTAGGTCAAATCCCCTAAATCCAAGCAGCCACGTGTCCAGGAGAAACTTTAAGTCACAGAGTTTCCGGAGTGTGTCGACCTCCCCTGAACTAGTGTCGACCTGCTGTCCCATTTCTGTAAAACTGGTCTGCTAGAAACTGGGTCTAGTGTCGACCTGCCCTGAGCTAGTGTCGACCTGCCCTTCTGGAATCTGGGACTAGTGTCGACCTGCTTTGATCTAGTGTCGACCTGTTGTCCCAGTCTGGCAACTGGGTCTTCTGGAATCTGGGACTAGTGTCGACCTGCCCTAATCTAGTGTCGACACTACCAAGACAAAAATGTGTGAACCTGAAAATATAAAGTGTAAATAATTAGTACAAGATATTATTATTAAAATATGAGATATTAAACATCAAAAACATGTTGTCTAAGCATTATTGTGATATGTATAAAATGTATAACATGTTCAACATATCATCTTTAAAATCACAACATGTCACAATATCTCATCATTAAAATCACAATATGTCATCACCAATATCATAGTATGTCATCATCAAAATCATGGTATGAGTGATGTTCATTAGATATCATTAAATTACAACTTTAGGAAGTTCCAAAACACACTCAACCCAACAATCTCCCCCTTTTTGATGATGACAAAACATATGCACAATCTCCCAATATCTTGACTCCCTTGACTGCAGTAATTCCCCTTTGACTATATACACACTTTGACCTTTCTCCTTTAAAGAACTTTCTCCCCTTTGAAGGCCTTTCTCCCCTTTTTGGAAGGCCCTTTTTCTCCCCCTTTTGATGTGCCATTTTCTCCCCCTTTTTGACAGCATCAAAAGGATAGACAAGAGAGAGACACAATGATGGTCGGAGACCAAAGATAAAAAGTGGGAAATGAAGGTTCAGAAATGATCAAAATAAGTTAGGCAAAGTGATATTATCAGTTGAGAGAAATTATTGTGTTTTGTTATTGTGCAACAAAGCTTAATCACAAAGACACACTCAACACAAAGAATAGCAAATTATAATGATCTAAATGTGGTTAAAATAATGATGCAAATGTGAAATAAAGTGACCTAAATGAGTGAGCAGAAGTATTTAACAAGGATGTTAGGAGCTTTAAGTTTAACACAATGTAAAATAATAAGTCTAAACTCAGTAAACATGAGCTTTGTTAAGATCTTAAGCGTTTCCATCCTGTCAATTTGATTTTCTTTTATTTTTAACTGGGAAAGAATACAAGAATAAATTAGTTAAATCTCACTTTTCAGTGCAAGAGATCACATTGATCAGATGCAAGATCTCCTGATTACTCAGTGGTTTAACTTTCATTATCTTATACATAGTTGAAAACTTTTATTTCCACTTTTTGACGCGAAACAAATCACTTATCAGGTGAAATGACCCGGTTACTCAGTGGTTCAAGAATTTGCATTGCTCTGTTTGTATCTTTCCAGATTGATCATTTTTCTTTTGATATTTAGCAGGAATATGTTTGCTTTGACCAGAAAAGTCATGACTACGAATTTAGAAAGATTATTCTTAACATGTGGTAAAAATAGAGCTTAAACATACACATGTGAAATATTAAAGCCACTCATGTGCCTACAAGTGTTTTGCAAATCATTTTAAAGACATTCAGTATTAAGATTGCATGACTTTGAAATGATACTGAATCTTTGAAATTAAACTAAATGCACAATGATTTTAGTTACAATGTTTTAATTCTCTCATAAGAAAATAGCACAAGGACTCAAAAATTCTGATGAATTTGGGGTTCAAGATAGACAAGTAAGGTCAAGAGATATGACAATGACTCCCCCTCAACAATTGCATACAAGACTCTTGATACTTGGCGGAGAAATATACTCACGCATAGTGAAAGTGTCCAGACAAGCCTGACTTGTCTTTCTTCAAATCACCATTTGATATAACAAGAATGTCAATGCAATGTGAGAGTGAGGAATTTATGAGCAAGAATATTTGTCAACAAACTGAATGGGAGTTGATGATGAGTCAGATATGACAGAATATTTCTCCAACAAATTTCTCCAGCATTTCACTCAAAGATTCTTCGAATTCACTCCCCCATAAGATATGCATGATATGAAATGATCATTTAAGCAATTCAGACATGTTCATTCCAAGCAATTTGCACAGAAAGAGTATGAACATGATCAAGCATATATCAACAGGCAATTTATTGAAGGAGAAGAATTTTGCAAAGATTCAAAATAAAGTTTTGAGATTTTCATTTTGCTTGATGACCTTTATGCAGAAAAGACTATTGATACTTGGCGGAGAATTTTTCTCACGCATGATGATAGATTCCAAACAAGCCTAACTTGTCCTTTCACATTTCACCATTTAATACCACATAGTCACTGCACAAAGGGTCAATTACACTTTATTTTTAGCATGAAATTCATTGCATTTATTGAAAATATTTTTGCACTTTTTCAAATTTACTCCCCCTTAATATGTGTATGGAATGAAAAAGCTAGCAAACAATTCACACATGATTATGCACACCATTAGCTTTAAGCATAACATGACTTTTGGTACTTGGCGGAATGTTTTACTCACGCATAATGATAGTTTCCAAACCAGCATAACTTGTTTTTCCACATGTCATCATTTGATATACCAGAAAGTCAAATCAGTTGGCATGCACACAGAATCATGGTCATAGTTAAGCAAGCATGATAACACAAGCATGATTCCAATTGTTATGACATAAAGTGTATTGTTGGGAGTAGCATTGAAACACATTTCTCATTGATCAGATAAAAATTAAACATTCATTTCAATTCAAGCAATTCAAGTTTGAAATGATAAAGAAATTTTACTTGAACAGTCTTCATTTCTTTCTCAAAGATTTTACCTGTGTTCTCCAATCATTTCTAGTCTTGCATAACCAATATCTTGAATCCATTTACAATGCATGGCTGCAAGACTCCTTAGCTTGCTGATCAAGCAGGTTTTGGGACCCACACTTGCTTGGGTCCTGCAATGAAATCAATGTTAGATTGCAACAAAGATTTCTGAATCCAAAATGCTTTTATTTTTTGTATAGATGCATTTCTTTCATTGAAAGAACTATGAGCAGAATTAGTTCCAGATTTTCTTTTTGCTTTGATCAATGCATCTATGTTTTCATGAAGTTTTCTATTTTTGGATTTTTAATATGAGCAGAAACAAAATGATTTTGTGCAACATTTCTATGCCTATACACATGGAATTTCTGAACATTTTCAGTATGAACATGATGTTTATTCCTATGTGTATGAGCATGTGCATTAGACTGGAATTTCTGAGCATGCACAACAAAATCATTTCTGTACCAACAGTCCCTAGAAATATGACCAATTTTATGACAATGAAAGCATTGGACTGATTTGGCATGTTTATTGAAATTTTGATTTCTATTCCAGCAATGTTTGGCAAGATGACCAGGTTTATTACAATTAAAGCAAATGAGAGCATTTTTACCTGGTACTTACCTTGGCATGTATGCATTTGCTGAAATCTCCTTTTCATGTGAGGAGGTTTACCATGAAGAGAAAGAGGTACCTTTTTGTAGCTCTTGGCATGATGTGAATTTGGAATTTGCCTTGAAGCTTTTTTGATTGATGGAGGAAGTAATGAGTCCTCTTGACAGTAGCATTCCTCTCTTTCCCTGTCTGTTTCTGAAAAAGAACTTTCACTAGCTTTTCATTAGAATTAGAATAGTTCTTATTCGCAGCAGATTTAACAAATGTTATTGTGCTTTTCTTTTCATTTTTCTTGGATTTCACAGAAGCAAGACTTGTGTTTGTAATGTTTTTCAATTCATGTTGAATCTTCTGTTTTTCAACTTTTAATGCAACAACTTCTTTTTCTGAATTTTGAAGTTTATTTAGCATGACATTTAAACCATTTTTCATCTTGTTCTTTTCAGTTTCAAGTTGAGCAATTTGTTTTTCCAAATCAGAAATTTTATTACTTAAATTGCTACAATCATTGTTCAAAGGTTTGTCATGCAACAAGCATTCAATCTTCCTTTTTAGATGATGATTTTCTTCAACAAGTTGTTTGCATCTCTCATTTATTTGATGATCATGAGCCATGTTAGAAATCTGTTTGTTTAATTGATCATTATCAAATTGGAAGTTTTATTGAGATCAATCAATTTTCCATTTTCATTTTCCAGATCAATAACTTTTGATTTCAATAGCTCATGGTTTTCTTTCAATCCATTCAATTTAGTTTCACAGATTTGGACATCATCTTCTAAATTCTCTTTTTCAGAATTTAATTTCTCAACTTCACCTTTCAAATTCTCATTTTCTTATGAAAGATCTTTATCATTGTTTGGAGCAATTCAAGTGTATTTTTCAATTTCTTTATGGCTATGTTTTAAAGTCTTTTTCAAATCTTTATTCTTAGTCTTCAGCTTTGCATTAAGATTTTGCAACTTTTCACAGAATTCAATCAATTCAACATGAGACATACTTTCATCTGCATCAGAATCAGAATTAGAATACATAAGTGGATCTGGAATTGATTTACCTGACCTTGTAGACCCATTTGAATTCTTGTGTTCTGAAGAGGATGCAGAATGCTCTGAGCTCATGGAATGTGTTGTTAGAGCCAAGGTTTTTTGAATTGTTGATTTTCTGGATTCATTAAGCTCTTCTTTGCCATTGAGTGCTTGTGAATTTCTTTTGCTCCTTTTCTTTGTGAATCATTTCCATCACTGTTATTGGCCATAAAGCATAACTCCTCATTTGCTGAACTTGAAGAGTTCTCTTCTTCATCCTCACTTTGGTCTTCATCCGACCAAGTTGCAATCATGGCTTTTGGCTTCTTCAATTTGTTGTTCTTTTGTATTTGTTCTCTTTGATCTCAGGAGATTCACCCTTCATGTGTCCTATCTTGTTGTACCTATAGCAAACATATCTTCATCAGTTTTCTGATTTCTGCTGTCATTAAAATTTGAAGAAGAAGCATTCCTTTTACTAGAAGAATATTTTTTCTTTCCATTGAATTTTCCTCTTCTTGATTTTAGAAATTTTCTGAATTGATTAGTCATGATGTCAAGTTCATCCTCATTAGACTTAGACTCATCAGAACTTGATGTTTCTTTATTTTTCTCTTTGTTGCTTGATGAAGCCTTAAGTGCTACTGGTTTAGCTTTAAGCATGTGTTCTTCATTTCTCTTCAGATTTATTTCATAAGTCATTAAAGATCCTATGAGTTCATCCAAAGAGATTTTGGATAAATCCTTAGAATCTTCAATCACTGTAGCCTTTGTGTGCCAAACAGATGATAGAGAGCGCAAGGTTTTTCTTACCAGATCAGCATCAGTGTATTCTTTACCTAATGCCTTCAGTCCATTGACAATTATCATAAACCTAGCAAACATTTCAGAAATCGATTCATCAGATTTCATCATAAACAATTCATATTCAGAAACAAGTATGTTTGCTTTGATTTCCCTAACTTGAGATGTTCCCTCATACATTAATTCAAGTTTATCCCACATTTCGTTAGCAGATTTACACATGGATATTCTTGAATATTCTTTAGGGTGGACTGCATACTGAAGCATGTTCATGGCACTATAATTAAGAGTAGCTTTCCTAATTTGCTCTCTAGTCCAATTCTCCTCATCTTCATGATTTTCATAAGGACCCACTTCAACTATCCTCCAAATTTCATAATTTTGAGCCGTAAGAAAAACATCCATGCGATTTTTCCAGTATGAATAATCAGACCCATCAAAATATGGTGGTCTATTAATGGAATGGCCTTCAGCTACAAATCCTCGAGAATCCATCAATTAGAATGCGATGGTGAAAGAGCAAGCAAACAATTCAAGCAATTAACACAGAGATCAAACAGAAGCAATCAAATCAGATCAGTAATCAAACATTAACCCGCTCTGATACCAATTGTTAGGAACGGATGGGTGGATGGATCAGATCTAGAAGGGGGGGTTGAATAGATCTAATACCAATTAACGCGGAAGCTTAAGCAATTTAAAATTACTTTGAATCAGAGATCAAATCACCCAAACAATTTACTGAACTGAAGTGATTAGAGTGTGTGAGCAAATCGATTAGTAGTGTGAACGAAATCCCTATGCATGCATCTAGCGTAAAACAAAGTCAAACCACAATCCAAACCATTGCACAGAGGATTTTAGGTGGTTCGAAAATCACCTCCAGTGACTCCTACGTCCACCCCTCACACAGTGAGGCCACACTACTAAAAACCTTGAGTACAACTCACACAAGAGCACAACGACTCCAAACACCCTTGAGCACGACAACTCAAGAAACACCTGGAGCACGACGACTCCAAACTGAGCACGACGGCTCAAACAACAACTGGAGTATGACGACTCCAAATTGAGCACGACGGCTCAAACCACACAGTGAGTACGACGACTCACAAACCAGAGCTCGACGGCTCAGAGTACAAAAGCTAGATCAAACACAAAAGAGATCAGATCCTCTAGCAATGATCTGATTCAAGACAGATTCGTACACAGAAATTTCTGTAGAACTTCATGCACAAATATCACAGACGAAATAAGGAAGAACAAACTCTGAGATGAGGGAAATGGATGTAGAATGAGTGTTCTTCGATGAAGAGGCCTTGCAGAGACTTCACTTGAGGAGGCTTGATGGAAATCGATGGAGATTCTCCTCAATTGGCGATGCTCTGCTTTGATGGCATCTGAAATGCCAGAAATCCTTCTTCTTCTGAGCCTCTTCAGTTGGATCTGCTCCCTTGCCTTGCACAGCAACCTTCTCTCCAGGGATTCCCCTTGATTCCCTTGTCCTTCCTCTTGAAAGGATGGCTTGTAACTTCTGGAGATGGAGACAGATTTGGAAAGCCCCTTTCAGCCGCTAAAAAGGTTCTTCAGGAAGTGTATGGGCTCTCTTTCCTTTGGGGTACAAGGAACATGGATATTTATAGTCCCATATGTCCATAAAGTGCCTTGGGGTGCATGGGCACGGAACCCTAGGTCAAATCCCCTAAATCCAAGCAGCCACGTGTCCAGGAGAAACTTTAAGTCACAGAGTTTCCGGAGTGTGTCGACCTGCCCTGAACTAGTGTCGACCTGCTGTCCCATTTCTGTAAAACTGGTCTGCTAGAAACTGGGTCTAGTGTCGACCTGCCCTGAGCTAGTGTCAACCTGCCCTTCTAGAATCTGGGACTAGTGTCGACCTGCTTTGATCTAGTGTCAACCTGCTGTCCCAGTCTGGCAACTGGGTCTTCTGGAATCTGGGACTAGTGTCGACCTGCCCTGATCTAGTGTCGACACTACCAAGACAAAAATGTGTGAACTTGAAAATATAAAGTGTAAATAATTAGTACAAGATATTATTATTAAAATATGAGATATTAAACATCAAAAACATGTTGTCTAAGCATTATTGTGATATGTATAAAATGTATAACATGTTCAACATATCATCTTTAAAATCACAACATGTCACAATATCTCATCATTAAAATCACAATATGTCATCACCTGTGACGACCCAACCAACAAACTGGCCCAACAACCGTGCTAGTTGGTATACTTCCCAGGAAGGTCACCCATCCTGGGACTACTCCCAACTGAGCACACTTAACTTCAGAGTTCTTTTCCTACTCGCGCTCTGAAAATGACTAGTCCGAATTGTTGGTAGTCTACTGATTTAGTCCATTTAACATATTCTTATATGGGGTGTTACAATCTACCCCTCTTATATAAGCGACGTCCTCGTCGCTGCTCACATATAGCACACAATCAAACCCCAGGCAGGCAGGATTCTAGAGGTGGCCCCCCATAGGCTCAAGAGGTGGCTCCCATTATGTAGCACTTTGTGCCATTATGGCCTCAAGCGGTGGCTCCCATAGCATAGCACTTTGCCCTGTGTGGCACTTAGTTCCTACACTTCCAGCTGGGTAAGGCTCTGATACCATTTGTGACGACCCAACCAACAAACTGGCCCAACAACCGTGCTAGTTGGTAGACTTCCCAGGAAGGTCACCCATCCTGGGACTACTCCCAACTGAGCACGCTTAACCTCAGAGTTCTTTTCCTACTCGCGCTCTGAAAATGACTAGTCCGAATTGTTGTTAGTCTACTGATTTAGTCCATTTAACATATTCTTATATGGGGTGTTACAATCGCCCCGATATTTAGCAGCGGAATAAATACCGGGGGACGTGAACAATACAAACAAACGTATCACAGTTGAATAGCACAGAGTCACAATTGAATATAATAACACTTTTCAAATCATAATAATATCCTCAAAGTTACTCTTTATTTCATTTCGTTCAACTAGATACAACCTTACAAGAAAGAATTAACCAAAGGGTCCATTATTCAAATAACTTCTAGAAAAGGTTCACTATTACATAGACTACTCAATTTCTATTTCTAAACTGTCATCTATTCTAGGACGGGTGCTCGTCACTCTTGTCCAGTCCCATCCGACTCCACCGGTTCTTCATCACTACCTGAAAAGGGCAGGATGATAGGGGTGAGCAAACTAGCTCAGTAGGATTTACATCTCAATAACGTGCGGGCACTAGTATACGTGATTAACATTTTAAGTAGGTAGATATGCATATGAATATGATGACAATGTATGTAATACTAACAGATTGAATAGCAGAATAGAACGGATATCGTATCAGATCAAAATGTCGAATTGCATATATAATGAACAGATGTTTCAAGAATAGAATCATGTCAGAAGAGATTGGCCATATTCAAGCAGAGTTCATGTGTTCACAAGAACAAACGTATCATATCATATCAAGTCAAACTTATCATGTCAAACAGAAGGCACATTTTCACAATCTTGCATGTCAGTGTGCTATGCCAAGCACCAAGAGTCCATACTCCCGCGGTTAACAAGTACGTTGGGGCGCTCCTCCCCAGGACCGGACAGGGCCCCTATTGCACAGGCATTGGATCAAGTTTTGGACCGAAGTCCCACGTTGTGCCGAACAAACATATACATATTATGGCCACAAAGTTTCAATGACAAGCTCATAGTAAAAGAAACATGATCATTCATAGAGTCAAGGAATGACAAACAGCTCAAAAGAACAAGGCAGGATAACGACGTATCTTATGTTTCATAATTATTTAATGTCTTGACATGAGGGTGTTTCAAAAGACGGATCGTATGTAGAACATGTGCTTTCAATTTCTCAAGAAGGGTGTGCCTATTCGTGCAAAAGTGTAAGTGATGAATCACGGATCTTTCCTAGCATGTATGCGTATGACAAATAATTAATTGAACACCGGAAAACATGTAACTATTGGAACTCATATGCAAATCATGACATTAACGCCACTAACATGTCCATACTAACATGTATTTATTCCCACATTCATATCATATCCTTATCTTATCAATTGACAATAAGCAAGATCACAAGATAATCCAATGAACATAAGGATAATCAAAATTACACATTAGAATCATATTCGTATCATTACCATTTTCTTCAATGGATTGATTTATTTTAGGTCTATGCATATTATATGACATCATGCACAAGCTAGTAGACATCATGAGATGATTAGACCAAAATTATGCAAATTTCTTGTAAGGTGGTGTCGACACTAGATCAAGTGGTGTCGACACCATGCTCCAAACATAAGACAAAATCAGGCAAAACTGGTCAGGTAGTGTCGACACTAGTTCAGGTAGTGTCGACACAGTGCATCAAATACAAGGTAAAAAGGTCAAGTAGTGTCGACACTAGTTCAAATAGTGTCGACACTAGAGACAGCTTCCAGAAAACCTTCTGGCCAATATGGGACAGTGTGTCGACACTAGGTTAGGTAGTGTCGACACTAGATCAGCTCCCAGAAGCTTTCTGGGTCAAACTGGGGGAGTGTGTCGACACTAGATGGGGTGGTGTCGACACTAGAGGGCTTCCCAGAACACTTTCTGTGCTGTTTTGGGACAGCAGGTCGACACTAGCACAGGCAGTGTCGACACTAGTGGCCCTTCCAGAACAAAACACATGGTCAGGTGTAACCCGAAAAACATGTCTCATGCAGCGATTCACTTCTAACTCTTATAACTCTCTAACGAATGACATTTGGACAAAAAGTTCAACACAAAAGCTGAATAAGACAACTAGTAGAAGAACTTTGATGTTGAGGGTTTGATCTAATTCGGTCTCTAATCCCGAGAAAACATATGAAAAACAAAAAGTCAATAGTAGCCCGAAATCACAGTATCATGCAGAGACTCTCTTATCATGCTCCTAACTCTCTAACGAAGGATTTTTGGACAAAATGTCCAACATAGAAGATGAGCTTGACTTAAATTGGAAGAACTTTCATTAATAAAGTTTAGTCAAATTCGGTCTTGAATTGTGTGCACAATATGACGAACGAGAAAAGCCCTAACTGTGCAAGACTTCGGGAAAATCACCAATACACGATGAATACTCCATGAAAATTGGGCAAATCAAGTGCAAATGATCCTAGACTCAAGAAACTACATGTTGGCATTGGTTTTCTTTAATCTTGGCCCAAGAACACCTACCTTTAGGATGATCTAAAACCCGTTGATGTTCTGGATGCAACAGAAGATGCAGGGATGAAGCTACGGACTCCCAGCCTTTCTCCTGCTCCTCAGAAGTTCTTGCTTGCCTCCAAACGACCCAAACTTCGTTGTTAAACCTTCCCCAAGAGTTTAGGGACGAGTTCTTATAGTTTTAGGATGTTGTTAAGAGTCCTAACGATACTGGGCTACGAGCTCTGTTTCCTAGTTTCCAAGAAATCTGGGATTCTCTTACCCAAAAGAGTTAGCAAAGGTTTAGGAAACCACCAATTGGGATTGAGTTCGGTTTTGGCTTACCTTACATGACTAATCAACCATCTTTTAACTCTAAATTGCCCTTTCTAATTATGGTATAATTACCTACACGAATTTCTGGGTAATTCCCTGTCCAGTTCATTCATATCCTTGGGCCAAATGTGTTCTATAGGCCCATTCTTGTTGATGGTTCATAATTACATGGTGTTGGAAGTCTCCAATACGATTATTTATTTTTATCCCTCTATATTTCTGAAAATTTTAAATTGCTAAATTTCCGGGGTGTTACATCCTCCCCCACTTAAGAAATTTGGTCCCCAAATTTATGCGTAATGGTGTAGTTCGTACCTGAGAATAGCTCCGGGTGATTTTTCTTCATTCTCTCCTCTGTTTCCCAGGTAGCATTAGTAACTCCGTCTCGACTCCATTGAACCTTCACCATAGGTATGGTACGATTCCTGAGTCGCTGAATCTTCCGATCCAACAGTTTGATCGGCTTCTCTTCATAAGTCAGGTCCTCCCGAATCTCCAAGTCCTCGTGGTCAATTACATGGTCGGCATTGAATGGGTACCTCCGCAGCATGGATATGTGGAACACATTATGCACGTTTGCCAGTTGCGGCGGTAATGCAAGTCTATACGCCACCTGACCAATTCTTTCCAGAATTTCAAATGGCCCTATGAATCTGGGACTTAGTTTTCCTTTGATCCCAAATCTTTGTATTCCCCTTGAAGGTGAGACCTTCAAGAACACATGTTCGCCAACCTGAAATTTCAGTTCTCTCCTTCTCTTGTCTGCATAACTCTTCTGTCTGGATTGTGCTATCTTCAGACGTTCCCGGACAATCTGAACCTTCCTGACAGTTGCCTCTATTAAGTCGGGTCCAACCCATTGGTTCTCCCCAACCTCTTCCCAACAAAGGGGTGATCTGCAACTCCTGCCATATAAGGCTTCAAATGGAGCCATCTTGATACTGGCCTAATAACTGTTGTTATATGCGAACTCCATCAGGTACAACTGATCATCCCATCGCCCTCTGAAATCTAGCACCAGAGCACGAAGCATATCCTCCACAATTTGATTGGTCCTTTCAGTTTGTCCATCTGTCTGAGGATGGAAGGCAGTACTAAAGTTTAGTTTAGTACCCATTGCTGCTTGCAAACCCTTCCAGAAGTGTGAAGTAAATCTAGGGTCCCGATCTGATATTATGCTTGATGGAACCCCATGTAGTCTAACTACTTCCTTAACATATAGAGCAGCCAACACATCCACTGACCATGTACTCTTAATCGGCAAGAAGTGAGCCGACTTAGTCAATCGATCCACAATTACCCAAATTGCATCCATACCACTTCTAGTCTTGGGCAATCCCATGATAAAGTCCATACCGATGCTATCCCACTTCCATTCTGGGATTTCCAGTGGTAGCAGTCCACCAGCCGTACGGAAATGCTCGGCCTTGACTTTCATACATGTTAAACAGTATGACACATGATCGGCCACATCCCTCTTCATGTTTGGCCACCAGTAGGACCTTTTTAAGTCTTGGTACATCTTTGTTGATCCGGGGTGAATCGTATATTTGGACTGGTGAGCTTCATTCAGTAACCTCTTCTTGAGTTCTCCATGATCAGGGACACATGTTCTACCTCAGAATAATAATCTTCCTTCTGCTGATAGAGTAAAGTCAGGTCTTTGTTCTAGCTTCTCCTTGATCTGAACTAAGAATGGATCCTCTTCTTGTTTCTCCTTGATTTCAGTCAGTAGGTCGGATTGTATCTGGAGGTTTGAAATCATTATTTGCTTTTCCTTTGATCCTCAATTGATGATAACAGGATCGGAGATCTATTTTAGAGAAGTATCTAGCTCCAGATAATTGATCAAACAACTCATCAATTCTCGGCAGAGGGTATTTGTTCTTGATGGTTAACTGATTCAATTGTCTGTAATCTATGCATAGCCTCATCGACCCATCTTTCTTCTTGACGAAGAGGACAGGTGCACCCCATGGCGATGTGCTTGGTTGGATGAAACCCTTCTCTAACAGTTCCATCAGTTGCTCTTTTAATTCTTTCAGTTCTGCGGGGGACATTCTATATGGTGCCCTAGATACTGGTGCTGCTCCAGGGATCAAGTCGATGGTGAAATCGACCTCTCGCTCAGGAGGAATTCCTGGCAAGTCTTCGGGAAAAACATCAGCATATTCGCTGACAACATGGATGTCCTCTACTTTGACTTCCTTCTTTGCGATGACAACAGCAGCAAGAAAGGCCATACAACCTTTCCTCATCATCCTTTTGGCTTGTAATGCAGAGATAATTGACAATCTCCTGCGGTTTCTATCCCTGGTGAACACTAGTTTTGGGTACTGGCTAAAGTTACCCGACTTCTCCTACAATTGATACTAGCCCCATGTTCAGACATCCAGTCTGCTCCCAGTATCACATCATACCCCGCCATGTCCATACATATTAAATTTGCTGGTAGGTTTTGGGTTTCAATCAACACCTCACTGGATGGTATATGGTTTGTAAGATTGGTGCCAGGACCAATCGGGGTTGACACAACTATTCCGGATTCCATTGGGACGGGTTTCACAGGTAGGGTATCAACAAATGTTTGAGATATGAAGGAATGCGTAGCTCCCGTATCAAAGAGAACATATGCAGGTCAGGAAAGAATAGTAAGTGTACCTTCCACGATACCTCCTTCTTCAGCAGTTTCTGGTTCCTGGACAGCTTGCAGTCGGCCTTGCCTCTTCTGTCCATTCGGACGTTTGTCCTGAGGGGCTTGTTCTTTCAACATTGGGCAGTCCGAAATCCTATGATCACGACTTCCACAGCGAAGGCATCTCCCTTGCGCTCTCTAGCATTCTTCAGTCTGATGACCAGCCCTGTCACAATGTTTACACCTTTCTCCCGTTATCACCATTATTGCTTACCTAACTCCTTCGGCTTTTTATCCGCTGGTTCATTTACCCCACCACTGGCCTTTTCTTCCCAATAGTCGGTTGATACCTCCCAGCAGAAGACACTTGTTCTCGTTTCCCGGATTTTCCCTTGATCCTTTCGGCAGTCTCCATGGCATCTTCTAATAGTTGAGCCTTCTTAACCATTTCGGCATAAGTTTGAATGTCCATTGGCGCCAGTTGGGTGATGAACTAGGGCCTCAAGCCATTCAGAAAGTGTTTCGCCTTCATCCTTTCTGTCCCAATTAAGTGAACAGCGTATCGGGACAGCCGAGAGAATTGGCCTCATATTCAGCCACATCGAGTCCTCTCTGCTTCAAAGCCGCAAATTCGGCTCCTTTCCGTTCTTGGACCCTCTCAGAAAAGTACTTGGCATTGAAACGCTCAATGAACTGAGCCCATGTTGGTTGTTGTCCATTTAGGGTTGCTTCTACCGACTCCCACCATGCTCTGGCATCCTTTTCCAATTGGAAAGTCGCCAGTAGTACTTTGTTCTGGTCTGTGCATTGCATGACCCTGAATATCCTTTCAATCTCCTTAACCCAGTATTCAGCAATGTCTGGGTTAGTACTCCCCTCAAACCTAGGCGGATCCATGTTCCGGAAATTTCGATGGAGCTCACCGGCTCCGCGGTTACCTCCACCTTGGGTGGCTTGTAAGATAGCCTGAGTCAAGTTCTGTATAGTTCGTTGCATGTCCCTAGCCTGGGCACGTTCAGCGGCCATTGAGGTAATAAGTACCTTCAAGATAATAATGTGAGTTAGTCATCTAAATATATCACATGTGACTTCTATTCCCATGGCTCTACCCAAGCTCACATTAGGTACGACAGATTTGACTCGTGTAATCTAGTTTCATTCTATGTTCTTATCCCTTGGACCCTAAAGTTTAACGCTCTGATACCAACTGTCACGCCCCGATATTTAGCAGCGGAATAAATACCGGGGGACGTGAACGATACAAACAAATGTATCATAGTTGAATAGCGCAGAGTCACAATTGAATATAATAACACTTTTCAAATCATAATAATATCCTCAAAGTTACTCTTTATTTCATTTCGTTCAACTAGATACAACCTTACAAGAAAGAATTAACCAAAGGGTCCATTATTCAAATAACTTCCAGAAAAGGTTCACTATTACATAGACTACTCAATTTCTATTTCTAAACTGTCATCTATTCTAGGACGGGTGCTCGTCACTCTTGTCCAGTCCCATCCGACTCCACCGGTTCTTCATCACTACCTGAAAAGGGCAGGATGATAGGGGTGAGCGAACTAGCTCAGTAGGATTTACATCTCAATAACGTGCGGGCACTAGTATACATGATTAACATTTTAAGTAGGTAGATATGCATATGAATATGATGACAATGTATGTAATACTAACAGATTGAATAGCAGAATAGAACGGATATCGTATCAGATCAAAATGTCGAATTGCATATACAATGAACAGATGTTTCAAGAATAGAATCATGTCAGAAGAGATTGGCCATATTCAAGCAGAGTTCATGTGTTCACAAGAACAAACGTATCATATCATGTCAAGTCAAATTATCATGTCAAACAGAAGGCACATTTTCACAATCTTGCATGTCAGTGTGCTATGCCAAGCACCAAGAGTCCATACTCCCGCGGTTAACAAGTACGTTGGGGCGCTCCTCCCCAGGACCGGACAGGGCCCCTATTGCACAGGCATTGGATCAAGTTTTGGACCGAAGTCCCACGTTGTGCCGAACAAACATATTCATATTATGGCCACAAAGTTTCAATGACAAGCTCATAGTAAAAGAAACATGATCATTCATAGAGTCAAGGAATGACAAACAGCTCAAAAGAACAAGGCAGGATAACGACGTATCTTATGTTTCATAATTATTTAATGTCTTGACATGAGGGTGTTTCAAAAGACGGATCGTATGTAGAACATGTGCTTTCAATTTCCCAAGAAGGGTGTGCCTATTCGTGCAAAAGTGTAAGTGATGAATCACGGATCTTTCCTAGCATGTATGCGTATGACAAATAATTAATTGAACACCGGAAAACATGTAACTATTGGAACTCATATGCAAATCATGACATTAACGCCACTAACATGTCCATACTAACATGTATTTATTCCCACATTCATATCATATCCTTATCTTATCAATTGACAATAAGCAAGATCACAAGATAATCCAATGAACATAAGGATAATCAAAATTACACATTAGAATCATATTCGTATCATTACCATTTTCTTCAATGGATTGATTTATTTTAGGTCCATGCATACTATATGACATCATGCACAAGCTAGTAGACATCATGAGATGATTAGACCAAAATTATGCAAATTTCTTGTAAGGTGGTGTCGACACTAGATCAAGTGTGTCGACACCATGCTCCAAACACAAGACAAAATCAGGCAAAACTGGTCAGGTAGTGTCGACACTAGTTCAGGTAGTGTCGACACAGTGCATCAAATACAAGGCAAAAAGGTCAAGTAGTGTCGACACTAGTTCAAGTAGTGTCGACACTAGAGACAGCTTCCAGAAAACCTTCTGGCCAATATGGGACAGTGTGTCGACACTAGGTTAGGTAGTGTCGACACTAGATCAGCTCCCAGAAGCTTTCTGGGTCAAACTTGGGGAGTGTGTCGACACTAGATGGGGTGGTGTCGACACTAGAGGGCTTCCCAGAACACTTTCTGGGCTGTTTTGGGACAGCAGGTCGACACTAGCACAGCAGTGTCGACACTAGTGGCCCTTCCAGAACAAAACACATGGTCAGGTGTAACCCGAAAAACATGTCTCATGCAGCATTCACTTCTAACTCTTATAACTCTCTAAAGAATGACATTTGGACAAAACGTTCAACACCAAAGATGAATAGGACAACTAGTAGAAGAACTTTGATGTTGAGGGTTTGATCTAATTCAGTCTCAAATCCCAAGAAAACATATGAAGAACAAAAGTCAATAGTAGCCCGAAATCACAGTATCATGCAGAGACTCTCTTATCATGCTCCTAACTCTCTAAAGAAGGATTTTTGGACAAAACGTCCAACATAGAAGATGATCTTTACTTCAATTGGAAGAACTTTCATGAATAAAGTTTAGTCAAATTCGTTCTTGAATCATGTGCACAATATGACGAACGAGAAAAGCCCTAACTGTGCAAGACTTCGGGAAAATCACCAATACACGATGAATACTCCATGAAAATTGGGCAAATCAAGTGCAAATGATCCTAGACTCAAGAAACTACATGTTGGCATTGGTTTTCTTTAATCTTGGCCCGAGAACACCTACCTTTAGGAAGATCTAAAACCCGTTGATGTTCTGGATGCAACAGAAGATGCAGGGGATGAAGCTACGGACTCCCAGCCTTTCTCCTGCTCCTCAGAAGTTCTTGCTTGCCTCCAAACGACCCAAACTTCGTTGTTAAACCTTCCCCAAGAGTTTAGGGACGAGTTCTTATAGTTTTAGGATGTTGTTAAGAGTCCTAACGATACTAGGAAAGGGGCTACGAGCTCTGTTTCCTAGTTTCCAGGAAATCTGGGATTCTCTTACCCAAAAGAGGTAGCAAAGGTTTAGGAAACCACCAATTGGGATTGAGTTCGGTTTTGGCTTACCTTACATGACTCATCAACCATCTTTTAACTCTAAATTACCCTTTCTAATTATGGTATAATTACCTACATGAATTTCTGGGTAATTCCCTGTCCAGTTCATTCATATCCTTGGGCCAAATGTGTTCTATAGGCCCATTCTTGTTGATGGTTCATAATTACATGGTGTTGGAAGTCTCCAATACGATTATTTATTTTTATCCCTCTATATTTCTGAAAATTTTAAATTGCTAAATTTCTGGGGTGTTACATCACCAATATCACAGTATGTCATCATCAAAATCAAGGTATGAGTGATGTTCATTGGATATCATTAAATTACAACTTTAGGAAGTTCCAAAACACACTCAACCCAATAGCGTCTTCCTAAGATCCCTATCTGTCCAGGGAAGGTCGTTGACTTTTCTCATTTAAGTGGCAACTTGTCTTGGGTAGAAGACACCCTCAATGCCATGGGCTGGACCTAGCTATGTCAGATTTCTGAGCCCTCTATGGAAAATGCCATTAGAGCCTTCTATGCGTCTCTGCAAGTATCTTCTGGAAACTCAGGGTTTGGGTATGTCAAAGGAACCAAGATTACCATATCAGAAGAATTATTGGTTGAGATTTTGGATTGTCCAAGTTCTGGACACAAACTCAGTGAGTTTGTTCCCCTTGAAAAGCAAAAATTAGGGATTATAGGCAATTTGGCCACTATCAGTAAGAAGGGGCTTTTAGTGAATGAGTTATCAGCAGAAAAGAGATTGATCCACTCAGTTATTACAAACATTGTGACCCCTAGAGCAGGAACTCACTCCTCCATAACTGCCAGGGATGAAAATCTACTTTTTTGGGCTGTTCAGAGGCATAGAGTAAATTTGCCAGCAGTTATTTTAGAAAAGATGACAGCTTCAAAGGATTTACAGGAATCCCTTCCTTATGGATCTTTGCTCACTCTGATTTTCAAGAGATTCTCAATAGAACTATCTGGAGAAATCTCTGTTGGAATCAAAGAAAAAATTGGAATCTTTACCTTGAGAAGGAGTCACTATTCCTTGGTCAGCAAAAAACAAAATTTATGGTTCAAGGATTCAGTACCAGAATGTGATCATGAGATTTTTTCTGATGAACCTCTCATCTCATTATCCTCTCAAGAAGTTCAACATGAAGAAGTTCCAGCAGCAGAAGATAGAGAACCAGAAGTCCAAGTCAGATCTGAAGCCCCAGTTCAGATCCAAGAGCAAGAAGATCAGTTTCATGTTTCCTCCTTCCTTCCTGAACCAGATGCTCCTGAGGAAACCATTGATGAAGTTCTAAGAGACATTAGAGGTAAAAGAGTTGTCTCTAATGATATTCCTGTTTTTACCCCCATGGAACATGAATTTGTGGAAAGGGAACATCAATCCTTTCCATCTCAATATGAGACCCGGCCAAGGTCTCAAGGGGAGAGTATCAATAACTTCTCTACTATTTTATATTTTTTTAAGTAAACAACAAGAGACTCTTTCTGTTCTTTAGATACAAGTTGAATTTGTTGATGCAAAGTTTTATAATTTGTCTGATGAGGTTAAGCAGATAAAAGATCTATTGCTTCAGTTGGTGTGCCAACAGGGCACTTCTAGGCCATCAGGGCCTTCTTCCTCTCAGCAGTAAGGAGAACATGTTCCAGTTCAAGAACTGCAACAAGTTGGTGTTCAAGAAACTCTAGTACCAGAACCTAAAAAGTCAGTCCTTAAACAACCATCAATGGAAGCAAAAGGGCCAGATTCACAAGCAGAGTAGCAGCAACAGCACCAGCAGGTTGAGCAGCAACATAAACAGGACCAGGAGCCAAAATCTCACTTACAAGGGCATGATGTGCCAGTGCCTGATCAGCACAAAGAGCCTGAGCCACAGGTTGAGGAGCCTCCTGAGCAGCAGGAAGAATTAGAGCAAGAGGCTCAGTTAGCCATGGTGTTGTTTCAACCACAAATTGAGCAACAACAAGAGCGTGCAGTGGAAAAGCAGTCAACAGGAGTGACAGCAGCAGTAGAGGAGTCCCAGCAAGAGAAACAATCCCAGATGAAGCCTAAGGCCAAGAGATCCCTTGAATTCTCTCATGAACTCCAAACCTTCAAGAGGAAAGTGAAGCGCAGACTGGTCAAAAATGGTGACCCTGTCTTCCCTCATCCTTCTTCTAGGCCTACTCCCCCTACACCAGCTCCATCCGTTAAGCCTCCTCTAGAGCCCACTCCAACTACAACTCAATCCACTGCACCCACAGCACCAACTCCTGAAAATCCTTCACATTCCACTTCTCCGGATCCTCTTCCACTTGCAACCATTCCCATGGATCCATTCTACCAGGACATAAAATTCTCCTTCTACCCTATGAAATACCAATTCAAACCTCTCAAAGAAATCACTCTAAATCTTTCCACTCAACCCCCTCAATTTTTTTCTTCTCTTTCCACTGCCTCTAAAACTGATTCCAAGAAAACCCTTCTTCATCTAGCTGAAATACTTCCAAGTATACAACTTTCAGCCTCTAGTGGACCCAAATTAGGTGACAAACCTTCCTTATTCCTTCCACCATTTTGGTATGCTTTCATCCACCACTCTGAGCATTGCATGAATCTGTTCAGAGAATATCTCTCTATTCGAGCATTCCTTGAAATTCATGAGATGCCAGGGTTCACCCTTGAACATTGGCTTCCTACTCTGCTCAGAACTACACAAATCTCAGTAGAAGACCTTCAGTTCATCTCTCATAAAAGTCATTGCTTAACTCCCAAAGAGTTCATTGACCTCTATCCAGATGAAGCAGCCAGATATCAAACAACCCAATCTAGAAACCAATTTTGACAGTTCAGCATCACCTGTCTCTAAGGTTTCATGAGCTGTTTGGAATTCATCTCAGGAACTCTCAGACCAAGTACACCAAAATGAAAACCTTCAACTTTGAAAGATTCAAATTAGGTTTGCATGATGTTTCTAAAGGCCAATGGGAAAATCATTTAAGAGGCCAAAGAGAAATTGTTCCTTCCATGACTGTGGTTCTACCTTCCAGTCTCCATCCTCCCCTCATAGGAGTTGTTGCATACAGAAGAGACTTTGCTGAAGCTATCTTTAACAGATTCATCCGGATTGCCACAAGATTCAAAATCAAATACAAATACAAACTGTCTTTTCAGAGATTTGTATTTCTGCAGCTCTCCAAGAACCCCCATCATCTCCTAGATTTTCAACTATGTTTTGTTGAAACCGAAAGATTCAATATTGATCAATGGGCAACAGCTTATCCCTCTTACCACTCTGATTGTGAGAAGTTGAAGCTTACTCTTGATGAGTTTCACTCCAAGAGTCTTAAGGACTTAAGAAGAACATTGGTCATAGGTGGGCACAGAGGTACTTGATATATTATCAAGCCAAGGATTCAGCTGTGTCCAGTGGTCTGCATTGGAATATCACTCTCAATGAGTTCTTCACCTTGCAACTTCTAAGCAGTTGTTCCCCTCAAAGCTCGTCTAGACAGAGAAAAGTATCACAATAGGATTTCCTGGTTCCAGAGGCGCCACATCAAATCTCTTAAAAAATTACCCTCCACCAATCCTGATTACAACATTGATTATGCATTGTTTGAAAATTACTTTGAGAAGAATGAGTAGAAGCTATGGGATCTCCTTCAACCTTTTCTTGCCAAGATCCCTATCCTTTATGTTAATGCCACAAAGGGGGAGAAAAAGAACTGACATATTTATTACTGACTATTTAAATATTTTTGTCATTAACAAAAAGGGAGAGAATTATTGAGCAACTACCCCTAAGAAATTTAAAATTTCTTAATTCAAATGTACTCATTATTTTTGCTATGACAAAATACTTAAATAGATATTCTACAAAGCAAATATACCACAAAATATATATATACAGATAAATACCACAGCTAAAATCCTGATCACAAAGTTTTTCTAAGTCCACAGACTCTCTCTATGCCCTACTGAATCCGACTGTTGACTTCGACTGCTAACTTCGACTCCTTCAGAAACGAAGTTAAACAACCTCCAAAATTTTCTAAGTCCACAAATTTATATGTAATTCGACTGATGACTCCGACTGGTACAGTCGAATGCCTTACAAAATCCAATACTTGATTTGACTGTCATCTTCAACTGCCACAGTCGAATGCTTCTTAAAAGTTAAACTCTTGATTTGACTGTCATCTTCAACTACCACAGTCAAATGCCTCAGAAATCGATCTATATAGTATTTGACTACTATAGTCGAATAGCCTAGTTTTTTTTCAGAAGTCGAATTACCTTGTTAGAGTCGAATCACTTCTACTCCTTCAGTCGAATTTGTAAGAACACTCCTTCAGTTGAATTGTATGTTCTTATAAATTCGACTTCACTGTTAATTTTGTACTTAATATTTTTTCTGATTTGTTTTAGGCTTAACACCTACTATAAGCTTATCTCCTAATCTTATCTTTTTTAATGGATCTTTTATATCTTATTAATCTATCAGAAAATATCATTATTTTATTATTTTCTCTGACAAGACAAGTCATATTAAACTTAAAATATTCATGTAAATCCTGTGCATGTTATTTCTGAAATATCTTCAACTAGTCTTTGAGTTGTTCAAAGTCTTTTGCTCTGGATTTTCATGGATACAATAGACACAGTGCATTTATGTATTCACAGGCGCATGGCATCTAACATGTCTCACCTACCTCTGACAAGACCCATGCCTTACCTTTCTAGCATATCTGCCTGCCTACTTCGTTTATCTGAAAGCTTATCTGACTTACCTACCTCAAAGGTATGGAGTTCTTCATTCTTTTTATCTTGTCTTTGTTACAGGCATTTATTGGAGCACGTTTTCAGCATGTCTCCCTCACAGTCTACTCTGAGAGGGAAAGAGCTTATCTTCTAGCTGAGAAAGACTGCACCTCTTCTGAAGACCTTGGAAAGAAGCAAAATTAAAGGACTTCTGAATAATAAGCTCATCAAAATTCAAAGGAAACTAGAGCTCTCTCTAAACGGTCAGATTGCAAACGGCTACAAACTCTAACGGCTATCTTCTAAACGGCTATATTCTGAAATGTATAAAAGGAGCTCAAGTTTGAAAAGAAGACATACAAGCTTTTGCATATCCCGTGAGCTTCATTCGAATTTCTTCAAGCCTTTCCTGCAAGTAAAAAGTCTGAGAGCTTTTCTCGTCAGAATACATTCTCTGAAGCTCTCCTAGAAGTCTTGAATAGGGTGGCAACTGTAATTGCTTATTTTCTTCAAGTCCACCCTTGCATTTCAGATAGGATTCAAGTCTCATTTCTGATCTATTAATCCTTCTGAAGTCTGTATGTGTTTGTGCTCAGATCTGAGGCAAACACACAAGTGTTTCTTTATTATTCTTGTGTAGTTTCTACAGAAGTCTGGTTCTGCATTGCCCCTCCTGTGAAGGGAAGGCCTTGTGAAAGGCAGTTGTTGTACCCCTGTTTAGGGAAGACTTGCTTGGGAGCAAGTGGATTTGTAATTCCTCTCAAGGGTGAGAGAAGGCTAATTTATTGGCGGTTAGTGGAAATCTCAAGTGGTTAACATGAGGACTGGATGTAGGACTTCCTAATTGGAAGGGCCGAACCAGGATAAATCTTTGTGCATTCCTTGTGTGATTGTTTCCGCCTTGTTTACACTTGAATCACACACATCACACTAAGCTCTAACAATTTATTTAGTGTTGTGCAATTTCAGAAGAAAATTTTAAAAGGAAGAAGTTCTATTCACCCCCCTCTAGGACATTCTTAGTGCCATTTCGTTCCAACATAGAAGTGCTACAATTCCAATGTGGAGCCTGAGCAGAGAGTTTGATGATCTCCAAACACGTTCTGGCATCTTTTCGTTTTTCATCTTTTCGATTTCTTCTGAGCATTTGAGTTGTGTGCTATCTGCTTCTTTGTGAAGTAGATTGTATTGATCTTTCACGTGTTGTGATTGGATCAATTGGGTTGAAGCTGTGTATCAGCGGAATGTTCAAGCTGTGAGTCAGCGGATGTGAAGAAGCTGTGAATCAGCAGCTGTTTGAGAATTCTTCACAGTGGTTCTCATAGTGATACATCACTGGTTTTGTGAGGGGTGGATGTAGGTCTCCTCATTGGAGCCGAACCACCTTAAAAGTTTCCTCTCTTGTGTGTGGTTTGTTCCCTCTTTGCTTTATGTGTTGTTTGTCCAATTGGTATTGTCATATTGAGGCTTTTAACTTCTGAATTGTCATAAAATTCAGAAGATTCTCTATTCACCCCCCCCCTAGATAATCTCTCTACACACAACACGTGGTATCAGAGCCTAGTTCTCCAATTTATTTGGTTTCACGACCAGGAGAATTTAGTGTGTGATGGATTCAAGGGGCTACATTGCTGAGGGTCATTCTGTGAACATACCACCCTATTTTGATGGTACTAATTATGCATACTGGAAAACTCGTATGTAGGTTTTCTTGCGAGCTCAAGATCATCAAATATGGAGAGTGGTGAACAATGGACCTTATGAGCTGTCCGAAGATGAAGAGAAGTGGACTCCAGAAGAGATCAAGAAGTCGAACGCAAATTGGAGTGCAATGAATATAATGCAATGCTCACAGCATCCAACAAAATTTTCTCGAGTCTCCTGATGCTCAAGCGCGAAAGAAATCTGGGATCGCCTTATGGTAATTTATGAAGGCACATCTGAGGTAAAAGAAACTAAGGCTAATATGTTAGTTTCTGAATATAAGGCATTTCGTATGAAGCATGATGAAACTATCTCTGAAATGTATGGTAGATTAACTTTGCTAACAAATGGGCTAAAAAATTTGGGTACAGTTTACACTGATAAGGAATTGGTTAGAAACATTCTTAGATCTTGACACCCATTTGGCATACTAAATCTACTGTTATTGAAGAATCTAGAAACTTATCCATAACTACTGTAGATGAGTTGATAGGTTCCTTAATGACATATGAGTTGGGGTTAAGAAGAACTAAGGATGATCTAAAGAAGAAGAAGCCTCTTGCTCTTAAAGCAAGTTCCAGCGTAAAAGAGGCCACTGAAGATAGTGAATCATCTACCCTTGAAGATGACTCAGGCGAGTTTGCATTAATCACTAGAAAATTCAGGAAATTTCTGAGAAAGGAAGGTAAGGGTTTTCTTAAAAAGAAACAGTATAACAACAATCTGTCAAAACCTAAAGTAAATACAAATAAAAAGACTGACAAAATTGTTTGTTACAATTGCAGGAAACTAGGACATGTCAAGTCAGAATGTCCTGAGGCTCGGAAGAAAACTCAGCCCAGATGGAACAGGAACAAGCAAAAGGCTATGGTTGGAACATGGAGTGAAGAAGAAGAAGATGAAGAAGAAGAGAGCTCAGATGCTAAGGACACTCACTCAAAGTTATGTCTGATGGCCAGAGAAACAGAAGAAGAAGAAGAAGAGGTAATCTCTTTGTTTAAAGATTTTAATTTGGATGATTGGGAGCATGTTTACTTCGAACTTCTGGACTAGTATGATGCTCTTAAAAATAAAATAAAATGCTTAAGAAGAAACTGAAACATTCTTCTCAGATCATCTTAACAGAAGAAAAAGAAAAGAATTCTCACAATAGATAAATGCTCTAAAAGATGTTGTAAGTGAACTGAAAAGTCAGAATATTGAAAGTCTTGATGAAATAGCTCTTGTCTCTGAAAACAAATGCTGACTTACAGTGTTAACACTGAATTAAAAAAGGAAGTTGAAGTTCTGCGAAATGAAATAAACAAAAGGCAGGAAGTTCTTGAAATTTTTGTAAGCGGCAAGAACAATCTTGAAGTCCTTCGAGGCACGAGAGTAAATTTCAACAAAGAGGGGTTAGGCTTTAATCCCACAAAGAAAAAGGAAGTAGGAATAAAGACCATAACATTTGTTTCTTCAAAAACTTCAGAAGCTTCTACTTCAAAAGGACAGAGAAATGAGAAAAATGGAAAAGATACAAGATAAGATGGAAAAGCAAAAATGGCTGTCAACAAAGAAACAAATGGAAAAAAGAAAACAAAGGCTGAAAATGAACAAATGTTTCAAAGGAACCAAAAGCTGAAATCACCTGCCTGGCAAGGTCGACACTACACTTATGATAGATCGACGCCATCATATAGAAAATCACAAAATTTGGGAAACTTGACAAATAACAAGTCAACTTTATCACAGAATTGGTCTCACACCAGGTGGGCACATGGGAAATCATGATCCACTTACTTCAATACTCAAAACTGGTCGAAATGGAATCAATTAGGTCGACACTATCCCTTCAGAGTGTCGACACATGTCTATGACATTGCCAGATGTAATGAAACCCAACATCTTGGAAGACTAGGAAGTCAAACCAAGTTCAAATCTCTTTCTGAAAATGTTGAGAAAAAGCTTAACAGAAAATACATAAATGTAAATGATTCAAAACACAATGAAAATAGGAAAAAGAGTAAAAGCCAACATGATTTCAGAAATAAGGAAAACTTAAATGTGAATAAACAACTGTGGATTCCAAAAGACTTGCTTTCTTATATTCTTGATCTAGGAGGCATTGTGGGACCCAAATGTACTTGGGTTCCAAAGAATCTTCTTTGATTGTGTGTGAAGGTATGTCTTATAGCCAAGAGGAACATGTGGTACCTAGATAGTGGCTGTTCAAGACATATGACAGGAGATAGGGATAAATTCAGTCTTTTATCTGAAAAGAAGGCTGGTCATGTTACATTTGGGGGCAACAACAAAGGTAAGATCATTGGTTCAGGTAAGGTTGGTAGAAATCAATCCAACTCAATTGATGGAGTTCTTCTGGTGGAAGGTCTGGAGTATAACCTCCTGAGCATAAGTCAATTGTGTGACAAAGGTCACAAGGTAATCTTTGATTCTTTGGGCTGCACAATTTGTGAACCGAACTCTGATATTGTTAAGTTTACTAGAAAAAGAACAAATAATGTGTACATGGTTAATCTTGATGAATCTGAAAACACCAACTTGTGCTTAACTGCAAATAAAAATGACTTAGCTAGCTTGTGGCATCGTAGACTAGGTCATGCTAGCTACCATATGCTTCATAAGTTGGTCAAGTTCAACATGGTTAAAGGTTTGCTTGAAATCTCCTTCAAAGATAATTTGAAATTGTGTGAAGCATGTTCTCAAGGTAAGCAAACAAGAAAATCCTTCAAAAGTAGATCAGAAAGTCAATCCACCAAACCTTTTGAGCTCATTCACATGGATTTGTTTGGACCCACTAGGACAAACAATCTAAATGGAAAAAGGTTTGGATATATTCTTGTTGATGACTTTTCTAGATTCACTTGGGTTTCTTTCTTGCTCACAAAAATGATGCATTAGCAGAATTTCATGAGTTTTTCAAGAAAGTTTCACAGGAAGGGAAATTCAAAATTATTTTAATTATGTCTGATCATGGTGGTGAATTTGAGAATGCTGATTTTGAGACTTTCTGCAGGAAAGGAGGAGTCTTCCACAAGTTTTCATCACCAAGAACTTTGAACAAAATAGAGTTGTGGAAAGAAGAAACAGGACCCTTGTGGAGATGGCAAGAACCATGTTGATTGAAAGTGGTCTGCCAAGGAAGTTCTGGGCTGAAGCAATAAACACTTCTTGCTATATTATAAACCGTGCAATGGTAAGGCCTTTCTACAAAAAGACTCCTTATGAACTTCTGAAAGGTAAGAAACCTTCAATTGCACACTTTAAAGTGTTTGGAACGAAATCATTTATCTTAATTAACAACAAGCATGATTTGAACAAATTTGAGCCCAAAAGTGACTTAGGAATATTTCTAGGCTATTCTGATCATTCAAGAGCTTACAGAGTATTCAATGTGAAAGATAAAATTATTGAGGAATCACCTCATATCACTTTTGATGAATTTAATATTGATTTATGCAGAGAAAAGCAAGATGGGGAGTTTCTAGAAGGAGAAAATTCTAAAGAGCAAGAAGAAAAGGAAGATGCAACCAAAAAGAGTTCAGACCACAGTGAGGCACAGGAACCAATCAATGAATTCAGGGAAAGAGATGGAATGAACATAAGAATGCTAAGAGACCATCCACAGGAAAGTATCATAGGTAATTTGCTTGACCCTCCTAGGACAAGATCTCATTTTAAGGCAATTTCTAAACTTGATCAAATAGCTCTAGTGTCTCAATTGAACCTAAGAACATAGAGGATGCTCTGAAAGACACTTTTTGGATTGATGCAATGCATGAAGAATTAAATCAATTTGAGAGAAATAAAGTGTGGCACTTAGTTCCAAGACCTTCATCTCAAGGTGTCATTGGAACTAAATGGGTTTTTAGAAATAAAATCAGTGAAGATGGAAAGGTAATAGGGAATAAGGCTAGACTTGTAGCAAAAGGCTATAATCAGAAATTTAGAATAGACTTTGAAGAGTCTTTTGCTCCAGTAGCTAGGCTTGAAGCTATCAAAATTTTGCTTGCCTTTGCTTGCACTCATGGTATTAAATTACAGCAAATGGATGTAAAGTGTGCCTTTTGAATGGTTTGATTAAGGAGGAAGTTTATGTTGAACAACCTCCTGGTTTTGAATGTACTAACCATTCTGACCATGTGTTTAAATTGGATAAAGCTTTATATGGTCTGAAGCAAGCTCCCCGAGCTTGGTATGATCGGTTGAGCACATTCCTTACTGGTAAGGGGTACTCAAGAGGTAAAGTTGATCAAACACTCTTTACAAAAGTTCAAGAAAAGGATATCTTGGTGGTCCAAATATATGTCGATGACATTATCTTTGGATCAACAAAATCCTCCTTATGTAAGGAATTTTCAGAATTAATGACCAATG
Source organism: Colocasia esculenta (assembly GCA_014218235.1). Classification (NCBI taxonomy): domain Eukaryota; kingdom Viridiplantae; phylum Streptophyta; class Magnoliopsida; order Alismatales; family Araceae; genus Colocasia; species Colocasia esculenta. The sequence continues at coordinate 82,560,328 of CM024758.1, forward strand.
AATTTGAAGTGAGTCTAATGGGAGAACTCAAGTTCTTTCTTGGATTGCAAGTTGTTCAATCAAAATAAGTGATCTTCATAAACCAATCCAAATACATCGAAGATTTGGTGAAAAAGTACAAAATGGAGAACACCAAAGCAATGGCTACTCCAATGAGCACCACTGTGAGCTTAGATGTTGATCTAAAAGGTAATCAGGTAGATTCAAAAGTGTACAGAGGTACCAAAATTCATAAAATCTCACAACCTACTCCAACATAGATATTTACATATCATATCAAATTTACCATATATCCTCATGCGAAAAATCCCGAAAATTAGATCATATAAGTCAAACATGCACACTGTTGCAGTCTAATGAACTTAACGGCATGCAGGTGGTCGTTCATCAGGTTAACGACAACAAAGTGTGCCGCCAACTGAAGATCTTAACGGCAAGGGATCATGCCGTTAAGCTTTTGTCTGTGCAAAACACAAACTGCTCGCAAGAACTTGGTGAAATTGGGGTTCCAGGACACGAATAAAATCCAAAAATTTCCTAGAATCTACTAGACATACGTAGGAATGATGTAGAAGGATTACTTGCCTCTTGGAAAATCCACAAGCAATGAATTAAGCTGGAAAAGCCCTCCTCGGCGTGAGCCAAAGAGTCCTCAAAACTCCCACGATCTGAGTTCTGTGTTGATCTCCTCTGCACACCAGTGTGGGTCGTTCTCGGATGTTCAGACCCCTCTTCAGTTGTTGTAGAATGTTAGATGAAGCCTCCAGTCGCCGGATCAAAGGGTTCCAAAATCAAGTTTCGCACAGAAAATAGGGTTTTGACAAAAGAGTCAAAAAGGACCTAAGTGAGCCCTAATCCGTCTCTTTTATAGAGTTGGGGCGTTTAGGGATGCGTTTAGGGTCTAGGTTACCGTTGGGGGACGGTAACCAAAACAAGGGGCGAAGATTTCAGGGGCTTTTCCAGATCTAAAGATGCAACAGATCTGGGAGGTTAACGTCAACATCACATGCTACCAATTCTGAGTTGGCATCCATCGATGTGGCCGCTGACTCATTATCGCGTCAACTCAGGTTGATGCCAACAGGTCGTCAAGACAAAACTTAAAGTACCGAAAACCTTATACATATACATATACCATACAACTATACATGTAATTTACAATGCATACCTTAAATAATACTTATTCATGCAATGTAATTAAATAAATAATGTGCACAATACAAGTATACATCATATATACATATATACATAAGCAATCACCCAAAGATGAAAATCAAGGGCCTTACACCCTCTCCCCCTTAAAGAAACTTCGTCCTCGAAGTTAGACTGACGCTACTCAAACAATTGAGGATATTTCTTCTTCATTGCATCCTCAAGCTCCCAAGTAGCTTCCTCTCGCAAGAAGTTGTGCCATAATACTTTCACCGACGCAATGCTCTTGTTCCGGAGATGCTGAACATTCCGGTCAAGAATAGCTACTGGTTGCTCTACATAAGAAAGATCTGGCTGGATCTCCACTGGCTCGTGGCTAATAACATGAGATGGATCTCTGACATACCTCCTGAGCATAGATACGTGGAAAACAGGATGAACACTAGCTAACGCCGGGGGTAAAGCTAGCTCATATGCCACGTTGCCCAATCGTCTGAGAATCTCATACGGGCCAATGAATCTAGGACTTAGCTTACCATGCCTGCCAAATCTAACTACACCACGAGTAGGCGAAATCTTCAAAAAGACATGCTCACCTACCTCGAACTCCAAATCTTTCCTCCTGTTGTCGACATAACTCTTCTGCCTATCTTGTGCCACAACAAGCCTCTTCCTAATCAACTGGACCTTATCCGAAGTCTCCTGAACTAACTCCGGACCAATTAGCTGCCTATCACCTGTCTCCTCCCAACACAAAGGAGATCTACAAGGCCTACCATACAACGCCTCAAATGGAGCCATACTAATACTCGCATAAAAACTGTTGTTATATGCGAACTCCACTAGAGGTAAATGGCGCTCCAAATCATCTTTCCAATCCAGAATACACGCTCTCAACATATCCTCAAGCGTCTGGATAGTCCTCTCGAACTGTCCATCTGTCTGGGGATGAAACGCCGAACTGAGCTTCAACTCCAAACCTAACGCATCGATCTTCTTCAACTCTTCTTTGATGAAGTCCCACCTTCTCTCTATCTCGCTCACTCTTCATGAAGTTTGTACAAATGCTTTTTCATTTATTAATATATATTTGTTCTTCCTCATCTCTGTCTCTCTTCCTCTTTCAATATCTTATTTCCTTTCTGTTAATGCCACAAAGGGCGAGAAGAGAAAAGATATATAGAACAGATAGGAGAACAACAAGCAAACATTGAAATGATTGATTAAAATTTGTTTACACTATCTATATAAAAGATTGTTTTTGTCATTAACAAAAAGGAGGAGAATTGTTGAACAATTATCTTTTACAAATAGTTTATTAATGTTTGAAAGAATTGTTGTGCATTACAAATGTCTGATCATTGTTTTTGCTTAGGATAAAATCTTTTAGTTATTTCCTAAACAATTTTATTTAATTATACCACACTATATTTGTATGAAGATTAATGTGATTAATATAAAGGCATACATGTATTATACCATATAATCTTTACAGTCTATTGTTGTCGACACATAAGCCTAAGTGTCGACACACTATCAACTTTCATTAAGTAAAATTTCTAAGTACACAACGCATACATATATCGTACTGACTCCGACTCCCAAGAAGTCGAAGTGTTGTACCGATTGCTGAAAAAACCACTGCGACTCTTGAGATCTGATCTCAACTATCTCCAAGTCTCAAGACCCAACGTTCAAATTCAAATGGCTATTTACAAACCGTTGTTTTCAAACGGGAAAATTTATGAAGACTATATATAAGGTGAAGTTTGGATTCAACAAACAACAAGCAAACATCAAGTTTTCATTGCAATACACACAGAAAGCAATACATGACCACATTCAACATACATCATGCTTCAAGCTTCGACTTCTCAGCTCTCTTGCATTCAGAAGTCTTTCTCTTTGGGAGGCGTTTTGCTACTATGGTTTTTCATCTCAATCCACCCTCTTTGAGTCAGAAAGTGTAACACTCCGAAAAATTTTTAATTGTTGAAAAACATGAATAATAAGGTTATTGGACTTAACCATTATTCTTAAATTGAAACAAGTGATATTTGGGAATGTTTAACATTAATGAACGTTACCCCAGTGTCGTACTCGGACGTGCGCGCTCCCACAGAGCGACACTGAAAAACTGTAACGAAAATGAAATCCGTTAATGTGATTAATATAAAGGCATACATGTATTATACCATATAATCTTTACAATCTATTGTTGTCGACACATAAACCTAAGTGTCGACACACTATCAACTTTCATTAAGTAAAATTTCTAAGTACACAATGCATACATATCGTACTGACTCCGACTCCCAAGAAGTCGAAGTGTTGTACTGATTGCTGAACAAACCACTGCGACTCTTGAGATCTGATCTCAACTATCTCCAAGTCTCAAGACCCAACGTTCAAATTCAAATGGCTATTTACAAACCGTTGTTTTCAAACGGGAAAATTTCTGAAGACTATATATAAGCTGAAGTTTGGATTCAACAAACAACAAAGCAAACATCAAGTTTTCATTGCAATACACACAGAAAGCAAATACATGACCACATTCAACACACATCATGCTTCAAGCTTCGACTTCTCAGCTCTCTTGCATTCAAAAGTCTTTCTCTTTGGGAGGCTTTTTGCTACTATGGTTTTTCATCTCAATCCATCCTCTTTGAGTCAGAAAGTGTAACACCCCGAAAAATTTTTAATTGTTGAAAAACATGAATAATAAGGTTATTGGACTTAACCATTATTCTTAGATTGAAACAAGTGATATTTGGGAATGTTTAACATTAATGAACGTTACCCCAATGTCGTACTCGGACGTGCGCGCTCCCACAGAGCGACACTGAAAAACTGTAACGAAAATAAAATCCGAGAATACCATAATTTTAGAAAAATATGGGGATATCAAAAATGTAAATATCCGGATTTGTGGATGTGTGGATTTCGAGATTAAGTCGACGCAATCGTTTTCCGGGTGATTTTTCACTTACTGTAAAATAAATTCTAACATTAAATTAAAATCACCATAATTTTGTAAAACCATCACATTAGTCTATGGTTGAAATTTTATACAAACGGACCTTGTTTGAACACATTTACATAGTGATTATTAGGCCAGCCGAATTATGGTCTAATTACGATGGGGATTTTCTAGGAATTTTTGAGTTGCCTACGTGTGAGGCTTTGGGGAGGCCAGCACATTAATGGGAGAAGGTAACATGTTTTTTACCTATGTGTAAGCATAGATAAGGTTGCATGGGCTACGTGTTGAGGTAAAAACCAACTGGTTTCTACCATGACACATTAGCCGTCAACGTGTTGCTGTGCATGGAGAGACTCTTGGGTTATAAATATACCCCGTTATGCCTCATACCCATCTTTCCAAAACTCTTCTCCTCTCCTGTGGTGTTGTTGCTGTGCGTACAAGGCTTCACAGTTGAGGTGTAGCTGGAGCTACTGAGCTCCCTCTTGCACCCTTGTTCTTGTTCAAGTTGTTGCTGGGGCTGTGAGGAGTTGCTAACTGCTGCGTGGGTTGTTGTTTCCATCTCTTGCGCTGAAGGTGCAACAAGTAGCAGCTAAAGAGGATATAGTGTTTGCACTTTTGACGTCAACATCCTTCTTCCAGTTGAGAAACCATCAAAGAGAGACTTCCTCTTCTTCAAATTAGGTAGGATTCGATCCTCTTTCTTCTTCTCTAACTCGTGTTCTTGAACATGCTTTAGAACCTACTGTTTGATGTTCAAGATTATTTTATAGTGTCATGAGTACCTCTAGCACTATTTGTGTATCTTGTATTGTTGTAGAAGCTACTCTTCGAGATTCATAATGATCCCTGTTTGGAAAGGATCTTCTTCCAGTATCATGTTGTAGTAGATTCCTAGCTATTCAGTGTAGGATTCATCTCCCTCTAATATAGTTCTGTCCTCCCCCACATGATAAGAAAAATCTCTTGATAAGCGTACAAGATGATATACCTGAAGCTATTCTGTTTTTCTTCCAGTTTTGGTAAACACATTCTTGATGGGAGAAGACAACTTTGTTCCACTTTAAAGACTGATTTCTATTTTTTTTTCTTCCACCCTTGATCTTGGTATCGGTTATATAGGTGTTATTAGAAGTCACCATATCTTTAGAACTGTGTGATTACTTTCATTTAGATTTTTTACCTCAAACTTGATTTGGAGCCTTAAATACCTTGAGTATTAATGTTTATTTGTGTAGGAATCTTTCATCTATCCTTATTACAAGGACCATACTTTTAGTGCTATGTTATGATAGCTTCTACCTAGACAAGTACTGTTTGTAAACTCCTATTTCATCTCACTTGTTTAGCTTATAAACCACTTTGAGAACTACATTAGATTCTTCTATTTGATATAATCATGCTTGATTCATAGGTTCCATGGTAGAGTGTTTAGAGTGAGTACAAGTCACTTATGAGAAAGGAACTGGTGGCTGTCCACAGGCTCCCATAGCTGTCGACAGACCCAGTGTTTATGAAACTCAGATTTCTGGTACTGTGGCTAGCTGTCGACAGCCAGCCCCTAGCTGTCGACAGATAACCTCAGAACCAGCAAGACCTTGCTCTGTCTGCTGCTACCTGTCGATAGCCCCTTCCGGCTGTCGATAGCTACAGTCCTGATCCGAATTTCAGCACTCTTTCATGTGTGAATCCTTGCTAAAACTTCATCCTAAGGCCTAGCAAGTTACCCCTTATTACTTTGGTATTTACTGTCATTCTACTGTAAAGATTACCCACTTGGTATACCTTACGCACCCTTGAATTATTCTTAAAGCTGTCAAGTACGATTGGTACTCCGTTAAGTCTATTCCCCAATATTCGGTAATTGAGTTTATAACCCTGACAACCCGAGAGTTTCAATGCTTGAACACCTTGTAAGTTATGATTACTGATGATGATGACATTTTTGGGTCCTTGGACCCCACCTGACTGATATGCCCGTGCAATAGGGCTGGTCTAGTCCTGGGAGGACACCCGAATTCATTTTCTGACCGTGCACGGAATGATAAAGGGCAATTGACTGTTTGGCAAATAGGAGGGTCCAGTCCTGGGAGGATCACCCGAATTCATTTTCTGACCGTACGGAATGATAAAGGGCAACTGGATGTTTGGCATAACATCAAATACTATCTGATTATGGTCATCATGATACATGTCCTGTGTGAACATATATATGAGCCAAATTATAGATTCACTGTGAATTCCTGAGCATGTTGCATTACAGTACCACTGTTCCAATTTCACTGCCATGATAGATATGCTTACTTGTCCTTCTGTAATATCAGTCTAGTGTTTTTCCTTGATCATCATATACCTTAATCCTTTTGATTTGAGAATTTGAATCCTATTGGGCTAGTTAGCTCACCAAATCCTATTTCTTTCAGGTATCTACGGTTCTAGAAGGCGGGACATCGGATTTGTGGGCTGAGAGACCAACCTTTATGGCATTTAAGTTTGAATTGTAAATGGAGAGTCATGTAATACCTGTAGACTGTCAATGAATAATTATTTTTATTTAGTAAAGTCTGAGCATTCTTCTGCTCAATAGTTCAAAGTTTACTCTTGATTCCTCATGCGTTCATGTTCCGGCATTTATAGTTATATAAATGACGGGACATGACATAATGGTATCAGAGCATTAGTTGAGGATTCAAATAGTTATGGTCCTCAACATCCTGTAGTGACCTGTGAGAATGGGTAGAAAGCCTGAGGTTAAGCTAGATAAGTAAAGTTGGGTATAGATTGTATTGAGTATGACGAAATATCTTCCTTCCTACGATCTTCTCCACTTTCATATTTTCATGTTTTATAGTCTCTCTCATTTGTATAACCATATTCCTTTTGTTCCATGTTCTATATGACTCCTCCTCTTGATAAAGAGTTTTATGTTTAAGTGTTTGTCTATGATTACATTTGTCTACGATCTTGAAACATTCTTAGGACTGTTTCCTATCCATTGTATCATGTGCTAGCTAATATTCATGTTAGATCCGAGCATATTTTGTAACATCTCCTATTAGGTGTAAGGAAATGTTTCTAGAAGAGTTGTATTCTCATAATCTTCTTTTCATAAATTTTATGTTACCCATGAGTAAAATTACACTCTTCCTGTCCTAACTGTTTCCTTCATGTAAGTGGTGTTTGAGGATGTGAATAAGATCATTTAAATGTTGTCAATCATGTAGGGATTAGAAACCCTTGGTAAATTTCCCATGGTAGTTTTTCAACATTCTTGGAAGTTTAGACCACCCTGTTGACAGCCAGCACTTACCTGTCCACAGGTATCATGCTTCCAGAACCCAAAAATACAGAACTGACAGTAGCAGTCGACATATGACTTTCAACCTATCGACAGATGTTCATCGCCTGTCGACAGCCAACTCTGGTCTATCGACAGATAGTGTCAGACCTCAGAAATTATTTCGGGAGGACAGTAGCTGTCAACAGCCACTTCCTAGTTGTCGACAGACACCAATTTGTGATGAACTGGTCCTTCTCCAGTCAGAAGTGTCAGCAGGTTCAGTCAGAGGCACCCTGTAGAATTGAACTCATATCTTATTTACATTCCATATCATTAAGTTTCATTTTGTAACGGCCCTGGATATCTATACCCAATAAGGGTCCATATCCAATCCGTTCTCCCGTGAACGGACCGAAGTCTCGCAAGAGATAGCTCGTACATGAGTCCAGGGAGAATATAAAGACAAACCCCAACAGTAAGAGACACAAAGGATATGTGCTCAAACCTACATATACAATTTACAAACTGTCCCACTACATTATTACATGCCCAAATTAAAGAGTACAACTACCTGGGGCATATACCCCGAGGAGCACAAGCTCACAGAACTCTACTAGCACTACTGCTGGTGGTAAGTCTGTCACAACACCTTCTCAAGCGACACCATCGTAAACCCTGAAAAAGACTATAAGGGAGTGAGCCTCAACAAGTCACTGGCTCAGTAGGAAACTACTCAAAACACACACAACACAGAAGACCTCAACCCAACGGGTCTCACTGGCAACACCAGAAGCCAAACCATTTCATGCTCACAACCAAGCATACTTAACAATACTAAACATAATTAATACAGTTACTGCAAACTCGAAAGACGATGAGACAACAGCACCCTTAATCTACTCAATAACTATAAACCTAGGCCACAAGCCTCACAGGCACACACCTCAACAACTGGTCGCCTAAGCTGTAAGCCACACAGGCAAAGCATTGCCTAAGCTACTAGCTTCACTGGCAAGCCTCTACACACATGGGAATCAGGATTTTCTAATCAAGAGTTAATCCTTTATACCCTTAAATCACATATATCAAATATCATATCTAAATAACAGGACTAGCTACCACACGGTGCCAAACATCACACACTAAACCATAATCAGAGGCTTACCCATAAAGGGATAAAACACAACAAATGGAAGGTCTTACCACACGACCCCCACAGAGCACAGCTCCACCTCAACACCTAAAAAGCTGGTACACAAAGTACCACGAGAACCAACACCCACAAAGGGTACAGGTACCCACCACCACGAGGTACCACCACTGAAACACAAACACAATTGTGCCACCACTAGGGCACACCACAACTAGTAAGTCACTGCTCACTAACCCTCAACAACAACTGTGCCAACATCATGGCACACAATAACCGGTGAAACCACAACTAACACATGCTACAATTGATAGCAAAGCACGACGCCACCACAGGGCAGACTACTGGTTCATGACACCAGTATCCAACCCGGACAACACAACACAAGAACAACCTCTCAGTCTCGCAGTCACGAACGAAAGGTCCAACTGCAGCTCCACAACACAAGTAAAGCCAAAGAACTGTGGAGTCCAACCAAACCACCACAACCTACAGGTCACACACCTGCAGCCCATGCCTGACACCTTTAGAAACTCTGGCCCGAGCTCTCTAAGTGAGGCACTGGTAAACAGGACTAGCTGGGGACCAGTACGTCTACTGGTGTCCGTAACCTCCAGCTACGAGCGCGCTACAAGTGACTAAACACAAACTCTCACAAGTCACTGTCCCACTGCCGTCTTTCCCTCAGCCGGACGACAACTCTCCCCCGAGAGTGAGGGTGTCCAGGAAGACGATAAGACCACACACGTACCACTGCACCGGGACAAACCCCGAGCACACTCACGTGCCTAGCTCACACAGAACCTGGGGTACCCAACTGAAGAGGCGTTCCGGAATAGGCGCCGGACCACCAAACTCAGCAATGCACAAACCACGATGTATACTTTATATTCTTTACTACAAACACAGTACAAACGTAAGACTAGCTTGACCTGTCACTCCGTGACCCACAAGCTATCCTACACAAGCATACTCATAGATCCCAATAGTCAATCACACTATGGCTCATCATTGATCAATCACACATGACCTCCTTGCCACATAACATCCATACACATTACTACACGGTACCTTTAACCTTACTTGCATTATAATACTTAAAACCATCTCTATTAGTCCACATAGGACACTACAGGACTGGGGCTAGGTTCACACTTGAACATCATTGCCTAGCCACCACGACAACCAGTGCATGTGCCATGCACACACACCCACACTCATACACGTAACACCACCCCACGGAGTATGTGTCATGCACATCCTCAAACCACTTAAACATACGCAAACTAATCCATAACATACTTAGAGGTGTTACAGATGCCAATGCACCTCACACCACAATAACACCACACCGATTATGTAAACTACCTACTAACCTGTAGGTACCTGTCACAGAGTTTTCACAGTTGTCAAAGCACCTCTTCTCTTAGTCATACACTATAACCACGATAACCAAATCACCAAGAGCATCCAAACAAAGCCTCGGTTGCTGTCGCGACAGAGGCCAGGACCGCCTTCTGATCGTGACACTAGACGATCTGGCGCGACAAGAACCACTGCGCAGCAGAGCGGCCCCGCCGCGACCTGGTCGCGACCGTCAAAACCCCGCCGCCTTCTCAAGATCCAAACCATCACCTGATCATTCATACAAACCACCCTAAACATAATTCAATCCAGTTTTCATGCTCAGTTTCACCTCCTAACCGTTATCTATTGTTCTTAAAGCAGTAAACAAACCAAAGAGCAATCCACATAATCAAATCAAGGTAGAACTCCCTACCTTCAACGAACGCACAAACCGGCTACAGCACGACGTCTCCCCCGCTCCATGCATGACCTCGCATCAAGAGCGCGACGAGAACACCACTGAAACGCCAAATCGCCCCGAACAGCCGCAGCAACTCCTCCCCTGGGCGAGCAGAGCCTCCCCTGCTCTGTTCGGCCCAAACCCTTTTTAAAAATTGAACCGCGGTTCTAACGGGCACATCTACCCACCGCGACATCATCGTGACAGCTTCAAGCGTCGCCTTAGCACTCCTGACGTCAGCCCCCCCCGTGCACGACACGCGATGCGCTAGCAGGCGTCGACTCCAAACAGTGGCAACCTTAACGCGACCCTCGCTACCGACGCGTTCAGAACGTGGCCTTCGCCACCGTCGCGTTCACACTCAGTGAACCAACGAGCACTACAGACCTAACCTGCCGGCCCACTAATCTCCACACAACATGCGGAAACCACAACCAAGGCCCAATGACCTCATACTGGCCATGAGCACCACACCAAAACCAATAAACACAGATCTGAACTACCACTAATCCACGATCCGCGAAGATCCGAAAATGCGCTACGTTACACATTTACTTAAGATATTACATGTAAATAAGGAAGTACCCCCCATTTGAATCCAATAAAATATTAGAAAAATCATATCTCTTACCAATAAAAAGTCAACTCTCCCACCGAAGAAGAAAAACACGATTTTTGCGATTCCATCAAAATAGCGTCTTTCTAATTTCTCGTAATTTAGCCTACCTGAAAATTTCATAATTCAAATAAACCTAGTAGAATGCTAAGAATCCAAGGTCCGGTGAAAAAATGATAAACACACATATGACTTCTCCATGGAGCCCTCTCCTACTGAAGGAAAAGTCAAACAACCTGCTCATCCCTTAATTTACCTCAATATGACTTTTGCATTGATATGTTATTATCTCCAAACCTAAATAAGAATTAGTAAATGAATGGTTCAATCGATCATATAGATTTCATGACTATCCCGTGATGTATTCTTCCGTTGACTTTCCATTTTCTTAGATTCTAATTATTATACCATTGAGATGAATCAATTAATCATCATCTACGTCCATCCCTCACTAAACCAAGTGAGACTCTTTAATAATTCAAATGTTGTGAAACATGCAAAATTGATGATTCAAAGATTCAAGATTGCTTTAAATCTCACAAACCATACATATACAGTGAAGGATTGAATCTGTTTACTTCTATGGAGTAGACACCCAAACAAATTAGTGAAGAAAAGAAGTAGGGAAATCACTCCATGGTTTCTAGAATTGACCTCAATCAGGTGATTGCAATTTTGACTAATTATCCATCACGTAGAGTTGATCTTGTAGTATCTTAGTGTCAACCTCATATATTGGTAGAGTCAACTAATCTCCATTGGAGTTAACCTCAAGCCTATTTTTCTCTAAACGTTAACTAGAAACTTGATTAGTGTCAACCTGAGCTTCATGTAGTGACAATCCAAGAAGTAATCAGGTCAACACACTTAATTTCTTATGATATAAAAGACTTGTATTAGATATTTATTACATTTTGCTTGACACATCAAAACCAGGGACACAATATCAATCATCTGTCATAACTCACTTAATTCTGTCTAATCTTTCTCTTGAGGCGGCAAGCAGTTCTCTCTTGTACCCATTACTTATTTGTTTCGTTAGGATAAAGATAGCTAGGAAAAGGCGTCATTTAATCATAGAGGTGAACGTTCAATAACTAGGCATATATAGTAACCGTTGCATTAATAGTATGAATTATAGAGACTAGTTTTAAAATTATGTGATTGATTAACTAAACTTAAATTTGTTTGCTAAACCAGCATGATGGGAGAAGAAACACATTGGAGAGCGGTTCAACATGCGATGGACAACCTTGCTCAGTCCTTAGAATGGGTAGTTCCCGTGATGATCAAGGAAGAATGAAACTGTATAAGAACATTATAGTCCAACTCTCAAGAAACAATAAGTATCACAGTGTCTATATGAAGAAGACAATCATTCTCCCCAGTAATAGAGATAGCTGGCAAACAGAAGATGAAGCGGAGCAAAGAGAACAAAAAGAGTAAGAAGGCCAACAAGCAATGAACGTTAAGGCACAACTTAAGGAAGCTTGTGCGTGTTGTCACAAATCAGGCCATGTCAAAGAGAATTGTTGGTGGAGACAAGGAGCGTGTTTGAAGTGTGGCAGTCTACAGCATCGGATCTTCAATTGTCCAAATCTCCTCAGGACAAAAACAGGAATCCAAGAAGACCTTAAGCCATAAAGAGATTGGACTGAAGTTATTAGAAGTAATTTTTAAGTAAAAATCAATAGGATCAGAGTATAGTAAGAAGTGCTTGAATTTAGTTGTTATAATATGACAAAACTTGGTAAGTTTTGTCAATCAATGTAATTTTGTAACGCTGAATATGGAGTTCTGTAATAGAAATTTTATGTGATAAATAAAATCTTGTTGTTTATCTTCATTTTCTTCACACTCGTCAACCTTGTCATACCTTATTACCCTTTTCAAGGAAATATGTATTCATATAACTCTCTAAGGGTTATGGTTATTCCTTGATAAAAGAGATCTTAAGAGTAATATACTACTGCCATAAATAAGAACATAGTAGCGAATACATCTGATTGAACCCATGTTCACAACATGGTTTCTTAGGATCTAAAAATGCAGACTGATATTCAGATTTCCATCAATTAACAATATCATGATAACATGATATATAAAGAATGTATACATCATATGACATGATAATCATAACAATATTGGTGAGACTAATCTGGATTAGACAAAATTAAAAGTTGAAGAATTAAATCCTTGTGATCCATCCAAACTAGTCAAGAAGTTTGGAGGACCAAACTCTTTTTGGTGGGGAGAGAGTGTAACACCCCTTAAAATTTTTAATTATTGAAAAACATGAATAATAAGGTTATTGAATTAACCATTATTCTTAGATTGAAACAAGTGATATTTGGGAATGTTTAACATTAATGAACGTTACCCCAGTGTCGTACTCGGACAAGCGCGCTCCCACAGAGCGACACTGAAAACTGTAACGAAACGAAATCCGAGAATACCATAATTTCCAGAAAAATATGGAGATATAAAAATGTAAATATCCGGATTTGTGGATGTGCGGATTTCGAGATTAAATCAACGCAATCATTTTCTGGGTGATTTTTCACTTACTGTAAAATAAATTCTATAAATTAAACTAAAATCACCATAATTTGTAAAACCATCACATTATTCTATGGTTGAAATTTTAATACAAACGGACCTCGTTTGAACACATTTACATAGTGATTATTGGGCCAGCCAATTATGGTCTAATTACGATGGAGATTTCTGGGAATTTTTGAGTTGCCTACGTGTGAGGCTTTGGGGAGGCCAGCACATTGATGGAGAAGGTAACATGTGTGTTACCTATGTGTAAGCATAGATAAGGTTGCATGGGCTACGTGTTGAGGTAAAAACCACTGGTTTCACCATGACACATTAGCCGTCAACGTGTTGCTGTGCATGGAGAGACCCTTGGGTTATAATATACCAGTTATGCCTCATACCCATCTTTCCAAAACTCTTCTCCTCTCCTGTGGTGCTGCTGCTGTGCGTACAAGGCTTCACAGTTGAGGTGTAGCTGGAGCTACTGATCTTCCCTCTTGCACCCTTGTTCTTGTTCAAGTTGTGTTTGGTTGTGAGGAGCTCTGCTGCTGCTGGGTTGTTGTTGTTTCCATCGCTTGCGCTGAAGCTGCAACAAGTAGCAGCTAAAGGAGGATATAGTGTTTGCACTTTTGACGTCACATCCTTCTTCCAGTTGAGAAACCATCAAAGAAGAGACTTCCTCTTCTTCAAATTAGGTAGGATTCGATCCTCTTTCTTTCTTCTCTAACTCATGTTCTTGAACATGCTTTAGAACCTACTGTTTGGATGTTCAAGCTTATGTTTAGTGTCATGAGTACCTCTAGCACTATTTGTGTATCTTGTATTGCTGTAGAAGCTACTCTTCGAGATTCATATGATCCCTGTTTGGAAAGGATCTTCTTCTAGTATCACGTTGTAGTAGATTCCTAGCTATTCAGGTGTAGGATTCATCTCCCTCTAATGCAGTTCTATCCTCCCCACATGATAAGAAATTCTCTTGATAAGCATACAAGATGATATACCTGAAGCTATTCTGTTTTTCTTCCAGTTTTGGTAAACACATTCTTGATGGGAGAAGAACAACTTTGTTCCACTTTAAAGACTGATTTCTATTTTTTTTCTTCCACCCTTGATCTTGGTATCGTTATAGAGTGTTATTAGAAGTCACCATATCTTTAGAACAGTGTGATTACTTTCCATTTAGATATTTGTACCTCAAACTTTGATTTGGAGCCTTAAATACCTTGAGTATTAATGTTATTTTGTAGGAATTTTTCCATCTAATCCTTGTTACAAGGCCCATACTTTCAGTGCTATGTGTGATAGCTTCTACTAGACAAGTACAGTTTTGTAAACCTCCTATTTCACTCACTTGTTTAGCTTATAAACCACTGTGAGAACTACAATTTGATTATTCTATTTGATATAAATCATGATTTGATTCTAGGTTCCATGGGTTAGAGTGTTTAGAGTGAGTACAAAGTCACTTAGAGAAAGGAACTGGTGGCTATCGACAGGCAGCCCATAGCTGTCGACAGACCCAGTGTTTTCTGAAACTGAGTTTCTGGTACTGTGCTAGCTGTCGACAGATAACCTCAGAACCAGCAGAACCTGCTTTGTCTGCTGCTATCTGTCCACAGCCCCTTCCTGGCTGTCGACAGCTACAGCCTGATCTAAATTTCAGCACTCTTTCATGTTATAATCCTTGCTAAAACTTCATCCTAAAGCCTAGCAAGTTACCCCCTTAATTAATTTGGTATTTACTGTCATTCTACTGTAAGATTACCCACTTGGTGTACCTTACGCACCCTTGAATTATTCTTAAAGCTGTCAAGTATGATTGGTACTCCGTTAAGTCTATTCCCCAGTATTCGGTAACTGAGTTTATAACCCTGACAACCCGAGAGTTCATATGCTTGAACACCTTGTAAGTTATTATTACTGATGATGATGACATTTATTGGGTCCTTGGACCCCACCTGACTGATATGCCTGTGCAAATAGGGCTGGTCCAGTCCTGGGAGGAGCAGCCGAATTCATTTTCTGACCGTACGGAATGATAAAGGGCAACTGATTGTTTGGCAAATAGGGATGGTCCAGTCCTGGGAGGAGCACCCGAATTCATTTTCTAACCGTACGGAATGATAAAGGGCAACTGGATGTTTGGCATAACATCAAATACTATTTGATTATGGTCATCACGATACCTGTCCTGTGTGAACATATATATGAGCCAAATTATGAGATTCACTATGAATTCCTGAGCATGTTGCATTACAGTACCACTGTTCCAATTTCACTGCCATGATAAGATGCTTACTTGTCCTTCTGTAATATTAGTCTAGTCTTTTTCCTTGATCATCATATACCTTAATCCTTTTGATTTGAGAATTTGAATCCTACTGGGCTAGTTAGCTCACCAATCCTATTTCTTTCAGGTATCTACGGTTCTAGAAGGCGGGACATCGGGATTTGTGGGCTGAGAGACCAACCTTTATGGCATTTAGTTTGAATTGTAAATGGAGAGTCATGTAATACCTGTAGACTGTCAATGAATAATTATTTTTATTTAGTAAAGTCCGAGCATTCTTCTGCTCAAAATAGTTCAAAGTTTACTCTTGATTCCTCATGCGTTCACATTCCGGAATTTATAGTTATATTAAATGACGGGACGTGACAGAAAGAGTGAGAGCTTTCAATTCCATTTGTAATCTCTTTCTGATCTTTTGTGTTTGCTCTTTCATTTGAGCAGACACACTGTGTTTATTTCTGTTTAAGAAACCAACAGGGGTTTGTTCCTTGTAGTGCCCCTCCGTGAAGGGAAGACCTACGGTTGTAGGTGGTTGTAATATCCCTCTGTGAAGGGAAGACTTGCTTGGGAGTAAGTGGGTTGTAATACCTCTCAGGTTGAGAGAAGGCTAAGTGTTCTTGGCAGTTAGTCGAAATCCCAAGGGGTGCTTGGAGACTAGATGTAGGACTTCCATTTGGAAGGGCCGAACTAGGATAAATCTCTGTGCACTTTGTGTGATTCTTTCCACCAAGTTTTTCACTTGTTTCACATACTACACTAAGTACTAACAATACTATTGAGTGTTATCTTACCTTCAGATAAATTTTTAAAGTGCAAGAAGTCCTATTCACCCCCCTCTATGACATCTAAAGCTCCATCCCAATCCAACAACCTTTATGTGTGAAATCTCTCATATAAGAATATCATAAAGACTCATTTATCTTGATGCAAGACTTGAATAAAAGGTATGACATGTCAAGGAGATAGAATTAGGAAATGAATGGAAACTGATTTTTAAGCATGAGTTTGAGTGGATGTTATCATGATGATTTAATAAAGAATCAGGTCCCCCTGAATTTGTGAATTTTTAAAAATTAGATGAAGATGTGTTGACACAGGAATCTTAGTGTGTCGACACAAGATCAATAAAACTCAATCATAGAACAGCTTGTGTCGACACAAGTTCAAGAGTGTGTGGACTTGGTGATGAACAAAAACAGTTGGTGTCGACACATGACTCTTAGTGTGTCGATACAAGATTAAGAAAACTCAACTAGAAAGCAGCAGTGAACAACTAGTGTCGACACATGTCCAAAAGTGTGTCGACCTGGTTTTGATCAAAGTCTATTTTTATGAGTTTTTCAATTTCAAAAAGTTTTGACATTTATTGAACATAATTTTCAAAGACATTTTGCCCTTTCCAAATTTACTCCCCCTTAATATGTGCATAGTGTAAAAAAAAACTTGTAAGTAATTCAAACAAGATTAAGTACACATGTGACGACC
Source organism: Colocasia esculenta (assembly GCA_014218235.1). Lineage (NCBI taxonomy): Eukaryota > Viridiplantae > Streptophyta > Magnoliopsida > Alismatales > Araceae > Colocasia > Colocasia esculenta. The sequence goes on from CM024758.1 coordinate 82,577,638, forward strand.
CTCATTATACCGGTACGGTTATACCAACGCACGTCGGTATAGTGAACGTTATCACAGTGGGGCATTTACCCAAACGCTATCACATGATTGAGATACACATAAATATAGATACGGAGTAGCGGAAGTAAAAGAACAAGGTCTTTCATTTCATTTCATCATCCACATTTAACATACATGATCACATGACAATTTTAAAAGAAATAAAGTCCACATAATGAAGTACTAAATTCAAATACATAGTTGTCCACAATTACATAGTGTTTCCATTACAATGCCTCAATTACATACAATGAAAGCAAAAAGTCATGATGACGACTCCACCAGGCTACTCGCCACCCTCGGAGTCACTCTCCACGGTCTCCTCTAACGATGTAGGGTCACCAACTAAACCTGTACGCCGAGGCAAGGAGTGAGTCTAAAAGACTCAGCAAATAAACTCTATACACGTCATTCATGCATTCGTCATATAGGCATTTACATTCATTAGCATCAAATCAAGCATGAAGCATGGTTAGACAATATTAAAGGCAACCTATCATGATATCTCTACAAAATTTTAAAACACATGGTACATGATTTATACCATTCCAAATAAATATCATATCACATACTTTCTACTCATTCAATCACATGAAAGCTATGTTTCATATCAAGCTATAGCATGGGAGCAACCACACATGGGATTCTTGCCTACATAAAAGGAAACATTCCTAACATGGATTCTACACATTTTTGCACATGCAATTTATCATTTCATACACATTAAGGTTGCTGTTTTGACATGATTTAACATTAACATATCATGGACCACAATTTCACAATTCAACATAATGGTTTCACATGTTTACACAATTACTTATTCACATAGTTCTCTTTTTACGCATTGCACATTTACACATATTCACACTACACAATTTACACATAATCACATTCACATTACACAATTTAGTGTCGTGACACATAGTCCAAACCACCATTAGAAGGACACATCACATAACACATACACATAGACGTCACCTAGGCAATACAATGACGACTCTTGGACTGCGCAGATCGGGAGAACAAGTCTCCACCCTAACCAGTGGTACTTGTCCACCTCTAGGATTTCATCCTAATGCCCTTAGGATCTTAACACATTGAACCTTCCCATGGAGACTTTTCTATGGTACGGTTCCACAGCCCTCTATGGAAGCAGTGTCACACATGGCACAATCTTACACCTTACACATTCCGATTTTAACACACATATTACACATGTCTTTACATTTCCTCACTTATACACATGGCTCTGTTTTCCTATTCATGATACTACTGCTGACAAAATCAAACATTCAGTACTTTACACTAGTCAGGTTGAAACATGCATAATCAACTATGTTCATTTTAGCAAGCGTTGAACACTCGTTTTCGCATGGAAATTTCATAGAGCACTCTACAGTTATCCAAATAACATGAGATTTTAACCACAGACAAATTTCAGGTTTATAATCGCTCATGCAAATTTTCATATTTTTCTGAATCATATTACATTTATAGGAATTAAAACATGCAATCATATGCCATTCATAATTCGATTTAACATGGAACATAACATGAATATCTAGTTTGACAGTTCACAGCCCGGAACCTAACATACACATCATCACAGGAATTTTCCCCAGATTTATTGCACAACACACAATTTACTGTAAATTTTACAAATCCTACGCATGTCTTCTATTTCCAAAATAGAAAGTACATTAAATCCCACAATCATGGAAAATTCTCAAATTTGCAGGGCATGGACTGATAAGTATATACACAGTTTAGAAAAATTTAGGGCATTCCATTCTTCATGGATCATGTAGACAATAGGTGAACATGCAAAAATCTATTTTCCAAACATGTATTACAATAGTTTAACAATTCATGCCATTCACCAAAAAGCACAGAAATATCACATACGTCACATTGTCTATTTTACATAACATATATGATTACATTATATCCTCATGCGAAAACACTTCGGAAATTATTCGTATAGAAGGGAGAACAACTCACTGTTCTGCCTGAAGAACTTAACGGCACAGTCTGGCCGTTAATAGAGCTTAACGGCAACATCGTTGGCCGTTAATTGAAGATCTTAACGGCAAGGGTCTTGCCGTCAAGTTCAGGTCTGTGCAAAACACAGACCTGAGCTCCAAAGAAAGAGAATTTGGGGGGATCCAGGACACGATAAAATCTCATAAAAATAGTAAAACCCTACTAGACACCTACATGGACGAAATGTATGGGTTACTTGCCTCTAATTAAATCTTCAAATGGATCAAAGATGTTGATGAAGCTCTCCTGGGGCAGTCCCATGAAGCCTCCAAATCTTCTTGCTCCGGGTTCTTGGTCGATGTAGACGCCAAACCAACGTCGGGGAAGCCTTCCCCTATGCCCCAGCTATCCTCCAGTCGGTGTAGATCGCCGGGAGAAGCCTTCAGTCGCCGGATTCAAGCTTGCCAAGTTCAAGTTTTTCTCACAGCTAGAGCTAGGGTTTCTCTCCTCTCTTCCAAGAGTCAAGAGAGCTCTTCTGGTGCACAAGGGGTTTGGGATATAGGAGAAGTGGTTTGGGATATCCCGGAGGGGTGATGGGATGGCCTGATAGCCGTTGGGGACATCTCCCCAATAGTTGGGCTTGCTTGCCCCCAGAATTTCGGGGTCTGCAACGCATGCAGGTCAGAGATATTAACATCCACATCCATGGCCGTCGACTTAAGTATTAGCGTCCATCGAGGTGGACGCTGACTCAGCCTGGACGTCCATCTATGTTGACGCCAATTTGGCCCTTCGGCCAGAACTTAAAACATGCAGAAACCATGCTTAACTTATACATATATATATACCATCATGTACACACTACCACCATGCAATTCATACACTATCTACAACTAATTATACACATGCACACATAAGTATAACTAGTTAATACGTGCGTAGATATGTACATCTATGCATACGCAAGCATGAATTATTTACACGTAATAAAGTAATACAACAAAATTTGAGGGCCTTACACCCTTTCCCCTTAAAGAAACTTCATCCTCGAAGTTTAAACAAAACTACTCAAACAAACGGGGATACTTCTTCTTCATCGCATACTCAAGCTCCCAAGTAGCCTCCTCTCGCGAGAAGTTCCGCCATAGAACTTTCACCGACGCAATACCCTTGTTCCGGAGATGCTGAACTTCCGGTCAAGAATAACTACTGGTTGCTCCTCATACGAAAGATCTGGCTGTATCTCCACTAGCTCGTGGCTAATCACATGCGATGGATCTCGGACATACTTTCGGAGCATAGACACGTGGAAAACGGGATGAACACTAGCTAAAGCTGGGGGTAAAGCTAGCTCATATGCCACGTTGCCCAATCGTCTGAGAATCTCATACTGGCCAATGAATCTAGGGCTCAACTTACTATGCCTGCCAAATCTAACCACACCACGCGTAGGCGATATCTTCAAAAAGACATGCTCACCTACCTCGAACTCTAGATCCTTCCTCCTGTTGTCGGCGTAGCTCTTCTGCCTATCCTGTGCCGCAACAAGCCTCTTTCTGATAAGCTGGATCTTATCCGAAGTCTCCTGAACTAACTCCGGACCGACCAGCTGCCTATCGCCGGTCTCCTCCCAACATAAAGGAGATCTGCAAGGCCTTCCATACAACGCCTCAAATGGAGCCATACCAATGCTCGCATGAAAGCTGTTGTTGTATGCGAACTCCACTAGAGGTAAATGACGCTCCCAATCATCCTTCCAATCCAGCACACACGCCCTCAACATATCTTCGAGTGTCTGGATAGTCCTCTCGGACTGTCCATCTGTCTGGGGATGAAACGCCGAACTGAGCTTTAGCTCCGAACCTAACGTATCCTGAAGACCCTTCCACAATCTCAAAGTAAATCTCGGATCTCGATCCTAAATGATCGATTTTGGCACACCATGCAGTCTAACCACACTACTAACATACAATCTAGCTAAACTCTCAACCGACTGCTTCTTCTTCATAGGCAGGAAATGCGCAGTCTTCGAGAATCTATCTACAACTACCCAAATCTAGTCATTACCCGTCTAGACTAGGGCTGTAAACGGATTCGGATAATATCCGGATCCGATTCGGATTCGTATCCGATTAAGCATATCCGTATTCGTTTAAGAGAGATCCGACGGAGCGGATTCGAATACGGATATTATCCGAATAATAAACGGAGTGGACGCGGAAATAAGAGATCCGCTCCGTTTAAGATCCGATCCGAAACTGAATTAATTCTGACCATTGGATCATAGATCTAATGGTTTATATGTTATATATATATATATATAACCCTACACTAAAAACCCTAACTCCCTTTCCCCAAATCCAAACCCGATCGCCCTTAGCCTCTCGGCAGCTCTGCCCCTCGCCATGGCAGGCCTCCCCGGCGCCCTCCCACCGGCGCCGCCCCCTCCCGGCCCTCCCACCAGCGCCGCCCCATCCCTCTCCCCTGCTAGCCGCCCCGTTCTCCCATCGCCATCGCTCCCGGCGTTGCTGCAGATCTCCTTGGCGTCGCCCTCGCCCTAACGCCCTCGCCCCGGCGTCGCCCTCGCCCTAACGCCGCGTCGCCCTCGCCCTAACGCCCTCGCCCTGGCGTCGCCCTGCGGCCTCTGCCCTCCCACTGGCGTCGCACCCCTCGCCCCTGCCGGCCACCCCCCCCCTCGCCCTCGCCCTAACGCCCTCGCCCCGGCGTCGCCCTCGCCCTAACGCCGCGTCGCCCTCGCCCTAACGCCCTCGCCCAGGCGTCGCCCTCGCCCTCGCCCCGGCGTCGCCCTACGGCCCCTGCCCTCCCACTGGCGCCGCACCCCTCGCCCCTGCCAGCCGCCCCCCTTCCCACCGGTGCTGCCCCACCCCTCTCCCCTGCTGGCCGCCCTAATCTCCCATCGGCATCGCCATTCGGGATCCATTAGATATTATTTGTGAATTTTTTAATTTTTTTAGATTTTTTATATCACTTAATAATTTTATTGTAATTTATGAATCTAAAGCGGATAATATCCGTATTCGCTCCGTATCCGAACATTATTCGATTAAAATATCCGCTCCGTATCCGAATCTTAAACGAACCGAATACGGATAATCCGATTAACTAATCAGATCGGAAACGGAAAAGCCATATCCGCTCCGTATCCGATCCGTTTACAACCCTAGTCTAGACCGAGGCAAACCTGAAACAAAATCCATAGTGACAGCTTCCCACTTCCATACTGGGATCTCCATCTTCTGCATAAGGCCAGATGGTCACTGTCGCTCGGCCTTCACTTGCTGACACACTAGACATCGAGACACATAATCCGCCACATCTCTCTTCATGCCGGACCACCAAAAGGATCTCTTCAAATCCTGGTACATCTTAGTGTTATCCGGATGGATAGAGAATCGCGATCTATGAGCCTCCGCTAACACATGCTCACGGACCTCTACCAAATCAGGGACACAGACGTGATGATGAAACCTAATCACACCATCCTCATCACGAGCAATGCCCGCCTTGCCCACTAACTCTTGGAGTCTAGGGTCAGCTTTCTGTTGCTCGATCACCTCATCCAAAACCGAGGACCTAAGGAACAACTGAGCCATAAAAACCTGACATAACGATGACTCTAACTCAGACAACCCGCAAGCCGCATCTTCCAACATCTTCCAGTCTTGCTGGAGAGATGGTCTCTTCCTACTCAGAGCATCCGCTACGACGTTCGCCTTTCCAGGATGATACTGAAGGTCGAAGTCATAGTCCTTCAAGAACTCAATCCATCTTCTCTGCCTCAAGTTTAATTTCTTTTGGGAGAAAAGATACTTCAAGCTCTTGTGGTCGGTAAACACCTCAAATCTGACACCATAAAGATAGTGCCTCCAGATCTTTAGTGCATGAACCACTGCTGCGAGCTCCAAGTCATGAGTCGGATAGTTCCTCTCATGCTCCTTTAACTGACGAGAAGCATAAGCCACTACCCTTTCTTGCTGCATTAGCACACAGCCTAAGCCAATCCGAGACGCATCCATGTAGATAGCAAAACCCTCTACACCGCTCGGCAAGACTAACACCGGAGCTGACGTGAGCTAGTCTTCAACAATTGAAAACTACTCTCACACTTCTCAGACCATACAAACTTCACTCCCTTTCTGGTGAGCTGAGTCAATGGGGCGGCGATGGATGAAAATTCCTCAATAAATCGTCGATAGTAACCAGCTAACCCAGAAAACTACGAATCTCCGAAGGGGTCTTGGGGGTCTCCCAATCCATAACTTCCTGGACCTTTGTTGGATCAACTGCTAAACCAGCACCGGAGATAACATGCCCGAGGAAATGAACCTCGCGCAACCAGAAATTGCACTTGCTGAATTTAGCATACAGCCTGTGCTCACGAAGAACCTCTAACACTACCCTCAAATGCTGACGGTGTGTGGCCTCATCCAGAGAGTAGACCAGCACATCATCAATAAACACCACAATAAAGCTATTTAAATAAGGCCTAAAAACCCTGTTCATGAGATCCATGAACGCTGCAGGGGTGTTGGTCAATCCGAAAGGAAGAACCAAAAACTCATAATGTCCATAACAGGTTCTAAATGCCGTCTTGGACACATCCTCACTCCTAATCCTCAACTGATGATAGCCAGATCGCAAATCAATCTTAGAAAATACTAATGTATCTTGCAACTGGTCAAACGAAACATCAATACGAGGTAAGGGATACCTGTTCTTCACTGTCACTTGGTTTAGCTTCCTGTAGTCAGTGCATAACCTAAGTGACCCATCTTTCTTCTTGACGAATAATACAGGTGCGCCCCAAGGGGAAACACTAGGGCGAATAAATCCCTTATCTAGCAACTCTTGCAACTGCCTCCTTAACTCGGCTAATTCCGCAGGTGCCATCCGATATGGAGCCTTTGAGATAGGAGAAGTGCCCGGAAGCAACTCTATGGTGAACTCTATCTTTCTATCCGGTGGAAATCCAGACAAATCATCGGGAAAAACGTCTGGAAAATCCTGCACTACCTCGATCTCTGCAAGAGTAGGTGACTCATCAGCCTCAGGTACTAACACCATGCTGGCAAGAAAAGCGTCACAACCCTTGTTTACCATACACATCACCTTCATGGCAGAGATGACCAACTTTCCCGCCAAGTTCCTTGGCAAGGGATGAGAAAACTCGTCCTCACCAGGAATGCGGAAAACAATCCTCTTTCCACGACAATCTACTAACGCATAGTGCTCCTCTAGCCAATCCAGACCAAGAATAGCATCATAGTCCTTCATCTTTAGAAAGAAGAAACACCCTTCTAGGACTCTATCCTCAATGCACACAGGTAACGACGAAATACACTTCCTAGTCGATATCGTACCCGCAGGTGTGTGCACAGACAATGGGACTTCTAAATTCTTAGACTCTATTCCTGACTCTAAAGCTAACTACCTAGCGAACCGCTCGGAAATGAACGAGTGAGTGGCACCCGTATCAAACAAAACCCGAGCGTGCACACCTAGAAGTAAAACCGTACCTTCAGTGACATGCTCCGCCTGCTCGGCATCCTCTCGTGCTAGGAAAAACACTCGAGCTGGGGCTCGAGGCCTTCCTGGTCTTCCTGTAGCTGGCGCTGCTGCTGCTACTGCTGCTGGGGCTGGCTCTCCGCGCTGGACTCCCTGCTGAAGTCTCGGACAATCCTTGATCTTGTGGTCACTGCTTCCGCACTTCAAGCATTTCCCCGCAATCATCCAACACTCGGAACCACCGTGTGTCTTCCCGCAATGGGGACACTCCTTCTTCACACCAGGGGAACGTTGAGAAGGTACATGTGCACTGCTGGTTGTTACTGGACGTTGCGGTGCCTGGTACACTGCTTTCTTCTTGTCTTGCCGTTGGAATGTAGCTGTAGGCCTCTTCTGCGAAGCCATCTTCTCTTCCAGGTATTGCTGCATCTCGCCCTCTTGTCTACAAGCAGCACTAAGTGCCTCGTCCAAGGTACGATGATCAAATGCCACTAGCCTCGTCCGCAGTGATGGCTTTAGACCCATCACGAACTTCTTCGCTTTCCTGCGCTCGTCTGTCACGATATGAGGTGCATATTTAGATAATTCTGCAAACCTGGCCTCATACTCGAGCACGGTCATGGAGCCTTGAGTCAAAGAAAGGAACTCCTGCTCCATCCTGTCCTGGATATGCTCGGGGACGAACTTGGCCCGAAAGAGCCTCACGAACTCATCCCAAGCAATCTCAATAGCGCCGTCCTCGAATCGGGTGCGCAGTAATGAAGCCCACCACACATCAGCTCTTTCCTGCATTACACCGTTCATGAGCACCATCTAAACAAATCTAACTTAGTAGGATGTACAACATACAAAACTAACACATACCTGTAGCATGTAGGTGGCTAATGTAACCTTATCCTCATCTGCACACCTGATAGCTCGGAAGATTTTTTCAATCTCCCTCATCCAGCTCTCAGCTAGTAATGGATCGCTCTCCCCCTTAAAAGAGGGTGGCAGCATCCTCTTGAATCTTTCCATGATGGAGGGTCCACCATGGTCCTGAGCTGGAACTTGAGCCTGCTACATCAATCAACAAGCAATATGCATTCAACATATCATTACATAATTAAATAAAACAGACAACTCTTGAATTAATTATGCTAACCTGAGCCTCCAACTGAGCCTGGAGTGCAGCCTGGGTGTGGGCCTGCGTCTGCATGGCCTGCACTAGACCCTGCATGAACACTCCATAATCCACAGGCGGCGGTGGGGGAAGTACAGGACCCTGCGGTGCTGGGGCCTGCTGCTCCGCCCGCTCCTCACGTCTCGGATCGTCCTCACGGGCCGGTGCTCCGTCACGCCTACCTCTCGAAGCCATGGCTGCAATAAATTTCAGCCACCATTAAAGCTACGTTAATTTATTTCCTAACCATTTTCTTATCTATTTTTCATTCATTACTAATCATTCTACACATGTGGACAATCTATGAAGATTTAGCATGTAATGAAGATGATGATTCATGTAGATTTATGTATAATCTCAATCGGTTGCTCTGATACCAATCCCTGTGACGACCCTCATTATACCGGTACAGTTATACCAACCCACGTCGATATAGTGAACGTTATCACAGTGGGGCATTTACCTAAACGCTATCACATGATTGAGATACACACAAATATAGATACAGAGTAGCGGAAGTAAAAGAACAACGTCTTTCATTTCATTTCATCATCCACATTTAACATACATGATCCCATGACAATTTTAAAAGAAATAAAGTCCACATAATGAAGTACTAAATTCAAATACATAGTTGTCCACAATTACATAGTGTTTCTATTACAATGCCTCAATTACATACAATGAAAGCAAAAAGTCACGATGACGACTCCACCAGGCTACTCGCCACACTCGGAGTCACTCTCCACGGTCTCCTCTAACGATGTAGGGTCACCAACTAAACCTGTACGCCGAGGCAAGGAGTGAGTTTAAAAGACTCAGCAAATAAACTCCATACACGTCATTCATGCATTCGTCATATAGGCATTTACATTCATTAGCATCAAATCAAGCATGAAGCATGGTTAGACAATATTAAAGGCAACCTATCATGATATCTCTACAAAATTTTAAAAACACATGGTACATGATTATGCCATTCCAAATAAATATCCTATCACATACTTTCTACTCATTCAATCACATGAAAGCTATGTTTCATATCAAGCTATAGCATGGGAGCAACCACATATGGGATTCTTGCCTACATAAAAGGAAACATTCCTAACATGTATTCTACACATTTTTGCACATGCAATTTATCATTTCATACACATTAAGGTTGCTGTTTTGACATGATTTAATATTAACATATCATGGACCACAATTTCACAATTCAACATAATGGTTTCACATGTTTACACAATTACTTATTCACATAGTTCTCTTTTTACACATTGCACATTTACACATATTCACACTACACAATTTACACATAATCACATTCACATTTCACAATTTAGTGTCGTGACACATAGTCCAAACCACCATTAGAAGGACACATCACATAACACATACACATAGACGTCACCTAGGTAATATAATGACGACTCTTGGACTGCGCAGACCGGGAGAACAAGTCTCCACCCTAACCAGTGGTACTTGTCCACCTCCAGAATTTCATCCTAATGCCTTTAGGATCTTAACACATTGAACCTTCCCATGAGGACTTTTCTATGGTACGGTTCCACAGCCCTCTATGGAAGCAGTGTCATACATGGTACAATCTTACACCTTACACATTCCGATTTTAACACACATATTACACATGTCTTATACACATGGCTCTGTTTTCCTATTCATGATACTACTGCTGACAAAATCAAACATTCAGTACTTTACGCTAGTCAGGTTGAAACATGCATAATCAACTATGTTCATTTTAGCAAGCGTTGAACACTCGTTTTCGCATGAAAATTTTATAGAGCACTCTACAGTTATCCAAATAATATGAGATTTTAACCACAGACAAATTTCAGGTTTATAATCGCACATGCAAATTTTCATATTTTTTTTGGATCATATTACATTTATAGGAATTAAAACATGCAATCTTATGCCATTCATAATTCGATTTAACATAAAACATAACATGAATATCCAGTTTGACAGTTCACAGCCCGGAACCTAACATACACATCATCACAGGAATTTTCCCTGGATTTATTGCACAACACACAATTTACTGTAAATTTTACAAATCCTACGCATGTCTTCTATTTCCAAAATAGAAAGTACAGTAAATCCCACAATCATGGAAAAATTCTCAAATTTGCAGGGCATGGACTAATAAGTATATACACGGTTTAGAAAAATTTAGGGCATTCCATTCTTCAGGGATCATGTAGACAATAGGTGAACATGCAAAAATCTATTTTCCAACATGTATTACAATAGTTTAACAATTCATGCCATTCACCAAAAAGCACAGAAAATATCACATACGTCACATTGTCTATTTTACATAACATATATGATTACATTATATCCTCATGCGAAAACACTTCGGAAATTAATCGTATAGAAGGGAGAACAGCTCACTGTTCTGCCCTGAAGAACTTAACGACACAGTCTGGCCGTTAATGGAGCTTAACGGCAACATCGTTGGCCGTTAATTGAAGATCTTAACGGCAAGGGTCTTGCCGTCAAGTTCAGGTCTGTGCAAAACACAGATCGGAGCTCAAAAGAAAGAGAATTTGTGGGGATCCAAGACACGATAAAATCTCATAAAATAGTAAAACCCTACTAGACACCTACATGGACGAAATGTATGGGTTACTTGCCTCTAATTAAATCTTCAAAGGGATCAAGATGTTGATGAAGCTCTCCTTGGGCAATCCCAAGAAGCCTCCAAATCTTCTTGCTCCGGGTTCTTGGTCGATGTAGACGCCAAACCAACGTCAGGGAAGCCTTCCCCTATGCCCCAGCTATCCTCCAGTCGGTGTAGATCGCCGGGAGAAGCCTTCAGTCGCCGGATTCAAGCTTGCCAAGTTCAGGTTTTTCTCACAGCTAGAGCTAGGGTTTCTCTCCTCTCTTCTAAGAGTCAAGAGAGCTCTTCTGGTGTAGAAGGGATTTGGGATATAGGAGATGTGGTTTGGGATATCCCGGAGGGGTGATGGGATGGCCTGATAGCCGTTGGGGACATCTCCCCAATGGTTGGGCTTGCTTGCCCCTGGAATTTCGGGGTCTGCACCGCATGCAGGTCAGAGATATTAACGTCCACATCTATGGCCGTCGACTTAAGTATTAGCGTCCATCGAGGTGGACGCTGACTCAGCCTGGACGTCCATCCATGTTGACGCCAATTTGGCCCTTCGGCCAGAACTTAAAACATGCAGAAACCATGCTTAACTTATACATATATATACCATCATGTACACACTACCACCATGCAATTCATACACTATTTACAACTAATTATACACATGCACTCATAAGTATAACTAGTTAATACGTGCGTAGATATGTATATCTATGCATACGCAAGCATGAATTATTTACACGTAATAAAGTAATACAACAAAATTCGAAGGCCTTACAACACAATTAACTTTAAGCATAACATGATTTTTAGTACTTGGCAGAATATTTTACTCATGCATAATGATAGCTTCTTGACAAGCATAACTTGTCTTTCTACACGTCATCATTTGATATACCAAGAAGTCAAAATAAATGATATGCACAAAGAATCATGGGCACAGTCAAGCAAGCATGATAACACAAACATGATTCCAATTGTTATGACACAATGTTATTGTTGGGAGCAGCATCAAAATATATTTTTTATTGTTCAGATAAAAATTAAAAAATTCATTCTAACTCAAGTAATTCAAATATGAAATGATAAGAGGTTTTATCTGAACAGTCTTCAATTCCTTTTCAAAGATTATTTGGGGCATCTTTTCTTAACAGAGATTAGAAAATAAGTTAGTCTACTATCAAGGACTCCAACGCCAGGCCATTCCTATTTTGGGTAGACAAATCTACTAATTCTTATTAATTTTCCCTATTAATTATGTGCACAGAATAATGAAGAAGAATCACTCTTATATGCATGAATGAAAATGACCCCCCTTTTACAGTGATGTAGGGGTGCAAAAATATCCCAAAGGTTCGTTGCTGCGAAAGAATGCATGACATCGTATAATAATCGAGGGGCAATTTTACATTTTTTTTGGTGATAATGTCATTTTCTTCATATATTATGTAGGACAATTATTTTTATGTTAGTGAGTGAGAGATATATTACCAACAAGTTTAAATATATTACCAAGAAGTTTAAATAGTTAGTGAGATTTTAGATGCAAATATGCATTTTTAATAATAGTATTTCTGCAATTATGTGGGTGAGAATATTATTTTTGTAAAACTTCTTTTTGGAACAAGATCGGCCGACATGCTGCACCGGATCTACTCGCGTTGCTTGATACGGTACGGTATCGGATGTACCATACCTTATCGATCCGAGTGGCTCTTTAGATGGGCCAACCTTCTTTTAAGAAAAATAAAATAAAAAATATTAAGGAGCGTGGCCAACCTTGTTTCCTTCCATTTTGAAAACATAGATTATTTTTTCTCGCAGTTACCCGCTTTAATGTGTTCTTTTTGATGCTCGGTTTTTTAAAGGTAAAACCATAACAGTAAAATTGGTCTGCAATCTCACCTCTGCTCCGACCTCAACGCAATCGTTGCGCGGTGGAGAGGTCTGCAGCGCTATCACCGCTGCCGCTCAATCGGGGACGGTAGCCACCTTCCTGTTTCGCCGCCCTCTCCTCCCAGACCAAGCTGATCCGTCGCTGTAGACCCGTGGGTTGGATTAGCCCCACTCTCTCTCTCTCTCCCCGTCTCTCTGAAGTGAAGTCCGCCTGCGGAGGTGTAGCTCGAGTTCTGGTCTCCAATCATGACGGAGGTAAGAAAAGATCATACTACGGTCTAGGGTTTTTCTTTCGTTATTTTTTCCCCCTTTTGTTTTTGATCTCTGCAATTCTCCCCTTTATATGCGTTCCTTTCAATGATTCTGGCTCAACGGATTTGACTACCGTTGCTCAACAACCCGCTATTGATTCTGCCGTGGTGGCTTTTCTTTTCTTGCTTGGTGAACATTATGGCTGGCTACTCAGGTGTTACTTATCCTCATCGTGGTTGAAGTGGAATTCGCCCCAACGAAAGAACTAGTAAGTAGAGAAGATAGGATGCTTTTATCATCTTGTGTGAAATCTCCTTTGACGCATCTCCGACGATGTGGGTGGATGTAGATTCCCTTTCACCAACTCTAATAACCATAGTTGTGGGGGCAACCATTTGACTTGGGTTTGCTGAGCGCAGGGAAGGAGCGGCAGATAGAGAGAGGGAGAGAGGCGGCCACAGATGGTACAAGTAGTAGAAGGAGATAGCAATTGGACATGGCCGAAATGATGGTGGCTACATTAGAAGATGGAGTCAATGGTGTCGAAAGATGATGTTAACAGTGGTGGAAGATGCATTGACAGGGAGGGGAGATGGATGACAGCAATGTCTCTGTCAATAAAAGATGGCAGTGCTTGTGTTGAAACACATGCAGAAGAGGCATCTAGGGGTCGGTGCTCACATGGGATTAGGGTTTACTTGGGTGCACTTGCAATATGTCATACGAGGATTCCAATGGAGATTTTTGGATGAAGAGAAAAATACACTTATCAAGGGCTTGGGGTAGATGATCTCCAAAATCTCACTCACTTTTGGAATGTGGTTGTGGATTTCAACAAGGATAAAGAGAGTAAAGGTAATAATAGACAACTTTAACCCGTCTTTCAAAAAAAGTAAGGCTTTAAGATAATGTTTTTTGAATAATCCATAATCAATTGAACACCGAGATAAAAATTTTAAAATAACTTGTTATGTTTAAAATTTGTACTTTTTAAAAACAGAAATAAGATTTAAGATTATGCATAAAATCCATAATCCTATCTCAGTCCCAAATGCCCTCTAGTTGAAGATCTAGGTAAATGGATTTTATATTGAGTCTAGTTGGGCCAGCCGTGCTCACCTCCAAAACGCTTGCACCTGCCTTGTTGAGGCCCAATAAGGCGAATGAGTGCTTAAGCCTCCTAAAGCTGCCTTGCAGCCTATAGATGCTTTGACACATAGTGAGGGAGATGCTTGAGGTTATCAATTCTCCATTTCCAATTCTATTGGAGATGTGTTACGTGTTGCACTTTTCTCTTTCTTTGCCAAGGATAACTTTTCAAGTGTAGGAATAATGAGAGTGTCCTTGTATATGCTTCATAACTTGTATCTAGAGATATTCTGTATGAATCTAGGAATTCCAAAGAGTCCTTACTTTGTAGACTTGTTATCAAACGCTGTGGAGGTGCTTGCCTAGGCCATGGTGAGGTGAGGTGATGCCTTGGCCAATTTCGCCTCGACGAGCCCAGGTCTCCATTGCCACCACTTTGCTCTTGTTCGCCCTACATATTGGCCCACAAAGAGGTCCATTTGGCCTATTTGTTTACTTGCACTTTAGTTTGTTAAACTTTACCTATAGGAATGAATGGATTTAATGAATTATACAATAATTTAGCACATATGAATGATAAGTTTCATGAAATATATTCCCATTTGGTGATATATATATATATTCATATTTTTTTACTATATGTATCATTTAATAATATATTGCCTTAATCGCCTAGGCCTTTGAAGCAGATGCGACTCCTTGGTTGCCTCAATCACCTCACACCTCTGACTACATAGTTTGTAGAATGTCCTAAAGATGAGAGCCCCTATTTGTTTGATTCCTAATTCTTAAGACATTATACACTAAGACATTTTTCAGGTGACATATTGATTGGAAACTTGAACTTTCCTTTTTCTCTCTTTGAAGCAGGCTGCAGCACACCGAGAAGCTTATGCTCACACCTTAATATGTAGCATTGCCTAATATTAACCTTTATATGTTCATTCTCAATAAGGCCCAATGTAAAGATTACATGAGGATAAGGATGCAACTGTGTCATTACCTTAAAGAATATGAACTGTTGGCAAGGTGGGTGCCTAGGCATCATGTAGGCACCAAGGCAAGATCCCTTTTCCATTGGACCAAAATGGCAGCCTAGGTGGTTTGTCAGGCCCATTTCAATGCACGAAGACTTCACGATTGGATCCCACTGAACTTCTCCCCCCACTTCCTTCCACGATAAGACCTCTCTCTGTCTTTCCCTCCAATTTCCTCTCTCACACTTACACCCTGGGTTTACCCTGCCACCATTGGCCCTATCTATGCATTATCAGCTGGTGGAGTTCGACAATTGCCATCATCTGCCTTTGGCACATCATTTACTGCTTCTGTAATAAAAAAAGAAGCTTGTTACCCCTCCATATGACATCCATTATTGCATCATCACCTCCATTGTTGTTTGGCATTGGCACCTCCACTATCATTCACCACCCTCGTGCACTGGATTGTTGCCTTTGGCACCCAAGGAGGCTGTAGCCCTACCTCCACAGTTCTGCTGTAAGTCTCTCTATCATCGTGAGGGACTCTAGACCCCACTAAGGGAGTTAGTCGACGCTGGAGGCAGTGAACTCCCTCCTCCTGTTCTTTCTCTCTTCCTCTCATATCTTTCTCTCAGTCTCTTTGTTACCACCCTCTTTGTCATTGTGCCCAACCTCGACTGAGGGGGTCAGCCAGTGCTGGAAGGGGTTAACCCCTGCCCCAACCCCATTCAGGGGGGTCAGTCGATGCTTGATTAGTGAAATTGTGAAAACCACCACTCTCCCCACAATGATCTGTGCCTAGAATGCGCTGACGAATGAGATCAAAGATGTGGGTAAACGATGCTTTTTGCTCACTATCCAAGTCCCCAATATCCGTTGGACTCAATTTCATTTTTTCATGTTATCGGCTGAAGGAGAGTGAAGAGACGGCTAGTCTCCCATCCCACGGGAACTTCCAGCTGTCATCCCTCATCATGGACTTTCCTTCTTGCACATTGAAGTGTTGTTCCACAAGAAGAGAGTAGCTTTGCAGACCTGGTGTGACTGGATTTCAATAAAGCTTATGACAGGGTTTTCCGGATAACTTCATTAAACCAAACATCCAAGCATCTGTAAGCACAACACACTTTTCTTTCATCCTTACTGGGCCAGTTTTTGTTTGTTTCCCAAGTTCAAGAGGACTTTCGTAGGGCGATCCTCTCTCTTCATTTTCTGTGCATCTTACTAGCAACCAACAAGTAGCAAACATATTGAGCAGTATGTTAATGACAGCTGAGTGCATGGCTAGATGCACAATGTTCCAATTCTCAGAACTCCATTCACTGTCAGTCATCCTCAGTTTGCAGATGGTACTCTGTTGTCCTTCAGGGTGATATGCAGCAGTTAAAAACTATTCTTTCTATTTTATAATGCTTTGTAGCCTGCTCTGAGTTGAAGATAAATTTTGATAAAACAAGTCTGTTGGGAATTAATATCCCTGAACATGAAATGCTTAGTTTTGCTGACTCTGTGGTGTGTAAAGTGGTCAAACTCCCAATTAAATATTTGGGTAGGCCCCTGCTCTACGCAGCTCCCTGGGTTGTAGAGTTGGAATAGCTGTTCCACAAGATTCAGAAGATATTTTCTCCATAGAAGTCTATGCTTCTGTCTTTTGGGTCAGATTGACACTTCTTAATGTAGTGCTTTCTTCCATCCCTACTCATTTCATGCTTGTTCCTAGGATCCTACTGCTGTTTGTCAAAATATTGGTAGTCATTGATTCCTTACATGCCTTTGTAGAAAAGGTGGTTCATTCACAAGCATTATTAGTTGACACCAAAGATTTTACTTGTTCTTTCACCAGTTTAGGGGCTTATCCTTCAAGTGGCCTCTTCTTTAGAAAAGAATATCTTTGTTCAAGTGGGTAATGGGGTCACTACTTTATTTTGGCATGACAGATGGTGCTCAAAATCAAGTTTCCTAGATTTTATCTGTTGGCTATATTTAAGTAGAGCTCCCTAATGGACACCTATTCTTAGAATTCTGCAGGTATTCCTTGTCATATTCAGCTAATAAGAGGAATATCTTCAGTTGTTGTCATGTTTGATTGATGCTAAAGTACAAGCCTCCTGATGAAAATCTATGTCGTCAGAGGCAGTTTAGTGCCCCCTAGTTAGGGAGGATTAGTGAGGACACAAGTGCTTGGGTCCACTTTGACCTGGCAGACATTTATTGCTGTTGGAGATCATAGGTGACATCAGCTTCCCTTTGGCTCGGTGGCAGTCCATATGGGTGCTAAATCATAGAGCGATAAATAACGAGCCTGTCAAGTCTTTATTGGGTCCAGTTGGAGCCCATTTAGCACACCGCCCATTTTTGATGTTTTGGAACGATTCTTGCACAATTGTTGGTCCTAGGGGTGTTTTTGGTCCATTTTTGGTTCTCTTTTATTTCATTAGGATTTCAAAAGCTAGCACTCATAAATGCTGCTCTATTCCTGTGTTTTTTGGAATTATTGAGCATTGAAAAATAATTTTGAAGACAGACTGTCTTCTCCCAAGAGAGAAGAGTGCCTTGAGATAGGCTGGGGTGTGACATTTCACTGCCAGCTGCCGCTTCCTCTTTGTTATCCCCTCTCCCTCTTGTCTTCTAGTTTGTGCGCTCTCTCTCTCCCCCCCCCCCCCCCCCCCCCCCCCTTTGTTTCTCTTTCCCTCTCCTTTCTTTCCCTCTCCCATTTTGTTCATGCAAGGCTGCCTGTAGAAAGCTTGTATACCATGCACTCAGGCCACCTACCAGGCCCTAAGACCTTATGTCCCTCATGAATCCCCTTGCGCTTGCATGCAAACCCTTGTTGATGCGGGACGACTGACACACGTGGATGCAAACTGACCCAAAATGATTTCAGCAATGAACAATTTAAGTTAATGATTTTTTTACACGTTTTCCACAGGAATAACAAGAAGATAAATTACGTAAAATAACAAGAAACTAGTCGTTAGAGCCGTCCATCGCAGCAAAGAAACGTTAAGGATCGTTGGTAGTGAGAACTACCGCTAGTCTAGGACGATAGCTATACGTTCAAATATCGCAAATTTAATAGGTGTACAGATAGGATCTCACATCGCACAACCAGCAATGATTTTTAATACTTTTAAAATGGCTAGTCAACCTAATCTCTCATGCACGGAAACAAATACGTCATATAATAACCAGCAAGTTTGGGACATTCCTATTGCGACTTACCGACCCGTTGAAGAACGGGGTTCCGTACCGGAGACAACAGTAGGTGACACTGGTAGGCGGCTGCTGCTGCAGGCTTCTGGATCGCCCAATGATAGTCCGACAAATTTAGTGATCACCGGGTCCACCAAACGAGTACGGGGTGGCGAAACAGCCGGTTGGCGAG
This sequence comes from Colocasia esculenta, assembly GCA_014218235.1. Lineage (NCBI taxonomy): Eukaryota > Viridiplantae > Streptophyta > Magnoliopsida > Alismatales > Araceae > Colocasia > Colocasia esculenta. The sequence continues at coordinate 82,596,591 of CM024758.1, forward strand.
GGTGCTGGCGCGGGGGCGTTCTCGGGCGTCGGGGCAGACTATACTCGTGTGGGAGTACAGGTAGATACAAGTAAACTCGGGTAGAATTACCAGCGTCCTCAAAACCTGGTAAGTTCATCTGGTGCTTGGCCTGTTGACTGGACTGCAAGTGGGCTGTGCGGGACAAAGCCTTCACCCTAGGAGTGAGTAACACAGACGGGGCTCTTTGACTCCAGTGGGTGATCGCGGCGGGCGACTTCCTGGAACGCGCGGGCGGCTGTGCGGGAAGCGGCTCGCGGATTGGGAAAGAAAGGGGGGGGCCGCGTGCCGGAGTGGCCGGGTGCTGAGCGTGGGCTGGGCGCAAAGGCGGACCCGGGGCGGCTGGCAGGGCCTCGCGACGTGGCGGCGGAAAGTGTCCACGCGCAGGGAGCGCGACTGGGTGCCGGGGAGGGAGGTGCGGACTGGTCCGCACGCGTGGGTGCGCAGGTGGGCCGCGCCTGGGACTTTCGCGAACAAGGGGGGGGGGGGAAGAGGAGATCCGGGAGCGGGGTAGCACGACAGGGGCCCTGGGCGTACTGGTCACTTACAGGGGTGTGGAAACACTGGCTGCGCGCAGGGGGAAAGGCTGCTGAGTGTTGCGTGGGGTTTGGCAGTGGGGGTTCTGGTGTTCAGCAAAGAAAAGTGCAAACAGGGGCTCCGGAAGTGGGAGTGAACTAGTAGAGAGAGAGAGAAAGCACAGGCACAGAGGGGAAGGAAGGCAGAACAGGGGGAGGGAGAAGACGGGGAAGAGGAGAATGGGGCGGTGGGGTTTCTCACCCTCCCTTCACAGGATCCCCATGGCGCACACACACAAGCTCTGCAACACGGAAAACGGTTTCCATCGCAAACAACTGTTCATTCTATTAAAAAACATCATCCCGTTCCAAAGAGAAGGAACTGCTACATATAGGCCTCTACGTGAGGTCAAACACAACTAAGAAAAGACTAAAACAACCCTGACAATTCAGAAAATACAGAAATAATAGAACAAATTAGCAAGACTACATAATGGGCCCTACATGGGCCAACCCACTACAAACAAGTGCTAAGATGTCTCAAATCTCCATCACTGTCTCGTCAAGCCACAAGGACATCGGTCAAGCAGTCCGACGACGACGGTAGACCAAAGCTGGGTCGAACCGGTCTCGCGCACGTGTGTCCCCACCAATTCCCCCCGGCTGGGAGGAACTCGACCCCGTCGGGTCTCGGTCGCTCTGGTACCTCTCGAGCAAATCCGGGTCCAGTCGCTACAGCTCCTCACGTGTAAACCACGTGTCCTCGGTCGACGGCTTCCCTCTCCAATGGATCAAGTAGCGCTGATAGGCTCCATCCCTAGATGTAACAACTTGCTCGTCTAGTATATGATCAATATGTTCTCGCCGTGCAGTAATTGGGGCTGGAGGTGGGCGCTCAGGTGTAGTGTCACTTTCAAGAGGGGAAGAAGGCTCGAACGGATCACTGGGTATCATTGCTGGATCCCGATAAGCTACTAAATCAGCAACATTGAACGTAGAGCTAATACCATAGTCAGGAGGTAGGTCTACCACATACGCATTCGATCCGACACGCTTCAATACTTGAAATGGACCTGCTCCTCGGGCTTGTAGTTTCTTCACGGTTCCCGAAGGAAACCGTTCATGTCTAACCCTGATCATTACGTATTCTCCTTCTTGAAATTCCTGTGGTCGTCGACGTGCATCTGCCATTTTCTTATAATGTTCATTGTTGATTTCAATACGATGCTTAATGTTTTATGCAGACTCCTAATATGCTCAGCTAAAGACTCGGCAGACTCTGACATACGGGCTTGACTGGGTAAAGGAATCAGGTCTAAAGGTCCTCTAGGCCTATAACCAGTGACAATCTCGAAGGGACTCTTGCCTGTAGACCTATTGACAGAATTATTATATGCAAATTCAGCATGAGACAAAACCTGATCCCAACCACGCTCATGCTCTCTCACTAGACAGCGCAACAAATCTCCCAGACTCCTATTGACTACCTCGGTTTGGCCGTCGGTCTGGGGATGGTAAGCAGTAGAGAATTTGAGCTTGGTGCCCAAAAGATGCCATAAGGTCTTCCAAAAATAACTGACAAAACGTACATCCCTGTCGGAGACAATAGTCTTGGGTAGTCCATGCAAACGCACAACTTCCTCAAGAAATAGACGAGCTACCCGAGACGCATCCGAAGTTTTCGAACAGGGAATAAAATGAGCCATTTTGGAAAACCGGTCGACAACGACCATGACCGAATCATTCTTTCGAACCGTTCGTGGCAATCCCAAGACAAAGTCCATGCTAACGTCTTGCCACGGATGATCCGGGACAGGAAGAGGAGTATATAATCTAGTATTTTGTTTCTTCTGCTTGGCTAGGGCGCATGTACGACATCGTGCTACAATATGCGCCACATCACGTTTCAAACTGGGCCAGAAGAAACGATGCTCAACCAATTCAATGGTTTTATTACGATCGAAATGACCAGCTAAGCCTCCGGCATGCAACTCCCAAATCAAAAACTCACGGACAGAGGTCCGCGGGACGCACAACCGATCACCTCGGAATAGATAGCCCTCCTGAAGAATGTAGTCAGGATGCTCTCTAGAGGGGCCATCTTGTAGAGCTAAGAAGGCTGGACCAAAATCGGGGCCAATTGGGATACCCCTCACGAAGCCTCTTGAATCCAGTGACTTCTGCGCTAACCAATGAGAGGAGGAAAGAACGACGGCTTAACGCATCAGCCACACGGTTCTCCACACCGGCCTTATGTTTAAGGACGAAGGTGTAGGCCTGAATGAACTCAACCCACCGACTATGCCTCGGGTTAAGCTTCTTCTGGGCATGGAGAAACCTAAGAGCTTCATGGTCCGAAAACAAAACAAATTCTTGCGGCAGTAGATAGTGTCTCCAATATCTCAGGGCTTGCACTACCGCATAGAATTCCTTGTCATAGGTGGAATATTTCAATTTAGCATCATTCAATTTCTCACTAAAGAAGGCGATTGGGTGGCCCTCTTGGCTTAATACTCCACCTATGCCGACTCCCGAAGCGTCACATGCTACTTCAAATACTTTCGAGAAGTCGGGTAATCAAAAGATAGGAGCCTGAGTCATGCGTTCCTTAATTTCCTGAAAGGCCTTAGCAGCGGCCTTCGACCAGATAAAGGCTCCCTTGCGAATGCAATCAGTGATTGGAGCCGTGATAGTGCTGAATTCCCGAATGAAACAACGGTAAAATGTCGCTAAACCGTGAAAACTGCGCACATCGTACACTGTTTTCGGCTCAGGCCAATCAATAATTGCCTTGATCTTTTCGGGATCAGCTGAGACACCTTCACTTGAAACGATGAACCCTAAGAAGATTACTCGATCTGTCATAAAGTCGCACTTCTTGAGGTTCCCGTATAAGCTTTCCTGGCGCAACACTTGGCATACCTGGTGAAGGTGGTCTAAATGAGTGTCCTTGGAGTGGCTGAAAATGAGGATGTCATCAAAGTAAACTACGAGAAATTTCCCCATAAACGGCCTCAACACTTGGGTCATTAATCTCATAAAGGTACTTGGGGCATTAGTGAGCCCAAATGGCATGACCAACCACTCATATAACCCATCCTTCGTCTTAAAAGCGGTTTTCCATTCATCTCCAGGTCGGACTCTGACCTGATGATAACCACTCTTCAAGTCTATCTTTGAGAAGATAGTGACTCCCGCCATCATATCAAGCATGTCATCCAGACGGGGAATTGGAAAACGGTACTTCACAGTGATGCGGTTGATGGCTCTGCTGTCCACACACATTCTCCACGTTCCATCCTTCTTTGGAGCCAATAGTGCGGGTACAGCACATGGACTTAAGCTCTCCCTAATGTAACCCTTTTTAAGGAGCTCTTCAATCTGCCTCTGTAATTCCGCGAATTCAACTGGACTCATGCGGAAATGGGGCAAGTTCGGCAAGGTGGAACCTGGTACCAAATCTATAGCGTGTTGGATGTCACGCATAGGTGGTAAACCATCGGGGAGGTCATCAGGGAAGACGTCTGAGAACTCCTCAAGAAGAGAGATGATCTCAGGAGTATGTTTACTCAGACTCTCACCCTCAGTGGGCCGAACCATAAGAGCGCAGAGATATTCAAACTGCTCAAGCTCCTGGTCAAATTCTTGGGAACTAATCAACTGAAGGGTCACAACGGGTGGAGTCCCAAGAATGGATGCCGCAGCAGTGGTATTGCTACCAGGGGAGATGCTACCACTAGGGACGGGAGTAACATCTTTCCGATGAGAACTAGTGCCTTTTGGGGTAGAAGAAGGAGAAGACAAGGCACTAGAAGAAGCATGGGCTGGGGAACGAGGTAGCCCAGCAGGAGAAGACCTCGCAGGAGAAGGGACACTGGAAGTAGTGGTCCCTCGCGGGGTAGGGGGTAAAGGACGGGAAGGCTGAAGCGTAATGCGTACGCCATTATGGGAGAATGCCCAAACATTGGATCGACCATAGAGAGTGGCGTCCACATCAAAATCCAGGGCCTACCCAGAATGATACTCCCAACCTCTATAGGTAGAACATCGCACCAGACCTTCTCCGCATAAGGTGGGAAGGAAATTGGAACGTGGCACATTGTTCGAATGGGAATGGAGGTGGAGTTCACCCAAGAGACAAGGTAGGGTCGGGGGTGGTTAACCGCTGTCAACCCAAGGTCCGAAATGGCCTGAGGAGAGATAGCGTTAATGCAGCTCCCACTGTCAATGATAACTTTACACACCTTGCCATCTTGGCGAAAGAAGGTGTGAAAGATGGAAGTACGGAGCCAATCATCATGTCCTCTAGGCTGTGCTAGGTTACAACGCACAACTCCAAGTTCACCTCCATGAGGAAGGTCTTCAGTGTTGTTATAATGGAGGGGCTCTTCTTGATCATGATCAACTATCTCCTCCTCAAATTGATATTGTTCGGCCATATCAACTCCAGCTTCATAAGTGACATGCTGCTCGGGTGGGGCATCCTCAGAGATGGTGCCCGTCACTACTAGAGTCTTGGATGGACATTGGGCTGCATAATGACCAAGTCCCTGACACTTATAGCATCGATCACGGGAACCAACACCTCGAGATGATTCTCCCATGATTGGAGCCTTTCCCTTATCCTCCCGTTTGATTGATGGGGTACCCTGAGGGGGACGGGTACTAGAAGGAGGAATAGGTAGGGCTGTAGTAGAGTCCCCAAGAGGTGGAAATCGAGGACGAGGGGGTGGACCCTGACGTGCAGGCTCCACAGGCCTAACCAATGGACCTCGCTGAGGAGCTCCAGGCACCGTACGCTGATCAGTCGGACGTGAGTATGTCGGCCTAGCCTGAGGTAAGGGGTCCGTCCTAGGCTCGAATTGCTCCAATTCACGCACAACCTGGTAAGCATGCTCAATGGTAATGACGTGCTGACGGAACAACTCATGCTGATATATTGGGCGAAGGCCTTTCCGAAAGCGGGACAGGGTTACCGCGCTTTCCTCACGGGCTCCACACCTCATCAGGTACTCGTCAAACTCGGCAATATACTCGGTAACAGAACGATTACCTTGAAAGATGTTTTGCCAACGATCAATGAGACGCTATCGAAAGGATGCAGGAAGATACTTCTCACGAAGTTTGAGCTTCATTTCTTCCCAAGATTCAATGGGATCCTGCCCTCTCTGCTCAAGGAGGGTCTCAACATTCATCCAGTAAGTCTGAGCTTGGCTAATTAATTTCATCATGGCGAAACGAGCTCGGCGAGCATCAGACATACCCATCCAATCAAAATAGCGGTTCATGCTCGCTTCCCAATCAAGATAGACTTTTGGATCCAAAGATCCATCAAATGTGGGTGCGTCGGCACGAACAACTCTACGATCATCTTGATCCCCATGGAAAGGTTGGGGTCTCCAACCTTCCTCAAACTCTTCTTGACCCTCCCGGTATCTTGGGTTCCGCTGATACCTTTGGTCAAAACGAGGGTCACCACGCTCTTCTCGCGCTCTCGGGTACTCATACCTCCGAGGTGCGTACCCAAAGTCATCCTGACCTCTAGGATATCGGTCTCTCCTCGGGTCATGCCTAAGATTCGCACGACCGCCATGATCAAATCGATCAACCTGATCTCTCGGGATACGTGGAGGTCTCCGATCACCCTCCCACTCAAGCTCATATTGCCTATCCAGTCTCCTACGTGGGTGGGCAACGGGTCTGGGGATGTCCTCTACCTCGTCAAAAGACTCAATCTCAAGGTCATCTTCTGCCTCTGGGCGGGCAACAACTCGGTCAGCTCTAGGGGGATTTAATGGGGCAGGTGTACGGACAGGATCAGGAACTGCATTGGTAGGGAGTCCCTCTAGTACAGCTATTCGACCTACTATACCTTGGACGGTACGTCCCGATTCAGTGAACCCACTTTCCATACGTTGCTCGAGCTGATCCAGACGAAGCATTGTTTGATCAAGTCTCTGAGCGACATCAGGTGCCCCAGGGGCATTTGCATGAGAACCAGACATTGTTGACGAGATGTGATACTCGACACCACTACGGGTGGGCATGAACTAGTGGACTCTCCTAGATGTGTAACCCATTTAATGAACTTGATGCATGAATTTAATGAACACAACAGACACAGAGTAACAGTCCTAGACAGTCTAAAACCTGTCTCTGATACCAAAATTGATGCGGGACGACTGACACACGTGGATGCAAACTGACCCAAAATGATTTCAGCAATGAACAATTTAAGTTAATGATTTTTTTACACGTTTTCCACAGGAATAACAAGAAGATAAATTACGTAAAATAACAAGAAACTAGTCGTTAGAGCCGTCCATCGCAGCAAAGAAACGTTAAGGATCGTTGGTAGTGAGAACTACCGCTAGTCTAGGACGATAACTATACGTTCAAATATCGCAAATTTAATAGGTGTACAGGTAGGATCTCACATCGCACAACCAGCAATGATTTTTAATATTTTTAAAATGGCTAGTCAACCTAATCTCTCATGCACGGGAACAAATACGTCATATAATAACCAGCAAGTTTGGGACATTCCTATTGCGACTTACCGACCCGTTGAAGAACGGGGTTCCGTACCGGAGACAACAGTAGGTGACACTGGTAGGCGGCTGCTGCTGCAGGCTTCTGGATCACCCAATGATAGTCCGACAAATTTAGTGATCACCGGGTCCACCAAACGAGTACGGGGTGGCGAAACAGCCGGTTGGCGAGGGTGCTGGCGCGGGGGCGTTCTCGGGCGTCGGGGCAGACTATACTCGTGTGGGAGTATAGGTAGATACAAGTAAACTCGGGTAGAATTACCAGCGTCCTCAAAACCTAGTAAGTTCATCTGGTGCTTGGCCTGTTGACTGGACTGCAAGTGGGCTGTGCGGGACAAAGCCTTCACCCCAGGAGTGAGTAACACAGACGGGGCTCTTTGACTCCAGTGGGTGATCGCAGCGGGCGGCTTCCTGGAACGCGCGGGCGGCTGTGCAGGAAGCGGCTCGCGGACTGGGAAAGAAAGGGGGGGGGGCCGCGTGCCGGAGTGGCCGGGTGCTGAGCGCAGGCTGGGCGCGAAGGCAGACCCGGGGCGGCTGGCAGGGCCTCGCGACATGGCGGCGGAAAGTGTCCGCGCGCAGGGAGCGCGACTGGGTGCCGGGGAGGGAGGTGCGGACTGGTCCGCACGCGTGGGTGCGCAGGTGGGCCGCGTCTGGGACTTTCGCGAACAGGGGGGGGAAGAGGAGATCCGGGAGCGGGGTAGCACGACAGGGGCCCTGGGCGCACTGGTCACTTACAGGGGTGTGGAAACACTGGCTGCGCGCAGGGGGAAAGGCTGCTGAGTGTTGCGTGGGGTTTGGCAGTGGGGGTTCTGGTGTTCAGCAAAGAAAAGTGCAAACAGGGGCTCCGGAAGTGGGAGTGAACTGGTAGAGAGAGAGAGAGAAAGCACAGGCACAGAGGGGAAGGAAGGCAGAACAGGGGGAGGGAGAAGACGGGGAAGAGGAGAATGGGGCGGTGGGGTTTCTCACCCTCCCTTCACAGGATCCCCATGGCGCACACACACAAGCTCTGCAACACGGAAAATGGTTTCCATCCCAAACAACTGTTCATTCTATTCAAAAACATCATCCCGTTCCAAAGAGAAGGAACTGCTACATATAGGCCTGTACGTGAGGTCAAACACAACTAAGAAAAGACTAAAACAACCCTGACAATTCAGAAAATACAGAAATAATAGAACAAACTAGAAAGACTACATAATGGGCCCTACATGGGCCAACCCACTACAAACAAGTGCTAAGATGTCTCAAATCTCCATCACTGTCTCGTCAAGCCACAAGGACATCGGTCGAGCAGTCCGACGACGACGGTAGACCAAAGCTGGGTCGAACCGGTCCCGTGCACGTGTGTCCCCACCACTTGTCCTCCCTGCCCAGTTGCACTCATAGCCACTTCATGCACCCACAACAAGTTCCTTGGAATCATGGCATGTGCAACCCAATCTGCCAATGTGACGCTTGTCCCCTTGTGGACACCTGCTTGTCCCATTCACATGTTAGTATCATATGAGAGGGCCTACCTGGGCCCATACTATCTCTACGGGCCGCCTTGCATGGCCCCTAACCCGCACTCATCGTGGCCTCCCTGCAGACCCTCCCATCATAGGACTCTGTGCACCTCAGGAAACACCCTTGCCATATGCCCAGACACCCTGCTGCTGGGCTGCCATGCTCATGCATGGCCTTTTCACACTGCCAACCTCTACCCATGTGCAGCTTCATTGTTCTGCAATCCATGCCACTGGCTGCCATTTTCCAACACCCTTGTCTCTGTTCATGTCCCCTTGTCCTGGTAGCAAGCCACTTAGGTTCATTTATAGTTGGTATGCATCTAAGGAGATTCATATTGCCTCAGATTATGTGCATTGCCCAAGCAGCGAGTTGATTAGCATTGAGATATCCTTCTATCCTCTTAATTTGTTCTCCTAATATATGTCTAAATATGCTGCAGAACTGCATGTTTAGATTGTCTAAGCCCTGACGTTGAGAGCTTGAGTACCCACCCAGAGGTCTGAGCTGTCTGTTGTTTGCAGATTTTATACTTTCAACTACATCTGGTTCCACATTTTCTTTCTCAAGAGACAGCTGTCAGATATGCTTCTCATTATTTTAGCATAGTTATATTCCTATTAGTTTTCTTGTGCACCTAGATGTTGTCTTGCTTATTTTGTTTGTGCTGATCTCAGAGTCCAGTCAAAGTAAATCTGGTGTAGGAAGAAAAAAGAATTTTGGCGTAATTGTTATGCAGCTGTTCTTTGGTTTATATGGGGAGAGAGAAATAAAAGTGTTCAAGAGAAGTTAAAACATCCTTCCACGATCATTGAAACTGTATCAAATATTTAAAAGATTTTTAACCTTGTGTTCTCTGCTTTTTCCTTGTTCAATGAATTGTGGGCTTTCGGCAACTGCTATGACAAGTAATCTTATGTTAATTAATATAAGTGTGAAGTGTGGCATTTCTGCAACTATGCATCTAACATGGCTGCTTTTGCAGTTATCCCTAGTTTATTTCACATGCTTTCAATTTCTTTACTTCTCATGTCAGTCTTGTAGATGTCCTTTCCCTTGCTGCACTCATGTTATAGAATTTTTCAGAAGCTTGGGATTTACGTACTATGGCATATTTTAGTTCCTGTTAACCTCATTGTGTCTTTTCAAGTCTTTAAAATCTGCAGTGGTTTGCTAACTGTTAGAAAAAAATATTTCCCTTTTTATATCGGTCCTTCATTATGGCACCATATTTCTTTCTGTATTTGTTTATGACTTTTCTTGCTTAGTTTTTGATAACATTTAACACCTCTATTGACTTTGCTGCATGCTTCTAATTACTTCCCACACCAATTCTGTGAGAAATTGGTTTGGAGGAATGTTTCCATGTAAGACCCTTCATCTTTTCCTGCTTATTTTGTGCCATCAAGTTAGTTCTTTCTTCAGAGAGTTTACTGCATATCGAATAGGAAATGTACTAGTGTATAGAAAAATAAACTCCCAAAATTCTTTATGGAATGATTTGTACCCCACAACTTCCAACAGAAAAAAAGTGAGGTAAAATGAAAAGAAAGCTAGATGATATCAGGCTACTTATTTTCGTATCTTGTCCAACAATGAAGTGCCATGTCGGATCTGCCACAAAACGTTCTTATTGCTATTAACTGCCCATCTTGTAGCCCAATTCCCAGTCCTTGATGTCCCTGGGAAGATTACATACCAGCTGCACTCTCTAGAATATCTCCATATGAGCTGCCTCTCTAGAATGTCTCCCTCCACACTGCTGCAAAATGTGCATTGCAAGAATATGTGGTCGCTGGATTCATACTCTTATCATGTAAGACTGCTAGTTCTATCAAGACAGTACCAACTAATATGAATTAGGTGGTCTGATTTTCCACACAAAGATCATTTGTGGAAATGATCCCCTGACATGATCATATGCCTTGCATCATAAAAGTGGAAATACAATAAATCTTTAACTGCTGTAACCAAAAAAAATGCAGAGTGCAGATAAACAGGGACAAAGTCATTACTAGAGTAAGAGGTAAATTACTTACTCTTTTTAGAAATACTTATTGAACTTGTGAAAGTCCAACAATTGCACTTTCACAAGCTCCCTATTGGATGGGCACACTGAGCCACCAATCCAATGGCCAATAGGAACACTTTCACAAGTGCAGTAAGGATCTCTCTACTCTTATACTTATCCTTGGAACAAGTCAGATAACCTAATCACATGCAATTGGCACTAAACAGAGAACATATGTAAATAGAAATGGCATAAAAATTGATGCACAAGATAGAAAAATCTTAGGCACATAGTACCTTGGTGAGCTGTTGCCTAGGCACCCAGGTGGGTGTTTTTAAAAATTATCTGAAAACCAGAATAGTTTGCACTAATGTGATAAAGTGATGAGGATGCCATAAACTAGAGGAAAAAAGATTTATTTGAAGATGACTCCATGAAGAATCATTTTGAGATCCTTTTAGTTCTGGCATACCCTCACATTAATCATTTGGAAGGCTTGCAAGCTTGATTTTATAATTGTTGTGGTGACCTTCGGTTTATTAGTGTCACAATCGCACAAGAAGAAGCAATAGATGAGTTTAAAACTGTTGTAGGAACAAGCCACTCTTTTGGCTCCTGACATGGGACTAACACCTCAAATGTTTCTGGCGGAACTAGCTTTGTATGGTCCCAAGATGTGGTCTGAGCTCTAATTCCACATTTAATCATTCAAAGCAAGACTGAGGAGGTCTAGCACCATAGTAGCAAATCAGTGGGTGTTATGTACGAAATGGTTTAAAACTGATCAAAACTGTGAGGGATCATATTTGAAATCACATCTTATACAGCCTGAATGAAAAGATTGTGTGGCTATTGTATGCTGAGCAACATATTCTTCAATACTGACCTGGTAGTCATGCTCTTCTTTCTTATTAGTATATTTTCGTCATCTTTCTTGTTCAAATTAAAATATAGTTGGAAAATGTTGGCAGTTCATCTGCTTTTTATTTTCTTGTCTTAAGCTTTGTGTGCTGTTGGACAGCAATATATTTTGGTCCTTTGTTAAGTGTCTATCCCTTCAACTATCAGTGTTTGCTGTTTTCGAACAGTTCTTCATTTGAGCTTACTGTTAGCCTGCATTTGCATTCAGTATTGGGTCAGCCAGGGAAACAAATGGTGTGACTTCTGCAAAATCTACATAGCAAATAATCCTTTGAGCATCAGAACTCATGAGCTTGGTAAGCGACACAAGGACAATGTTGCTTCAAGGTTGACTACCATGAGAAAAGAAAGTGCTGCCAAGGAAAAAGAGAAGAAGGAAGCAGCCAAAGCTCTTGAACAAATTGAAGTGGTAAGCTTCTATTCATTGCTTTTTGATTGTCATGGCCTTATAGGCAATTCATACCATTCTTTGTTATTTTTTTTAGAAAGCCCAACGCAGCTACCGGAAGGATTTAGTGGCTTTCAAGGAGGCCAAGATTTCGGGTCAAGTTGCATCAGAGACCTTTCAAAAAGATTTAAATACTTCTCAATTCTCAGAGGATTCTAAAGGTAGACACACAGTGAGGTCATCAGATTGTGCATAATAATTTTATTGTGGATTTTACCTTTGCTCATCTGGATATTGTGACAAATTAATGAGGTTGAAAAGAGGCATGCTAAAGTGCCACACGTCTTTACCACCCACAAAAGACAAGTGTCACATGTGTTTATTAATAACCCCCATGCGGTGGCAACCTTGGAAGAGGTGTGTGACGTCTTTTGTAGATGGCAAAATAGGTATGCTAAAAAGGGGCACCCTAATGTTTCATGGATGAAAATGCTGTTTTTCTTGTTTATTGCTGGTATTTATTGAGTATATTCCATGTCTCCAGAGTGGCAGCATGATAGTGCATCGGGATTTTACTACAACTCTGCTAATGGGCAATACTATGATCCCAAATCCAGCATGTACTTTTTGAATGACCTGGGTAATCACTGCTCTCAGTCTATCTTTGCTTCTGTTTCTCTCACAATCCCGGACAATGATTATTTTCTTATTTCTTCCTTCGTATGAAACTAGGCAAGTGGGTCAAGGAGGAAGAGTTATTTGCCCGAGTGTCAAAACTTGATACAACTAATTCGCCAATTCCTAAAGACAGCAAACTTGTTTCGGAGAAGGCTCCATTGACGTCAGATACATCAGTTGGAACTACAAAAGGCCAGGGCCAGCCACCAGGATTGGTAATTCCAAGATCTCAGGCCTCCCTCTACTCCGCAAGAACTGTCAAGGGTGCTTCATCATCAATTGCCATTAACAAGAGAAAACGGGATGATGAGAAGCCAAAAGCTGTCACAACAGAGGAAGCAGCTGCCCTCAAAGCTAGGGAGGCGGCACGAAAGAGAGTGGAGGAGAGAGAGAAACATTTACTGGGTCTTTATAAATCATACTGACAGGGGAGATTGGGAGGACATCCTCGCTACCTTCCTTTCCCTAGTGGCTCGCCTTCTGTGGTATTCTGATCCCGTTGTTCACCATCTTTAACTCCACAAATTAGGAGAAACCTGTGTATATTTTTATGGATTTGGGAATCTGAATCACTGCTTAAAACACTAGAAGTTACTTCTTTAATCCAAAGTTCCAAAAGCTTATGGTCAGCTTTCGTGCTAGTTGTCCAGTGGTTTCATTGGTGACCTTGTAATTGGTTGTTCTGTAGGACAGATTACGAATTGTGCAGTGAATAATGACATGCATCCAGCTACCTAAGACTAAGGGTGAGCATGGTTTGGTTTAGTTCCGTTTCAAGAGATTTTTTCTCAAATCCAATCAAATCGAATCAAGCATTCAATCCAATTCAAATCAAATTAAATGACAATGAAACCAAATCAAATCAAACTAAATTAATTCGGTTTGGTTTAATTTGAATTATAATCGATAAATCTCACTAATGAGTTTGCGGTTGTCAAAGACAATTAATAGGTCACTATTTTCTTCATTTCATAAACTCATAAAAATTATGTGCATCTTCGCAAGTCAATGATGTTGAGACAAACTAATAACATGGTCACTATCAAGACACCAAGTGATCAGTAAAAATTATTATTAACTTGACTAAATACAGGGATGCGTTAATCAAAATTCAAAATCAATGACTAATTCTTTCTTGAGATACAATCAAACACCGAATTAAGATTTGCTAGAGAGTTGTAAATTTTCAGTACATAAGTGTATCATAGAATAAGTCAATAAGAGATTGCATGAAATAAAGACAATAAAAATTGCATGGCAAAATTACCCTTGAAAGTGGGTTATGCAGTTCGGTTCGGGTTTTAGAAAATCAAAAACGAATCAAACTGAAGTTTTTAATATAATTCGGTTTGAACTCAAATAAAGTTTTTAAAATTTCAATTGGAACCAAATGAAATCAAATCTATTAATTCGATTTGGTTATCGAGTTGAATCGTAATAACGCTCACAGCCAAGAAGTGAGGAAGCCCAAGAAAAGCGGAACGGAAGTATTAAGAGTGGACTTGGAACACTCATTATATGAGGGCTCTGCTCTTCATAAAAGTTTCTAGTGCAAAGTTTCCTTGTTATAACAAATGACGATTTATCTTTTATTTGTTTCTCTTATTTTTTGTGTCAGCCAACTTATGATTCTTCCAGTGTGCTCTAGTCCAAATTTTTCCTTTTAAATTAAACATTTCTGCTCACCTTTTTTTAAAATATTTTGTACAAACTTTTTGTTTCTGTAATTGCAATGCCATACTAGAGTGGGTATCGCTATTGACCACTTAGACAATGATGTGATTTTGGCTGACGTTTTGTTGGTGCTCTTGTGAAAGTACTGGGGGTTGGGTGTCACGTAGACAGTCGGCTACGAAGGTTTCCTCTTCCGAAGGCGACTTGTGTTCTAATCTTGGATGGGATCAGCTTTAAGGTGATGAAGGATCTGATTATTTTGAGCGACTTATTCCTGAAAACTTGTGGGAGTAAACCTGTGCATAGTGGGGGAAAAAAAAAATTTAAAAAGGAAGGGATTCTTTCAGAAGTTTAATCTACTTCAGTTCTAAACATCCAAGATGTGGATGCTGTTCTATCACGTCGTTCTTGGGCATTTTGGAAGTACCTACTCATTGTTTGGATGGACTAGGAAAACAATTTACTTAGGATTCGGTTGGTTGTTTAGTTGTAAAATATATTTATAGGAAAAATGTTTTTCATAAAAGAGTATTTACAAAAAATAAAAAGTATAATTACCCATTTGACACTCATGTAATTAAATAATTTCTCTGAAATGTTTTTCAATGTTTATTTTTCAGTAATATATTTTAAAAAAATATATTTTAAAAAATATCGAGCATAATGGTTGCAGGCATAGGTGACATTTGATAAATCTTAATTGATGTCCAATGTCTCGAAACTAATGCAAGTCATTGATGTCTGTTGTCGAGTGTCGGGCACCAGTCGTTGGTCGCCGGCCGCAAGCCGCCACCGACCACCAATGCCACTGTCAATCATAGGATGCCATTTTTGCCACTAGGTGTCCGGCATCGGCCGCTGGTAGTTGACCGTTAGCCATTTGGCGTCGAGTGCCAGCGGCCGGGTGCCGACAGTCGGCGACTGACCTTTTGGGCGCCAAATGCCGAACACCGCTGCCCACCAAGCTCTGGGCGTCAATCGCTAGGCATCGTGTAACATTTTGACCGTTTGGATTGTGGTTCGATTGGCATGTGGGCCAATGTGTACGACCTTGGGTTGAGTTTTGAGATTTGGCAGGTCGTGTGGGTGCTGTGGGTCAAAAATCTAGACCCAACAAACCCACTGGTTCTCTGTTTGAGAATGCAATGGGGGAGGGCGCCGCGTTCAGAACACGTCCCCCACCTATGTCGCGTTCTCCCCACTGCGGGCATGCATGGCTGACGCGTGACATCGGTTTTCAGAATGCGTCGATCTGGCATGTCGCGTTCTAAACATGACGGTCCGCTACGTCGCATTCTTGATTCCAATTGCTTAAGTGACTTCAGGTCGACCAAATAGAGCAGGAAGCTCTATTCGGCCGAGGGACGTAGTTTTGAAGCTTTTCTAGGTGATTTCGACCTCGAAGCTTGTGGTTTGATGTGTTCTTGGCACGAGGAGGTTGTATAGAGTGTAGGAAACGTCGATCGATTGGAGTTCTTCACGTTCTTCACGTTGGTAGGGAGATTCTCTTTTGTTGATCTCCGTTTTTGTATGGTTTGATGGATTAGATGCATGTAAGAGGTTCTGATAAGTGGTATGCATGGTAAGGTAAACAGATTATGGCATTGTAGTTAATCATAACAGGTTAGGTAGTGTGTTTTATGGAGTTTCTGGTGCAAGTTTTCCCCGTATCAGGGCGTCGCATTCTGAACGCGACACCCGATCCCTACACATTCATGTGTTTCGAGGCTTAATGGTCATGTTTGAGGATTGTGGGTCTTGTAGACCATGTTTAACAATATTTGGCTATTGATAAAGGTTTATGGTCGTGCAGTAAAGGTATTGGACATCGTGGTTGGATTATGGCATTGTCGTTAATCATAGCAAGTTAGGTAGTGTGTTTTGTGGAGTTTTTGGTGCATGTTTTCCCTATAACGGGGCGTCGCATTCTAAATGCGACACCCAATCCCAACGTGTTCATGTGTTTCGAGGCTTAATGGTCATGTTTGAGGATTGTGGGTCATACAGACCATGGTTAACAGTATTTTGGCTATTGATAAAGGTTTATGGTAATGCAGTAAAGGTATTGGACATCGTGGTTATGAGGTTTGAGTGTGAGGCTTGGCAGTATGACGCTTACTGTGGTTGCCTCTTCAGTCGGGTGCCCCAGGTTCTTTGTGAGCCAGACACATTGCACTAAGGGTTTGTCTCAGAACTATGTGTACCATCAAGGTCTGTGTCATCTTTCTGGACACCCTCACTCGCCTGTTAAGTTGTACGCCTAGCTGAAGGAAAGATGGTAGTGAGGCAGCGACTTGTGGTGTGGTTGGTTCTTTGTTCAATCGCTTGTAGCGCGCTCATGGTTGGGGAGATGGATACCAATAGACGTACTAGTATCTAGTTAGTCTCATGTTCCATAGCCTCACTCTATTGACTCTGGAACCCCTAGAGGTGTGTCAGACGTGGGTCTGCAACTTGATAGCTAGCATGTGGTGTTGGTTGGACTCCACAGTTCTTATTCTCATAGAGGTGGAGCCGCAGTTAGGGCTTGTTGTCTGCGACTGCGAGGCTAAGAGATTTTCCTATGCAGTTTGTCTAGGTCAGTAGTTGGTGTCGCAAACTAGACTTCATGACCTGGGTACAGTGTTGTTCTCCTTTAGTTCATACCCTGTACGTGATTTGTTGTTTATTTATTATTGCTTAGTACTTACTATTCAGCTACATCTCTACCTTTAATTCTAGTATATAGTTCAGCATATGTTTAACTCTATTAATTGTTTAGTTATAGTTGTTCACTCCTACTCCTCATGTGTTTTGCATAGTGACTTGTGAGACTCTGTGACGGCCCTCATTATACCGGTACGGTTATACCAACCCACGTCGGTATAGCGAGTGCTGCCAGCCACAGTGGGACATTTACCCAACGATACAAACAGCTGAGATACACGCGAATATATATAACAGAGTAGCGGAAGTAAAAGAGAATTATCTCCATTCATTCATCATCCACATTAAACATACATGCAGTTTACAATTTGCAAAAAGGAACTAAAATTCACATGATTTAATTTGCTGAAATAGAGATACAAAATGTCCACATATTACATTCTCTCAATGGTAATTCTAATACAATGTTCAAGTACATACTATGGAGCACACAATCACAAATAACTCAAAAACTGGCTAGTCTCCACGCTCGGAGTCCGTCTCTGCTGCCTCCTCCGAGGGTTCTGTGTCACCAACTATACCTGTACGCCGAAGCAAGGAGTGAGTCCAGGGACTCAGCAAGTAACACTATGCATGATATACACGTACAAGTCCTAGTGGTTTCTACATGCACATTACAATTAGCAACACATAGCATGCTAGTCCATTTAAGTTTTCAACCTATCATGAAAGTTCTACAATTTTATACATAACGCATGCTTTCAGATTTCAAAAATAACATTCACCTATCACATGGTCTCTATTCAATTCACTCATGATACTTTAATCAAAACGTGAGAGCTATTGACATGAGCAATTTACATACATGAACGGGGAACATAATTAGCATGGATTTCACATGTTCTTAAGTACATACATAACTTTTTCACATGCTTTAGGTTGCTGATTTCACATGGTTCAATGACTATAAACCTACACATGAAAGCTACAACGTTGCTTAATCATAACATATGAACAATCCATCATGCCA
Source organism: Colocasia esculenta (assembly GCA_014218235.1). NCBI lineage: Eukaryota > Viridiplantae > Streptophyta > Magnoliopsida > Alismatales > Araceae > Colocasia > Colocasia esculenta. The sequence continues at coordinate 82,614,529 of CM024758.1, forward strand.
TTTTGCTCACATACTCATTTGTTGTTCCTAACATGGATTCTAAACACTTTTACACACATAAACATAAGTATGATAACATACATTTCCTGAATTCACATGGTTTCAGATTTAGTCTCACATGGGTTTCAATGACACATTTACATATCTAGGATTTCACATTTTTCTTTACACTAGTTTCCTCTTTTCACATGTTTACACTTTACACATACACATTCACATGTCACTTACACATTTATACATGGTCACATACACTTTACACATTACACTTTACACATATTTAGGTGCCGTGACACATAGTCCAAACCTCCAAAGAAGGGCACATACACATCACATCACATAGACGCCATCTAGGCAATACAATGGCGACTCTTGGACTGCGTAGACCGGGAGAACAAGTCTCCACCCTAACCAGTGGTACTTGTCCACCTCCAGGATTTCCCCCTAATGCCCTTAGGGTCACTTAACACAATGAACTTTCTCAGGGGGACTTTTCCCTGATACGGCTCCACTGCCTTCTCGGAAGCAGTATCACATTGGCACAGCTTACACTTTTACACATTTACCGTTTTACACATGGTTTTACACTTGACACTCTTTATCTCATTCACTTTCTCACTCACATTAATATCTCTACTTTTCCTAACATGATACTACAAATTTCAAGGTTTAACACACAGTAAACACATTAATCATGCTGGGTTTAAACAAAATCTAATCACATTTCGATCATATGCACGAATTATCACATTTCACATGAAAACACATAACTTTTTATTTACTGTTCCAATTGACCTGAAATTTTAACCACATACTGTTTTCGGGATCCAAATCATACCCTCAATTTTTCAGATTTTTCTGAGCTAAATAGGATTTACAGAAAATCAAACACCTAATTAGCATATTATTCACAACTTAAGCTAACATGGGCCTAACACATTTTGCAATTTATCCACTTACTGTTTTGCACAGAGACTACTAATATATATGCATGGTTTTAGAATACAACATCACCCTAATTCATACATCTATAAATCAATTACCACAACCATTTTTACATGTTCTCATTTTTTTTTTCCGAACCGAGCTTATTTGCAAATTTCACAAGCATGGGTAATTTACTAAAATCTGCAAACACATATACTGACCCACTATTTTTCATGATCAAACTGAAACTAAGGCATTCACATTAATCTAAATCATAAATCATGGATTTTTGCAAAACGGTCTACAAGTCATGCTCACAAGTTTACAAGACATCATTACCCCGCATACACCACATTCATCCACAACCACAATGCACAATATACGTAGAGTATAAGGTGTACAATATATCCTCATCGCATAAAACATACCAAAATTAATGTACAAGAGGGACAGAATAGCTCACTGTTCTGTCCAGAAGAACTAGACGGCGGTCTCTGGCCGCTGACTCAGGGTCAGCGGCATGGTCGATGGACGCCAAGGATGAACTGGGCATCCAGGGACCTTGCCGTCTACTCAGGTCTGTGCAGAAACACAGACCCGAGCTCTAAATCTTGGGTGAATTGGAGGGTCTAGGACTCGAGGAAAATTCCATAAAAATATCAAAAACCACCTAGACTCATACGGGGACACCATAGATAGGTCACTTGCCTCTCTAAAATTCCTCCAAGAGATTTATGGCTCGAAGAAGACCTCCTTGGGCAGTTCCCAGAAGTTGCAGAAGTGCCTCCAAGATCGCCTTCCTCCGGGCTCCTGGGTGATCTCCACGCCGAGGGGATGATGGGGAAGCCTTCCCCTTTGCTTCAGCTTCCTCCTTGTTGCAGAAGATCTCCAAATCCAGCTCCAAGGGATCGGATTTGAGGGTTCTAAAATGGGGTTTTCTCACAGAATGCTCTAGGGTTTTTCTCTCTTCTTCTCTCCTCTTGCAAGGGTGAAAATGAGAAGTGGGGAGAGGCCAACTCGGGTTCAGGGTGTAGGAGAGCCCCTCACCCACTCACTATGCCGATTAGACAGCCTTAGAACCGTTGGGGGACATCCCCCCAATGGTTGCCATGCCTTGTTTCAGAAGTTTGCAGCTCTGCTGCGCATGCAGGTCAGAGAATTTGACGTCCAGATCGCTGGACGCCGGAGTGAGTGTTGGCGTCCAGGGCTGGACGCCGACTCTGGATCAACGTCCAGGGATTGACGCCAATAGGGCCTTCGGCCAGAACCCTAATTTATGCAGAAAACCATGCATACCAAGCTTCTATACATGCCATATGTACATGGTATAGTATCCATACTATCATCACGCAATACATACATTATTTATGTTTAATATAAACACATGCACACGTAATTATACTAATTAATGCCTACGTAATTATGTACGTACATACACAAGCACAATCATACACACATAAATACGAGAAATACGACGGAAAATTCGAGGGTCTTACAGACTCATACCCCTACTTCCCCCTTTTAGGCGAAGGAGAGCAAAAGGGTTCCCATCCCTTGTCTAGTTCTGAGCCGCACCGTAGTGGAGGCGGGCCTACTCCAGCAACAGTATAATTTACTTTCTGTTTCACCTTGGGGTATGCCCCAGGCTACTGTACTTTGTTTCCTTTGACTTTAGTTGAGAACTGGCTATATAAACTTCATGTAAATATGTGTGAGATTTGTTGGGGATCGGATGGGTGGATGGATCAGATCTAGAAGGGGGGTTGAATAGATCTAACACCAATTAACGTGGAAGCTTAAGCAATTAAAAATTACTTCAAATTAGAGATCAATTCACCCAAACAATTTACTGATCTGAGGTGTGATTAGTGTGTGTGAGCAAATCAATTAGTAGTGTGAACGAAATCCCTATGCATGCATCTAGCGAGATACAAAAACAAACCACAATTCAAGCCATTACACAGAGGATTTTTAGGTGGTTCGGAAATCACCTCCAGTGACTCCTACGTCCACCCCTCACACAGTGAGGCCACACTACTCAAAACCTTGAGTACAACTCACACAGGAGCACGACGACTCTAAACACTCTTGAGCACGATGACTCAAGAAACACCTGGAGCACGACGACTCCAAACACCCTTGAGCACGATGACTCAAGAAACACCTGGAGCACGACGACTCCAAACTGAGCACGACGGCTCAAAACAACAACCGGAGTACGACGACTCCAAATTGAGCACGACGGCTCAAACCACACAGTGAGTACGACGACTCACAACCCAAAGCTCGACGGCTCACAGTACAAAAGCTAGATCAAACACAAAAGAGATCAGATCCTCTAGCAATGATCTGATTCAAGACAGATTCGTACACAGAAATTTGTGCAGAACTTTATGCACAAATATCACGGACGAAATAAGGAAGAACAAACTCTGAGATGAGGGAAATGGATGTAGAAAGAGTGTTCTTCGATGAAGAGGCCTTGCAGAGACTTCAATTGAGGAGGCTTGATGGAAATTGATGGAGATTCTCCTCAATCGGCGATGCTCTGCTTTGATGGCATCTGAAATGCCAGAAATCCTTCTTCTCCTGAGCCTCTTCAGTTGGATCTGCTCCCTTGCCTTGCACAACAAGCTTCTCTCCAGGGATTCCCCTTGATTCCCTTGTACTTCCTCTTGAAAGGATGGCTTGTAGCTTCTGGAGATGGAGACAGATCTGGAAAGCCCCTTTCAGCCGCCAAAAAGGTTCTTCAGGAAGTGTATGGGCTCTCTTGCCTTTGGGGTACAAGGAACATGAGTATTTATAGCCCCATATGTCCATAAAGTGCCTTGGGGTACATGGGCACGGAACCCTAGGTCAAATCCCCTAAATCCCAAGCAGCCACGTGTCCAGGAGAAGCTTTAAGTCACAGAGTTTCCGGAGTGTGTCGACCTACCTTGAACTAGTGTCGACCTGCTGTCCCATTTCTGCAAAACTGGTCTGCTGGAAACTGGGTCTAGTGTCGACTTGCCCTGAGCTAGTGTCGACCTGCCCTTCTGGAATCTGGGACTAGTGTTGATTTGCCCTGAGCTAGTGTCGACCTGCTCTTCTGAAATCTGGGACTAGTGTCGACCTGCTTTGATCTAGTGTCGACCTGATGTCCCAGTCTGGCAACTGGGTCTTCTGGAATCTGGGACTAGTGTCGACCTGCCCTGATCTAGTGTCGACACTACCAAGACAAAAATGTGTGAACCTGAAAATTTAACCCATAAACCATTAGTACAAGATATTATAATTAAAATATGAGATATTAAATATCAAAAACATGTTGTTTAAGCATTATTGTGATATTTATAAAATGTATAACATGTTCAACATATCATCATCAAAATCACAATATGTCATTATTAAAATCACAACATGTCTTCATTGAGATCATAATATCTCATCATTAACATCATGATATGTCATCATCAATATCACAGTATGTCATCATTAAGATCACAGTATGTCATCATTAAGATCACAGTATGTCATCATTAAGATCACAGTATGTCATCATCAAAATCAAGGTATGAGTGATGTTCATTGGATATCATTAAAATACAACTTTAGGAAGTTCCAAAACACACTCAACCCAACAAGATTGTATAAAGTATGCAATCTTACTTGTGTTTATTGGGTTTATTTTATATTCTCATGGACTCAAGTAATGGTATCCCTAGTGAGGCTTCAGCCTGTTCGTGGGAGGCAGAGTCGTATCACGCTCGTTATTAGGTTAACGGGTCTGAACGATGAGGACCGCTACAGTTGGTATCAGAGCAAGGTCTATGTGAATATAAAAGGGCAAGAAGATTTACATAGCCTTGATCTCTACTTAAGTCCACTGTTGGTAGTTGGTCCCAGGTTTTGTATTGATTTGTTGCTATGTTGTTTGTGTTGGAATAATGAATGTTGCAAGATTTGAGATGGCTGATAGAAGAGATTGGGGAGGTGGAGGAGATGAACTAGAGGAGTCCACACATCAATTAATTGAAAGATTGTGGCAAAGCATCATTGAGATTTGGACAAGGTTGGATCAGTAGGCAACGGTTTCGCCAGCAATAGCAGATCCCTCGATAATAGAGGAGGTAGCACCACACCTGCAATAAACTAATGCAATGAAGTGAGAGAGTGACTACAAGCCTACCATTCTCATTCGCTTATTCAAAGGACTTTGGAAGGAACATAAAGGTTCCACAGTACCACCTGCACCACTACCACTAGGAGTAGTAGTACCTCCAGTAGCACCAGTGCGTCCAGTTGGTGCAGAGGAGCCCACGACATTAGTGGAGAGGTTTCTAAGGTTATAGCCATCTACTTATTCAGGAGGTCCGAATCTAGACACAACTGAGCATTGGGTGCATGAGATTGAGAGGGTTTTTTGTTACTATGAGGTGTTTGCCAGTTGATAGGGTGATTCTGGCCACATACTAGCTGATGATCTCAGCAGGAAAAGATCCATACTTCACCAGGATTGGAGGATGTTGGAGGATGCGGCATGCGCCATGACTAAGTTAGAGCGTCAGTTATGCCAAGCTTTCGTGGCGCAGTTGTCCATTAGGTCCATCGTATTGGACAGCGTTGTAGAGCAGCAAGGTTCAGATCCCCGAATTCAGGAGTTGGTGGGCTAGGTAGGCATTACTCGAGATGAGGATGGCGCCATCAGATTTCAGCACAGAGTTTGTATACCAGACACTACAGACGTCAAGGAGCAAGTGCTTGAGGAAGCTTACAGGTCAAGGTTCTCCATTCATCTAGGCAACATCAAGATGTACCAAGACTTGAAATGGTCCTTCTGGTGGTCAGGCATGAAGAAGGACATGGCAGAGTTCATGTCTTGGTGTCTAGTGTGCCAGTAGGTAAAGGCTGAGTATCAGAGACCATCATGCCTTATGCAGAAGATGGAGATACTGGTGTGGAAGTGGGAAGCAATCACCATGGATTTTGTGACGGGTTTTCCCAGATTAGCTAGGGGTAATGACTCAGTGTGGATGATTGTGGACCGATTCTCTAAGACTGCTTACTTCTTACCCATGAGGAAGAAGCAGTCTGTGGAGAGTTTGGTGAAGCTGTATGTAGACAACATTGTGAGGTTGCATGGTGTGCGGAAATCTATCATCTCAGATAGAGACCCACAATTTACTCCAAGGTTGTGGTAGGGTCTTCAAGAGGCATTAGGTTCTTAGCTGAAGCTTAGTTCAGCTTTCCATCATCAGACAGATGGTCAGTCTGAGAGGACGATCCAGATGCCTGAGGACATGTTGAGAGCATGCGTGCTTGACTGGAAGGGTGACTGGGAGCGTCACCTACCTCTTGTGGAGTTTGCCTATAACAACAACTTTCACGCTAGCATAGGCATGGATCCATTTGAGGCGCCATAAGGTCGACCTTATAGGTCTCCCTTATGTTGGGAGGAGACTGGTGATAGGCATCTAGTTAGACCTACTTTGGTTTAGGAGACGTTAGACAAGATCCATCTCATTAAGCAGATATTGACTACAATGTAGATAGGCAGAAGAGCTATGCTAACAACTGAAGGAAAGACCTAGAGTTTGAGGTTGGCGAGCATGTGTTTCTCAAGGTGTCACCTACCCAAGGTGTGGTAAGGTTTGGCAAGCATGGCAAGTTGAATCCTAGGTTCATTAGCCCGTTTGAGATTCTTAGGCAGATGGGTAGAGTGGCGTACGAGCTAGCGCTACCCCCAGCTTTGGCAGGGGTGCATCCTGTGTTCCACGTGTTGGCCCTTTTGGTATGACAGCAACCTAACCTAGAGGGTGGGGGGGGGGGTGAATAGGTTTTTCTGAAATCTAAAGCACAGAAAATTATCACTTGAAAGTTTGGTTAGTTGAGTGTGATAGAGAATAGCAGTGCGGAAGTAAATAAACAATCACACAAAGGACACAAGGAATTTATCCTGGTTCGGCCCTTCCCACATGGAAGTCCTACGTCCAGTCTCCAAGCAACCTCTTGGGATTTTATTAACCAAGGGTACAATCCCCCTCAAGGACAATATAACACCCAGCACCCCAGCTGGTCTTCTTCTTTTTCCCGGGTAAGAAGGCAGCCAACTTCTCTTACAAGTCAAGAAGCTAACCTCCTGGTACAAACCCTAGTGTGGTTCTGCTAGAATTAAACCCCCAGTTAGGTTCTACACTGAGTACAGTCTCTCAGCTGGACAGAAAACACCAGTAACTACACTGGCCAACTCTTCACGCAGGAAGAGACTCACTGTATACAGTCCTACAGCTGGACATAAATCTTTCTTAGAAAAGAAAGAACATACCAAGAGCTATTACAAGATGAATACTAAGAACTCTAGCTCTCAGCCACAGACTCTCCCCTTAGATTTACAATGACCACAGAGAGAGAGAGAGTGAAGAGAGGAAGGCTTGAAAGCTTTGAAACTCCTATTGTGAAAAGCTTCTCTTGATTTGGCTCGAGCTCCTCTCTTTCTTTGAGTGTATGTGGAGTTGAGGTTCCTCACAAGATGTACACTCTTTCAAAGATCTTCAGGAAAGCTCTCTTTTCTTCTTCAGCCTTACTTCATCTTTTATATGAGTAGCTATGAACAAATTCGTTGGAGTTCTAGCCGTTGCTCATCTTCTCTTTCTTCTAATATTTTGTGGTCTACGAGGTTTGCAAGCATAGAAGAAAGTGTTTAGATAAAAGAGTGTTTCTATCAAAAAGGTTTATACCTCTATGTTTCCTGTTGCCACCCAGAAGTAGTAAATAACCCCCTTTTATTGACAGGAAAAAAGAGAGAAGCAAAAAGATCTTCTGTCAGAAATATATTTGACTTTTCACTAGATGCCAAAACATTTTGAAATATAAAGGAAATCGATATTTAAGTGAAATCCTTGTTCTTTCAAGCAAATTGATGTTTGAATGATTAAATCCATGTTTCACTTATGAAATCCATGTTCTTTCAAGTAAATCGATGTTTGAGTGATCAAATCCATGTTTCACTTATGAAATCTATGTTCTTTCAAGCAAATCGATGTTTGAGTGATCAAATCCATGTTTGACTTATGAAATCCATGTTCTTTCAAGCAAATCGATGTTTGAGTGATCAAATCCATGTTTGAAGTGAATCGATGTTTCACTTATAAAATCGATATTTTTCAACATAATCCATGTTTTCAATAGAATCGATGTGACGCTTTATGAACTGAAATCGATGTATATTGAATAGACATCGATTTTGCTTTTCAGTGTAAAACACACAGCAATAATTCCATAAATTTATATTTATTAGGAAAAACATGATATTTAATTTATTAGAAAATATGATATTAAATATATTTAATATTTAATTAATCATAAGTTTTGTTATCACCAAAATACCATAAATTTATATTTATTAGGAAAACATGATATTAAATATATTTAATAATATTTAGTTCATCATAAGTTTTTTTATCACCAAAATACCATAAATTTATATTTATTAGGAAAATATGATATTAAATATATTTAATAATATTTAGTTAATCATAAGTTTTGTTATCACTAAAATATAAGGGTAAAAAATAGAGTGGTTCAACACCACGTGTCTATGCTCAGGCGATACGTGCGAGACCCAACACATGCCAATCGATGTTTCACTTATGAAATCGATGTGAGACCAAATCGATGTGTCACTTATGAAATCGATATTTTCAACAGAATCAATATTTTCAATAGAATCGATGTGGCGCTTTGTGAACTGAAATCGATGTATATTGAATAGACATCGATTTTACTTTTCAGTGCAAAACACACAACGATAATTCCATAAATTTATATTTATTAGGAAAAACATGATATTTAATTTATTAGAAAATATGATATTAAATATATTTAATATTTAATTAATCATAAGTTTTGTTATCACCAAAATATCATAAATTTATATTTATTAGGGAAATATGATATTAAATATATTTAATAATATTTAGTTCATCATAAGTTTTTTTATCACCAAAATACCATAAATTTATATTTATTAGGAAAATATAATATTAAATATATTTAATAATATTAGTTAATCATAAGTTTTGTTATCACCAAAATATAAGGTTAAAAAATAGAGTGGTTCAACAATCTCCCATTTTTGGTGATGACAAAACTTATGAGAATTTTCTGACACAAATACTTAAAGCATAAAAAATTCATAGATCATGCATACTCTCCCCCTTTTTGTCACTAACTAAAAAGGAAGGATCTTACCATGCATTCTTTTCCCTTTTGTAAAAATTTCTTACCATTGAGGGGTTCAACAATGATTGACATTAATGAATAACTCCCCTTTAGTCTGTGCTCCTCCTGAATGAGAGACTCCACCTGAATGAGACTTGCAAAAAATTGTTAGTAATACTAAATTTTAAAAATAAATAGTGACTACTCCCTCTTCAGATAAGAGTTGGATGAAGAGTTGGCAGTCATCAGTGCCTTGAGCACCCTTTGTTCCTGATGCTCCAAGGCTATCCTGCAAACAACTTATTCAGTAGTAGGTACCCAAATCTTTTTGGGTCCTTGATGGTTAGATGTATAAAAATATCCTTTCAGAATCCATACTAGGTGCCTTGTTGTGCAGGTGTTTACTGTGTGTCCTAATTTATTGCAATGTGAACAACAATGAATATAATTTATTTTACAGTTCTTATTTTCTTTGTAATGCCTATCTAGAATACAATTTTTGGAAACCTTTTCTTTTACAGGGGCCTTTTTCTGAGGCATCTTGGTTTCTTTTACAAATTTTGGTAATGGATATTTTTCAAGAATTATGACTTGTTTTCCTTTTTCAGGAGGTTTGTATCCAAGACCTTGTTTATTATTTCCAGATTTTGATCCTTTTAAGCATAGAGCTAAAGATGTTTTCCCTTTAGTTAATTTTCTAACTGATTCTTTTAAATAAAGATTTTCTTCAGTTAGAGTTTTTAATTTTTCTTCTAACTCTAACTTCTCATTATTCTTGCTTTTCAAATCTTCATTTAAAAGATAATTATTATCTTTACATTCTTTTAATTGTTCTTCTAATTGTTCCATTTTGGATTTAAGATCTGAATTGGTGTTTTCTAAGTAAGTAGTGTTATTTTTCAAAATTTTTAATTCATTTACAACACCTTTATGCTTTTCATAAAGTTCATTAAAGACTTCTTCTAAGTCTTCAGACTCTGACCCTGAATCAGTGCATGAATCAACAAATGGGACAGAATGTACCTCATCTAGTCCTACCATGAGGGCTATACTTTCTTGCTCCTTTTCAGAATCCCCAACAATCAGCCAAGGTAAAGAAATGGACACAGAGAGATCAACAATGTCACGCCAGAGGGATTGCCTTTCATAGGAAAGATTCGACCCATACACCGCTGTCAAGTGGAACAACTTCCCGGATGAGATATCTATGCAGTCCATGTGAATAAGTTGGGGGGAAGCTTTAACACAATGAAGTTGAACAGCACCGCCATTCCAAAGGACCCAAATTCTGCCTCCTCGATGCTCATCATAATTATGCAACATGTTCAAATGAGGAGCAATAGACAGTCGACGACTAATCATGTTATCCATTCGAACATGAGTTTCAAGTAAGATGACAATGTCAGCATTAGGTTGAGAAATTGAATTTTTAACACTCAATCTGTTACCCCTTTTATTAAGGCCCCGAACATTCCATGATATGACTTTCATTACTGACAATGGGAGAGAGAATGGATCCGAGCTTGCAGCTTATCCATTGTATGATCCATAGACGTACCTGAAGACATTGCGGTTGCATGTGCACGTGGTGAATCACCCTCACGTCCATCTCGTTCCCTTCCTTCAGAAGACTGAAAGGTGGCTGTCTTCTTCCCATTATTAGAATAAACACGTCCATCAGGTATCTTTTCATGAATGTGCATGTGCATGGCCCCATCGCCTAAACGTCCCTCAATGCGATCATCTTTAGAAAGGATGGAGTCATTAACTTCCTTCAAATCACCTGGCTGCACTTGAAAAGAAGAACTAGGGATGGCAACATAGCTGCGCACCCCAAAAGAAAAAGCATAAGGATTCTCACAGGATCCACTTCTAATATCAAAATTGCCACTTCCAATATGATGGAATTCCTCCCGGTTAGAAAGATTGTGATCTGCAATAACTGGAAACAATGCATTGCTAGGATGTAAAGGATCTAACGTGGTCCCACTTCCTTCCTTCCGCTGCATGGCTTGCATATATCTGGTATCGTCCTCTCCTCCCTTTGAAGAGTCCTTCCTTCGAATTATACGCTCAGAATGAGCAAGGGAGGATGACTTAGAAGGTTGAGAAGATTCACTTGCGGTCCCACTTCCATGGAAAGAGATATCCTCTTTCCTTAGAACACCATCCATGCCATCCACATCAAAGCTTCCCTCCAATACAGAAAACTGGTTAACAATGGCAAGAGATCCCTTTGCTTTAGGAGAACGACGAGATGGCGCAGCCACTGAGCCACCCCCCATCGCTGAGTCAACCAGCGGAACGCTCTGAGTCGAGTCACTCTCCCCCCCAGCCGGTGCAACTGGATCATGGAGTTCAGTAGGAGGATCTGTATCCGTTCTTTTCTGCCTCCAGATCTTTTTCTTCCTACCTCCTGAAGCATTCAAGCGACATTCACCATTGCCATGACCGAAGGATCTGCACTCAGCACAAACTACCGGCTTCCAGTCATATTGCACCAGAACGGTTTCAATGGAGCCATCAACATCCATCACAGAAAGTTCAGAGGGAAAATCCGCATCAACATCCATCATTACACAAGCCCGAGCAAATAGCAACCTCTTCCGAGAAGCCGTCAAAGAATCCATATGGAGAGGACGACCCAAAAGACTTAATAACTTACTTAAGCCCTTAGCAGTCTACCATTTGAGAGGAAGTCCAGGAAACTTCACCCAAACAGGAATGGACAAAAGCGACTCCTTCTCCATCTGAAGATCAGGAGTCCATCTACGAAGGACAAGAGGATGACCTTTGACACACCATAACCCATCAAGTGCCTTCTTCAAATCTTCTTCAACATTAAAAACCACCAGGAAGAAGCCACCCTCACGCATCAACAACTCCACCTCTCCCTTCGGCTTCCAGATGTTGAGAATAAACGATCGAAGAGCAGAGAATATAGGTTTCATACCAATGCAATATCCCATGAGAGCTAGACGCCATGTCTCCTGCAGCTTCTTCACGTCCTCTCCTTCAAGCACCGCCACCTTTCGATCTAGGAGAGAAACCGGTTCAATGAACTCCAAAACACCTTCTATGATTGCATCTCCAACACCGACTTGAGCACCAAATAGTGCAGACCAAGGATGCCGGGTCTGGGATACTCTAGAACGGGATCTCCATGAGTGAACCCCTCCATGCTCAAAGCTACGACCTCTGAGAGAAGAGATGGGGGGATCACCTTGTAGGAGAACACCCCCGGAAGAAGGACATCCTCCCGCAGTGGTCACGGAGCCATTGGGGACACTCGGAGGGGTGGCCTCCATGTGCCCCCTAGGGGCGAGCCCCACAGAGCCTCCCAGCAGTGCGCAAAAGACCCAGAGCTTCTCTCTCTAGAATCGCCTAGAGAGAGAATGCAGCCTACAACAGTCAAATATTTTTCAAAGAAGATAAAAGATGACTGGTGAATCCAAGCTCAGCACAACTCTTTCAACCTTTGAGAAGCTTGAACCTCTTAGTCACCTATAGAACAACAAGAGCTAGCTCGTCCATTCCAACCTTCTGTAGCTCTTAGCTCTCCATAGAACATTGCATTGCCTTTGAGAGATTGCATAGATCTGAGAGAGAGTCCATTTGTGATAATTTTGTATCTCTCAGACTTCGCCTGAGATCAAGCAGTGATTATAAGCTTGGTCTTGGGGCCTTTCTCATTGAACTCATTCTTCTGTGAGCATTCCTCTTCGGGTGTGAAGAGAAGACTTGTTGCATCAGGTGGAGCGATCCCTCTTCTGGTAGAGAAGAGAAAGCCAACTGTTGCTGGATGTGTAAGTGTTCTTAAAGGGGACTGTACCCTTGTTTAGTGGAATCCAGTAATGGAAATATGGGAAAAGCTGAGACTTACATATGAAGGAACTAACAAGGTAAAGGAAAGAAAGAAAGAAATTCTGGTAGCTCAATATGAAAGATTTCAAATGTAGTCTGGAGAGTCCATCTCTCAAATGTACATTAGATTCACAGCCATCACCAACAGTTTGGCTAGACTTGGAAAAACATATGAAATTGAAGACATGGTAAAGAAAATACTAAGATCCCTACCAACCTCATGGACCCCAAAAGTAACAGCCATAGAAGAAGCCAACGATCTTAGAAGAATGTCACTTGAAAAACTCATTTGGTCTTTGATGGCTCATGAGATAAATATGGAAAGGCTGGGAGAATCCTCTAGCAAGAAGAAGCACAACAATACTCTTAAGGCCACAGAAGACACATCTGATGGCGAATTAGAAAGTGACAAAAGCAATGAAGGTAGTGAAGATGAAGAAGCTTTTCTTTCCAGAAGACTGTAGCGCATTCTAGCTAAAAAGAAATATCAGTCAGGAAGAAGATATTTCAAGAAAGGTAGAGACTTCAAAAGATCTGAAGGCAAAGAAGTCAAGAGATCAGAACCGATATGCTACGAGTGCAAGAAGCCTGGACACATCAAGGCTGAGTGTCCAAAACTAAAGAAAATAGCATTCAAGAAGAAGGACAACAAGAAGAAATTCAAGAAGTATAAAAAGAAAGCCATGACTGCTGCATTGAACAACGAAAGTGACTCAGACAGTGAGTCAAGCTCCAGCGAAGAAGAAGAAGAAGAAAAGGCCAACTTGACCTTCATGGAAAATATTGATGATAAGGTAACCTCTGACTCATCCTTCACTTCTTGCAATGAATCAGATTCAGATAGTTTAGAAGATGCTTTTAATGAATTATATAGTAAATATAAAGATGTCTGTAAACTCTTAAAAACAACTAAAAAGAATTATGTATGTCTTGAAATAACAAACTCAGATCTAAAATCTAAACTGAATAGTTAGAAAAACAAATTTCTGAACTAAAAAGGAGAAATGAACGCTATGCGAAGACATAAAAATAAAAAATGAGAAGATATCAAACTTAGAAAATCAGGAAACCACAAGCAAACTTAAAACTGAAATTAAAACACTAACAAAAGATAATGAATACTTAACAACCAAAATTGAAAAATTCACAAATGGAAAATCTTCCTTAATATTAAAAGGAGCAAGAAGATCAGGTAGGAAAAAGTATGGCTTAGGATATATCCCACCAGACAATGAAGAAACTGTAGTTCATCCTAAAATCTATCCAACACAAAAATTTGTAGCTGAACAAAATCTTAACTATAAAACAAATAACAGTAAGAACCATAAGCCAAACATGATAATAAACAATATTCCTTGCTGCACTCACTGTAATAAATTAGGTCACACTAAAATAACTTGTACTACAAAACACCTAAAATGGATTCCCAAAAGAAACTGTGAAGAAGCTAACCAACAAAGACCCAAAAGAACTTGGGTACCTAAATCTCACTGATTTCTTACAGGGAAGCCTTAGAGCATCAAAGTGGTACCTGGACAGTAGGTGCTCATGGCATATGACAAGTAACAAGAAACTGTTCTCTCATATCAAGAATGAAGAAGGTACAGTAACCTATGGTGATAATGGAAAAGGGTCAGTAATTGGTTGTGGATCCATTGGAAGTCAAGATAAAATTTTGATAGAAGATGTTCTATGCGTCAAAGGACTCAGGCACAATCTAATCAACATCAGTCAACTATGCGACAAAGGTCACCAGATCAAGTTTCAGGAATCTAAGTGTTTGATCATCAAGGATGGTGCAACCATCTTCGAAGCCAACAGAGAAAAGAATTTATATGTACCTCATTTAGAAGAATTAAAGGATCAAGATATCTGTCTAGCAGCTAGTAAAGAGCAGAATGCTGAACCGTGGCACAGAAGATTAGGTCACTACAGCTTGGATGGAATAAGAAAACTCATCAAACATGATCTAGTAGAAGGTCTACCGAAGATAAACTCAAGATTAGACAGTATTGTGAGCCACGTGTAAAAGGAAAGCATGCAAAATCTTCCTTCAAATCCAGGACAGTAGTCACTACCTCCAAACCACTAGAACTACTACACATGGACTTCTTTGGACCAATGAGAACTACTAGCCTCGGAGGAAAGAACTTCAGATTTGTTACAGTAGATGATTATTCAAGATTTATATGGGTGTCATTTCTTGAGCATAAAGATGACACATTTGAGAGTTTTGTAAAGTTCAGCAAACTTATTCAAAAAGACAAAAAGTTCAGCATCATAAGTATTCGTTCAGATCATGGAAGAGAATTCTAAAACGACAGATTTGCAGAATTTTGCAATGATCAGGGCATAGAACATAATTTCTCAGCACCTAGTACACCTCAGCAAAATGGAGTAGCTGAGAGGAAGAATAGAACCCTGTTAGATATGGCCAGGACCATGTTATCTGAATATAACCTTCCAAGATACTTCTGAGCAGAAACTATTAATACAGCATGTTACATTATAAATAGAGTAATGATCAAGCCAATCCTGAAGAAGACTGCATATGAGCTGTACAAGGAAAGGAAGCCCAAGATCTGCCATCTCAGAACTTTTGGTTGTCCATGCTTCATTCACAACAATGGTAAGAGAGATATAAGTAAGCTGGATCCCAAATCTGATGAAGGTATCTTTATGGGGTATACTTCTAAACCTAAAGGCTATAGAGTTTTTAATAAAAGAAGTTTATTGATTGAACAAACCGTGCATGTTATTTTTGATGAATTTAACCATTCCTTGAGAGAGGAATCTAAAAGTGATGATGAAGATACAGATAAACTTACCTAGAAGCTGAAAGAATCTGCCATCAAGGATGTTGAAGATCCACCCTTGGAAGAACTACAACAGAAGGACGTTATTCATGATGATCTTCCAAAGGAATGGAGGTACAAAAAGGATCACCCTATTGATAACATCATTGGAGATCCATCAGTTGGGGTAAGAATAAGAGGTAATATCATTCCCTGTGATTATTTAGTATTTGTATCTCAAATAGAGCCGAAGACAGTCAATGAAGCACCGTCTGATGAATCTTGGATACTAGCCATGCAAGATGAACTTAATCAGTTCAGGAGAAATCAAGTTTGGTCCCTTGTTCCGAGACCATTAGATCATCTTGTGATTGGCACCAAATGGGTGTTCAGGAAGAAATTGGATGAAGCTGGTTATCACTAGAAACAAGGCCAGACTGGTTGCTCAAGGCTATTCCCAAGAGGAAGACATAGACTTTGATGAAACCTATGCACCAGTGGCTAGACTAGAGGCTATTTGAATATTACTTGCATATACATCTGCATTAGATTTAAAACTTTTTCAAATGGATGTTAAATCAGCATTTTTCAATGGTTATATAAAGGAGGAAGTCTATGTGGAACAACCTCCTAGTTTTGATGATTTAGATTTTCCAAATCATGTTTTTAAATTACATAAAGCATTATATGGTTTAAAACAAGCACCTAGAGCATGGTATGAAAGACTTAGTACATTCTTACTAAATCATGGTTTTATTAGAGGATAGGTAGATAGCACATTGTTTATTAAATCAAATATCAAAAATATATTACTTGTGCAAATAGATGATATTATATTCAGATCTACTGATGAATCCTTGTGCAAGTATTTTGAGAAGCTCATGCAGGGAGAATTTGAGATGAGCATGATGGGAGAGATCAACTATTTCCTTGGATTACAAATCAAACAAAGCAATGAAGGTACACACATCTGTCAAGCAAAATACACCAAGGAACTGTTGAAGAAACTTGGGTTTGATAATGCTAAACCACTGTCCAATCCAATGAGTACATCCACCAGGTTAGACAGTGATCAGGAAGGTAAGAAAGTTGATCAAAAACTGTATAGAGGTATGATAGGGTCATTGCTTTATTTAATAGCTAGTAGACCTGATATTTTATTTAGTGTATGCATGTGTGCAAGATATCAGTCTGATCCTAAGGAATCTCATTTAATATCTGTTAAAAGGATTTTTAGATATTTATCTAAAACTCATAACCTCGGTCTATGGTATCTTAAATCATGTGAAACAAGTTTAGTTGGATAATCGGATGCTGACTATGCTGGATGCAAAGTAGATATAAAAAGCACCAGTGGTGGTTGTCAATTCCTTGTAGGATGCTTGATTTCCTGGTCTTCAAAGAAGCAAAATTCAGTATCATTATTAACAGCTAAAGCTGAATATGTAGCTGCTGGGAGCTGTTGCACTCAACTCTCATTGATCAAACAAAAGCTTCAAGACTATGGATTGCACATCAAGACCATCCCGTTGCTGTGTGACAACACAAATGCAATAAATCTCACAAAAAATCCAGTACAGCATTCCAGGAAGAAACATATAGAGGTCAGATATCATTTTATTAGAGATCATGTAGCTAATTGTAATATTAATATTTCATTTGTAGATACTCAAAATCAGTTAGTAGATATCTTTGCAAAAGCCTTACCTGAAGAGAGATTTACGTCTCTTAGAAGGGAGCTAGGTATGTGCAATTTGTAACAGATATATCTGTAAGTAATTGAAATAAAATAATAAATTTCAGGATAAGACTTATCTTTCCCTGATAAAGTTAAGTAAATCCATTCTATTTGCGTTATCTTCTCCTATTTTGTCATTATCCGCATTTATTGCTCTGCCGTTTCAAAAAGCGCCTTTATGTCCCTCCGTTACGACCATAATCCTTCCCTCACTGATTCGCTCTCTTTCTCTCTCTTATTTCATTTGACTTGAAATCTTGAAAAACCCTCATCGACTCCGGCAATCCTCTCTGTGCTTTCGAAGAAACCATTCCTTCCCGCTCAAATTTCTTGAGGGGTTCTATTCCTCCTTCTCCCACGATCCTCCAGAACCCTACCTTGCTCGATTCCATGGCCGCTTCTGGGAGCTCTGGCAGCATAGGTGGTTACAGTGTTGCTTTTCTTTTGGCCGATCAACAGGAGAGATACTCAGCTATGAAGACCAAGCTCTGTGGGAACAAGGCAGTGGATCTAGCAGACCTGGAGAAGCATGGGATGCTCAGTGTGGTCGAAGCCCTTCAGAGGTTGAAGTGGACGGGAATATGCACAGTCTCGGAACCCAGTTATCCGCATCTGGCGAAGGCTTTCTACACATGTTTGAAGACAGAGGAAGATGGTTCTCTCACCTCCACAGTCAAAGGTACATTCATTCACATCACTCATGATTTGTTGGAAAGGTTGTTCAGTGTGTTCACAGTCGGGCACAGTTTGATTGAATTCATGGACATTCATGCAAAGGGGATAGGGATTATAAGAACTGAATACAAATTGAAGGATGGGAAGATATATATCAATCAGTTCAATGCATTCAACAAGATTCTTCGTTTCATAGTTTGTCAAATTTTAGTGTCAAAAAGTGCCACCTTTTCGTCATGCACTAAGAGAGATGCAGACATGATGTTCTGGGCCGTTCAAAAGCAAGAAATAAACATGGCTCAGGTGATTATAGAAAGAATGAAGTCTGCTTCAGAAGCCATTTGGGACAGGAAGAACAAGCTGACAGTGTCCCTTCCCTATGCTCATCTACTGACAAGAATTTTCAGTCACCTTAATATAGATTTGAATGGAGAATCAATGGAAAAGATGGGTCAGCCAATCAGATCAAGGAACCTGAAGAAGAGTGGATTTTCCCTCATTGGAAATGTATGAACCAAGACCTTAGTGGCAGAGAGTGAAGCTATCATTGGAGAAGTCCCTGAAGACCCTCCAGTTCAAGAAGAAGAAGCAGCAGTTAGAGAAGAGGAGCCTCCCGCTCTTGACAGGAGGATTGATGACATTACACCTGAACTCATTGAGCCCATTGGGAAATCCACTGAAGAAATTGTCCCTCCTACAGTCCCTGCACCTGCCATTATTGAAGAAGTATTTGCTGAAGGTGCTGCTCAGTTTGAGGGGGAGCTTGAAGACATAGTTGCAAAGGTTGTGGCACCAGGCCACATTGAAGATGTTTAGATGGTAGATGCTCCAGCTCAGGGGGAGCCAGAAGTCCAAGTGGAGCCAGAGATTCAGGGGGAGCACACTGCCAGTGCCCCTGCAAACTAGTTCCAAGAAGGACTAGTTGAGGATACTTTAGATAATGATAATGTGGAGCCAGCGGTTAGCTCAGGAGGTAAAGGTAAAGGTGTTGCTACTAAAGTTCCCTTGCTTACCAGGAAAGCACACCACAAATCTAGGAAGAAGAAGATTCGTGTGCACATAAAGCCAGTCATTGCTAGACTGAATGGTCATGGGGAAATCCTGTGCTCACTACAATCAAATATATCATCTATTTTCATTAGTAAGAGCACTGGAGCCAAGGAGTTTGAAGCAGTCAAATTTGAGCTCCAGGAGATGAGAAGTGAGTTGGGTAGCCTAAAGAAGCTAGTAACTAATCTTTTAGATTTTGTGAGGGTGCAGTTGTCAGCTCCTGCCCCTCTTGCTCCCACTCAGTCTATGCCAGAAGTCAGTGCAGGGCCACCAGGGCCTTCTGAAGCAGTTGAGCCAGTTGCCAGGCCATCAGGGCCATGTGTAGAGGAAGTTGGGCCATCAGTTGCAGAATCTGGGGCCATCAAGGCCATCTGTGCAAATGGAGTCAGTGGTAGGGCCAACCGGGTCTCAAGTATCTGTAGAGGAAGTTGTTGTGCCTCCAGGGCCTTCTGAATCCAAATCTTCAGACTCCAGCCCCTTCCTCTCCACCCTCATCCTTCACTGCCCCTCCTGCACCTAAAACCTTCAAGAAACCACTTCCTAAACACATATCCTCCCCTACCCCTTTCCATGCTGCATCCTCTTCCTCACCTATTTCTTCCTCCTCCATTCCTTCTACAACTTCTGAGGCACCTCCAACCTCATCCTCTTCTGCTGGTCCTTCCTCAGCAGGTCCCTCATCTGCTGAACTATCCACTCAACCTCCTCCTACTTCAACTTTTGCTTCCTTTCATCTACCTACTCCACCCTCCTTTATCACCATCATTCCTGAAGCAGCCAGTGTCATTCCTCATTCCGTGCTTGACATCAACGATGAGTTTGAAGAAGCCATCCTCCGCACAGTTCTTGTTGTCTCTGCTCACATTCATAGGACTGATTCCCAACCTTCCTCCAGTCCTGCCTCTAAGAAACGAAAGATCTCTTCAGCTCTTGTTTTCCCCTCCAATCAAACTCTCTTTCCTCCGCTGTGGCATTCTCTTTCTGTGGTCAATAGAAGGAGAACCTTATATGCTGAATATCTCCAAAAGTGCACTTTTACAGCCACTTTTGGTCTCCCTTATCTTAATCTTTCTGAACATTTACATATCATTCTTCCCACTTCGGGACTTCCTAAGGCTGAACAAGCCAAAATCTTATCCACTGCTGAGTCCAAGACTGAAGATCAGTGGGCCAGGGCCAACAAAGCACTCTACAGAAAATTCGAAGTTGCCAGGATAAACATCTTTCCACCCAAAGACCACCCTCTCACCTTGTCTGAGTGGTTTGTCTTCCAGCACAGAGATTCTTGGGGTCCCTTCATTCAAAAGGAGATCAAATTCATGAGGCAATTCCAAATGTACCAAGACTACTGCTTTGTCAATCGCCTGCCAGAGGTCCATCTTGGTCAATTCAAAGGCGCCATAGCTCTACTCCGCACAGAGAATCCTATCAACACCACTCTTCAGGTTGATTTTGCCACCTTGAAGATACCAGAAGTAGCTTTTCTCCCTAAGCTTCATTTTCTCATTATGGAATATAAAGTGGGTCCCATAATTTTTGAAAGATTTGCTAGAGTCATGGCCAGGATATTTGTTCAGAGGGGAACTCCTCTTGCCTTCCATAGATTCATCTTCAGAGAATATCATAGAGGATTCATCAAGTCATCTGTCTTAGCACCTATACTCTAAGAGTTCGAAAGATTTGACAACTCTGAATGGTGCAAAGCTTATCCTGAGATTGCCCTCCAGCTTGAGCAACTGAATTCCTCCTTTCACAAGTCAAACCAGCAACTGAGAGATATAAGGTCTTTATTGCCTTGAAGAAAGATTTGCTTACTCACAAGCTCCACTACCTGTAATCACGAGATTTGCTCCCCAAAGATGATTAAAAATAAGGAAAAAGGATCGTGATCACCACCAAAGTAGTTGCAAAAGAGATGTATGACGAAGGAAGACGCTAACTACTTTGGAAAAGGAAGAAAGGTGCAGAAGGGTACCTGGTCCTGTGAACGCAACAGGCCCGCCGTCGCCTCAGTTGAACGCGACAATGGAGGTGTCGCCTTCCGGTTCTCTGAACGCGATGCGCTGCCCGTCGCCTTCTCACGATCGCAACGAGATGAACGTCGCCTTCTGCTTCAGAAGATGAAGATTGTGGATTCTCTTCTTCTTGCTCCTCAGCCGGCCAAGGGGCAAGAGCCTCGTGCTGCTACTATCTTCTACAACCCTGCCAAGAACATCAAAACAAGAGAAAACCCATTAGACAAACGTTTTGTGTAGAATCTATCCCAAAACAAAGAGTAAACATGAACTAATTGGGAGGAACTCACATGGGGTGGGGTTTTAACCCCTTTGGGTGATTAAAATAGGTGTGTGTGTGGTGTTCTAATGCAAATCTACGAAAAGAAACGAAGCTAAATGTGCATGTATGAAGAAAAAGGATGAAGAATTAGAGAGAGAAAGCGTAGATGAGGAGAAAACACCCTGAGGGGCACTTCTTGGTCGTCTAGAGGCTGAGAGCTCTTCTAAGAACTCGTGGCTCTTTGGGAGGGGAAGAAGCAGATGCCAGCCTTGTCCTAAACGATGCTCTATGAAGGGATTTATACCCCATTATTCTTGAAAGGGCTGAGAGGAGAATAATAGGCAAGAGTCCGAATTTGGGTTAGTAAGCTCGGGCAAGGGGAATCAGAACTCGGAAAGGACCTTCTAAAGAGGGTTTCCTCCAAATTTGGAAGGGTTTGGACACCTCTAGACCAACTAAAAATCGGACTATTCATCAATAGCAAGGATCCAAGTCAGATTAGGAAAGGGTACGTTGCATGGAAACCAGAACACGACGGGCTCCTTGTCGCTAACAGGTCACGACGCCTCGATACTTCGCCTTCCATAGAAGGAAACCTTTTAAGCATTTTCTGGCGATTTTTTAGGAAATTAAAATGCCAAATTAGAACGCGACGTATCGAGGTGTCACCTTCTGAAGATGATCGATTCTGGATTGAAGGCAAGTCGATATAAGTATGAAGGTGACAAGAATAGTGTCATCTTCTGAAGTGAACGCGACAGGGACATTGTCGCCTTCATGGACTTTCAGCATATGGCTCAATTAAAGGGTGTGATCTCCTTGCATGAGTATCAGATTGACGTGCAGTTTGAAGCGTTGGACTTCTGACTCAGAGAGCTACGAGATGATGATGAAGACTGACTGATTTGACCAGGAAGAACCCTCCAGGGTGATGAACTAATGAGAAAGACGCCATGATCGGATAAAGCCAGCTAGGCGATGATGAGCCAACGTGGGGCGTCAATGATATGACAAGGAATTTGGCTCGACTTATGGGCCAAAAATGGGTGTCTACAGATTGCCCCTCCTTGATGCCTGCTTTGCAAGGGAGTGGAGCGATAGTGAGGTGGAGATGGCATGAAATGACGATGTAACGGAATGAAGCGGAATGAGATGAAAAGCGGGCATCAAGCTAAAGAGACACCCATTCTGAGCGAATAAGCAACGAGAATTATCCAACTATCTTCGAACATGGCTGGAATAGAATGCAGGGATGGTTCAAATCTGGAACGAATAAAGATCAAAAGAAAAGAAATGATCAACCTCTTGATGAAGAGGTACCCTGGCTATCTTTAGCTTGCAAGTTTCGTTCATTAGGGGATAGGTGCTGCCCGGCGGGTCGATTCGACTCTGGCCTTCGAGCGATTCACGACTAATGAGCAGATCAAAGGGGAAAGGGAATGACTGATATAATGAATGGGGATGAGAGGAATCCTGAATGGGAACCATACTGGAAAACTGGACCGAGCAACTAGCTCGAAGAGAACTTTCAAATTCAGAATGGAATGAAATTCCTGTCTGAGAAATGAAGATTTGGTTGAAACATCATCGCAAAGCTGGCTTTAACTAATCATGAAGCATGGAGCTCAAAGATCCTAAATGATGCATGCTGGGCTAAAAGAAAAGAAATCATAAAATAAAATGCAAAGAAAAGGAGAAAATAGCAAATACTCAAGGATAATATTGCTAGACAAAATGAGAAAGGGTCAAGACACTTTGCATCCCCGGCGTGCGATAGAATCCATTGTCCCCGAGCCATACCATCTAACGACCTATCCAACGATTAACAGTGCGCACTTAGATCATCCTTGTTTTTGATGAAGGGGAACTCAGATCCCAGAACACACTGAGAACCAGCCGGTCCTTGAGATGATATAGTAGGGTAGATACGATATAGTAATGCAGAGATAAGGTTAGAAATACTTACCTGCACTTACCTGACGAGCCGTCTTTTTGATTTTTGATTTTTCTGATTTTTGTGAATTTTCTGCATTTTCTGATTTTTTTGGATTTTCAAGATAAAGCTCAATAAAAACAAGACACAAGCTCAGTATGCACCAAAGTAATTGGAGAACTTAAAGTATACGTGTAAACATATCTCAAAGTGGCAATAGAAATCACAAGAATGCAAAGGAATTAGCCAAAAAAACTCAAACATTGAACGCGACGGTATGACTGCCGCTACCTTAACCTGCTCGCGACGACAACTCTGTCGCGACCAGGTGGCGACGTGTCTATACGTCGTGATCACAGGTCTTGCGCCCAGAACTCAAAAGGCAACCCGAGAACTCCATGTTTGCTTCTCACTTGGACTCTTAAGGCTTCCTAGTCTGGGTTTAACTTCCATTAACCCTTCTAAACCCATTCCCATCATGAATAGGAGTCCCAAATGTCAAGGTCCTCCCCATGCATGTGATTCGTGCCTTGAGAGAGTGGGGTTTGGGGGGTATCTTGATAGCCGCCCATAACTATCATAAGATTTCCTTTGATTGGCATAGCATCACTGCCTTGATAGAGCTTTGGCACCCACAAACCCATACTTTTCTTTTCCCGAAGTTTGAGGCCACTGTTCTTCTTGAGGAGGTTGAGGCATTCATGGCTCTACCCAAAACTACAAGGGGAGATGAGCAGAAAACTAGTTACACCGTTGAGCCTATCAATCCAAAACTCATCCTAGGTGAATTCATGATGGATCCTGGAGATGTGTATACAATGATTAGCCCTCAACACATTCACCTAGTTCCCTTGTCTAAATGGGTTATATCTCACTGTAAAAATAAGTGTGGGAACTACCAAGAAATAGCCAAAGCGGTGGCTATATGCTTATGCGGGGTGGTACTCTTCCCGTCCGGGGATCACCTCTTAGACCATGCAAGCCTTAGCGCCATTAGTGGGGTATGGCGAGGACTCTCCCTTTCTCATGCGGTTTTGGCCTACCTCTATGCGGATCTCACATCGGCGGCTTCAGGGGCCCACTTTATGGCTCTATGATTCTCCTAGAGTGCTGGTTGGGAGTGAGGACAAAATTCAATCTTGTAGAAAATCCTACTACGGAAAGCCAGATCTTTGGGTGCCATCCTTTGTGCTTCATCGGCGGAGCGGCCAAATTCTCCGATCGCGTTATGTGCAGGATGGCGGATAAGAAAACTCGGAGTGCATGGCGGCTTTACCTCAACACACTTCCGATCGAGCATTTCGCCATGGACATAGCGGCGCTACGCAGAGTGGACATACGACTTCCCCTTGGGCGCAGACTGGACCTACAGCTTGTGGGGAACATGGCGATGGTTCTCTACAACCCACACAGGTGCTATCTTCAGATCGGGAAGCCAAGGACAAAGCTACTTCAGCCATCACACTGACCTCTTATGAAAGCGAGATGCTTGGGAAATCCGGAGGACTAGCAGGCCGTGCGGAGCGTACTAGTGATGTGGCGCGTGTGTGCCATTCACGCCCTACCACCCACGGTGCACGAGGAGCGCGAGACATAGTTGGCTTACCTCAGGGAGTACAGAGAGATCCAGCCACGTGAGGACCAAGAGCTTGCAAGAGAGACATGGTTGTATTTTTTTTTTTGAGATTTTTGGGAGATTGATGTGTTGAGAAGATGAAAGTGATGTTTCAGACATTTTATAATGATTTTCAGCTTTTATATGATGTAAGCATTTGAGATTTAGCATGAAAATGTGAATTTGCATGTGTTCTGTGCAAAAAAACTGAGAATGCGACACTTTGCGCGTTGCGATCCTAAAAGCAACAAGTTAACTGTCACGACCAAGTCTTGAACGCTACAGTGAGCCTGTCACTACCTAAATAGTAGGTGACGGGTTCCTTGTCGCGATCACAGGACCGAGGCGGTTTGAATTTGGGGCCCCACGCCTCTTCTCTCTTCTCTTTCTTCTCCCACCTTTCTTCTCCGGCGACAGAGAGCTCCGACAGCCCCTTTTCCTTTCCTCCGGCGATCTCCGACCGGCGGCGACAGCGACTTCCTCTCTCCTTCTTCTAGTCTCCTTCTCCCCTACTTCTCTTCTCCGGTGACCAAGGCGATGGAGGGCGGCAACATGGAAGGTGGCGATGGCGGGGACCGTTCGGGGAGTACCAAGAAGACCATCCGCCGACGGCGGACGACAGAGGAAGCCTCCACAGCAACGGGGAAGGAGGCTCCGGCCCTCCCCATGGAGGTAGACCCCCTAGAGGCGCCGAGCGAGGAGGAGGCGGCCGTCCCCAAGAAGGTAGGCCACTCAAACCCTAGACCCTGTGCGATTGAATGTGTGGGACGGGGTGGACAAGGTGCTAAGCACCTATGTAGTGCTTTGGCCCAAGGTGGAACGACCGGGGAATGGCTATTGGCCGCCCCCGGTCACCCTGTGAATGCGACAGGTTGCCTGTCGCA
This sequence comes from Colocasia esculenta, assembly GCA_014218235.1. Taxonomy (NCBI): domain Eukaryota; kingdom Viridiplantae; phylum Streptophyta; class Magnoliopsida; order Alismatales; family Araceae; genus Colocasia; species Colocasia esculenta. Next base: position 82,640,483 of record CM024758.1, read on the forward strand.
TTACCAGGGTGAACGCGACGCCCTAGGTGTCGCATTCAGAAGGCGACAGGTCGACCCATCGCCTTCAGAAACCTGAATGCGACGCCCGTTGTGTCGCCTTCAGAAGGCGACATGGGGCCTGTCGCGATCTGAACAGAGTGCAATTTTGTGGATTTTGACTGATCTTCTTATTTTTGCGACTGTTTTACAGAGTGAGCTACGGTCCCGACTGGGGTGGACCGTCGTCCGGGCAGTCTACCAGGGGCTGCCGGACTTCTAGAGGACGCATCTCGAGGAGATGGGGTTCGGCCCCTTTCTGAGGTTAGAGGAGCTTACACCCGATGTGGCATTGATTCAGGCACTAAAGGAGAGCTGGGACCCCGAGTGCCACGCCTTCCTTCTCTCGTGGGGTCACGTGATCCCCACATTAGAGGACGTGGTACGGATCACTAGCCTGAGGGTTGATGGCCAGGCGGTGACAGGGTGACCTACACGTGCTATCAGGAGATGGTAGAGAGGCTCCTAGGACTGGAGGTGACGTGGGAGAGATCATCCTTGGTGCCGAGGACGAGACTACAGGGGAGTTTGGGGGTGGCAGACATGCGCCACTAGACCGGAGAGGGCCAGGCAGAGTACATGGCCCTGACTGACGGCGGATGCCAGAGCAGCGCTAGCGGAGGAGGAGGGAGCAGTGGCAGATTGAGACCTGAGACGCTTCCTTATCCTTGTGATCGAGAAGCTCATCTTAGGGGCCAGAGGGGACCCAGTGAGCTGCCAGTGTCTACCTCTGCTGGAGGATCTGACCCAGGTGGGCAGTTATGCATGGGGTGCGGCCCTCCTGGCCCACCTTTTTGACAGCCTGGTGTAGACACCCGATTCTGGCTTACAAGTTGAACCATATTTCTTGTTATCTTATTGAGCCCCAAGTTGGTCACTCACCTTGAGCCCACCATTAGCCTTGCTTTGAGCCCATTAATATCCCAATTTTCATGAAATCTCATCCATTATCCTTCTAAAAGAGTCCACAAGCTTAAATGCCCATTATTCTCCATTTGATTGGCCAATAATTCGAGAAAATTCATTTTCCTTAACGTGATGGGTCGGGGCGCCGCGTTAGCCTTGTCGCGCCCCCCTTGCCCGTCGTGAAAGCCCATGCATATCCATGCACGTGGCCTTGCTGTCGCACCCCTTCTGGCCGTTGCGTTAGTCCCTGTTGCGCCCCTACGAACCGTTGTGACAACAGCCGCATGCGCTGGTCTCCGTAACCACCTCCTATTTATCCTCTCATGGCCTTTGCATTTATCCCCAAGCAACCCCCCAACTTCCTGAGCGCATCTTGGGATTGTGGGACTCCTTGAGCACCCCTTTGGACTCTCACCCACGGAATTAATGATATTTATTCTTTACTTGGGTATTTTATCATGAAAATGGGATTATTCTTTCTCTTTGGTCTATAAAAGCAAGGCCTTTCCTTCAGAGCGGGGAGAGCCCCATTTTTCATCCCGAAGGGCTGCCAAAATTTTCTGAGGACTTAGCCCGTAGCCCCCCCTTTCCTCTCATTTTCTTCACACTCACCACATCAAGCCTTACACATCTCTTCATCCATGGAGCTTGGCGTGTGAGAGGGCGACTCCTTCCTTCTTCCACGGCTTCTACAGCATCGAAGGACGATATTTGAGTGCCAGAGAGTCACCCTTTTGGGGCTCTTTCTTCCTCCCTTCCTCTTCCTTTCTCTTTCATGATTTTGCTATTTTTAGATAGGCTGCATTTCCATATTCCTCCTATGTTTTCCATGCACCCTAGGGGTTTAAAAACCACCCCCCCCAGATTTGTTCCCTCCATGCTTCATCTTTTATCCTCATTTACGAATAGCTACTACACTTAAACTTGTTCTAATAGGGTTTCTTTTCTTGTTTTCGTTGTTTTGGCAGGCACCCAAGTGAAAGCTGACGAGCAGCTCTTGTTCTCTGGCCGGCTGGAGAGCAGGAAGAAGGTCCTCTTACATTTCTCCCGCACTGCAGAGGATGCGACGGAGGAGGGCGACGCGACAAAGAGATGCGCCCTATCCGGGCGTCGTGACATCAAGCCCATTGCGACGGGGTTACTCATCGCGATCTCAGTGAGTCCTTCTGTTCTCTTTCCATTTCCTAGTATAGTTAGCCCGCATCATTCTCATTATTAGGCAACCATCTAGGTGGCGATCACATCCATGTTCCCATGCTTCTATAGTTAATACATGTTTGCGTGTTTTGGGGTGCACATTCCCCGTGATTACACCTTTTGGCGATCACGGTGGGACCTTCAGTGCTAGCCTCGTGATTATTGCTTGTTTGCCTGCCATATTCCTCTATTTAAATGTTGTATAGAACCCTGTTAGGTATGTTTCTGTGTTTCTTCTGTATTTTTGTGATCGGTCGTTAACGCAGCACATCGTGCGGCCACAACTTAGTCACGCCGGCCTAGGTGGACGCGACTTCAGGTACATGTTCTTCCTCTCCCTCTACACTGTTTCTTCACTGAGGTTGTTGCCACGTCCTCTTCATGCTATTGTGCCATGTATATTCACATTTGTGTTTGTTAGAATCCTGCTAGGACTCGAATTTTCCTTTTGTGTTTCATTGTTGGATTTCGGATCCTATCGCGGCGTGTCGTCAGGGAGCGACAACGTCGCGCCCTGGTGGGAGGACGCGTCTTCAGGTACACAGTGGTTGTTACTACTTTTGATCCATGTGCCGATTTTTGTATGTTTTGTAAGTCTTGCTGTGTTGTTTAGTCCGTTACACGACTGTTTTGTGTGTCAGGTTAGTCTATTTGCTCTTTGTTTGCGTGCAATTATAGGTCTCTGCACTCTGTTGATATTGCGCCCGGCTTACCGGTTGCGATAGGGTCGCGGCGTACTTAGCCATCGTGACTTCAGCCGAGTCCTGTTAGTTGCTCTATGTTAGCATAAGTTAGATTGTTGCATGCACCTCGGTGCGTATAGGTCCATGCATACGCTTTTGTCCCGAGTAGTGTAGGTCTCCTCCTTGGTAGAGTCGACCCTCTCACCTGCGAGCACTCGTGGGCTGACAAGGGCCACTTATCGAGGGCCACCGTAAGTCCCTATGGCCGTACGCACGTTGCGGTTCTCCGGGCAGGTTGTATCCGTTGTACCCCTAGTTCAGCCATCCTGTGTGTGAGTTTGTGTGTTCCCTTAGTCATCCCGGAGTACTTGAGTTCATACCTATCAGAGTCCTTCTTTAGCCGAGTGCAACTCAATTAAATCAATCCATTAAAAGGCTAAGTGATAACCCTAAAACTCTGACGCATATCATGTTAATTTGGGTATTTACTTGAGAACTCCTTTTCTCATCCCCTTCTTGTGTTTTTGTACCTGTTGTTGTACTCCTATTTGTATTTAGTGTATCCTTTTAATTCATCCTTCATCCTTTCATGACTCCTTTCCACTATCCTCCAACCTCTCCTCCTCATGCAGACCCCTTGTCTCATGAGTTTCTTTCAAATTCAGCCCAGCCCAGGGCCCATCGGACTACCTTTTCCCACGCCGTCTTGTTACCTTTCTCCTTCGATGAGGCCGCTAAATTGGAGCACCTCCTGCTGGAAATGGGCCCTGACTAGGCCCGGGAATTGTTGTCCACCTTTGCTCTACAATCTTCTTCAAGGATGGTCCCAACAAGCCCACATTATCTTGCTCGTTCTAGATCCACTCACGTCGTCACTCCTGGATCGAGCCATCCTTTTGTTCAGCCCACATCATCACAACTGGCCCATTATATTCGATCTGGTCCGGACCTTGACTCTCAACTCCACTCTCATGCCCAAGCTGGCCCTCGCTATCCACAATCCACCTCGACTCAGGACTTCTAATCTTAGTTCGAGTCCATGAAGCGAGAGCTTAGTGACTTGCGGAGGAAGTTAAATCCCAAACCCTCCTTCAATGATATTCTCCCTGATTTCCATGGTCTCCGGATCCCTTCTCTTTCTCAGCTCCCTGTTTATCGCAAATATAGTGGAGTTGGAGACCCTTATATCCATCTGAAGGAGTTCCTCTATGACTCGGCATCCTACCAACATGATCGTCACTTATTGGCTTACCTTTTTAGGCGGTCGTTGGATGGGCCCGCTCTAGAATGGTTTTATTCCCTGCCTCCCAATGAAGTTGAGAATTTTGAGGTTGTCAAGGTCAGATTTGTACATCAATATCAAGACTGGGACGGGCCCAAGTATTCAATGGCCGATCTGGTAGCTGAGCAAATGAAGCCCGAGGAGGAGTTTGCAACTTATGCTGACCGATGGCGTTAAATGTCCACACATATTCAAATGCACATCCCAGAAGAGGAGAAGATCAAGCTCATTATTGCCAATGCAACGCCCATGTACCGCCACATCCTGGCTATGAACAACATCACGTCCATGCAATAATTATACAGCCGTGCTCGCTTTGTTAAAACCCAGCTCAGCGACTCTCCCGTGCCATCCTTGTTTAAGGCCCAGCAACCCTGTTGCACATTCCAAGGGCCCATTTATGAGGTAGTCCAAAACCATGCCCAAGTTGATGTCCTCCACCACACCATGTCTACCCACTCCGCTAATCACTACACACCTCCACCTCCATGTAGCCAACTTGCTCCACTTCCACAAGAACAACCACCTCGCCCGTGCCACTGCACCACACCATCCACTACTCATCCATCCCAACATCCACTTGGCCCAAAGTGATCCCTTTATCATCTGTTGCCTGAATCCCTCTCTGATGTCTTCACAGCCCTGATGTCCATCAATGCATTACAACTCCCTCCAAAAAAGCCAAGCTGGGACATGACAATGGACCAATCAGAATACTGTCTATATCATCGCCATCTGGGGCATACAGTCGTGAACTGCTGCGAATTTCAAGATGTGATCTACAATCTGGAGCACAAGATAGATTTGACTGAAATGCACAGGCTCATCCTACATTGTCAAGCGCAAGGCCAGGGACGGTCGCCTTCTCCATCACAATCAGAGGAACAACCATCCGAGCAGCCTCAGGTAGATCAGTTGTAGTCACAGCCAAGACAGCATACACCCGTTCAGAGGCAGAGGCATTTTTTTACTTACCCTCCAAGTGCGTCATCCGCTCCGTCGCCACCTCAACAGCCTCCTCCACCAACCCCTGCTCAGGCTATCACCACCATGCCTACCCTTGATGCCACATTGTGCCATTGGCAGTCTTCCTTAACGCCACAAACCACTGATCCCTCAACTCCTACAAACCTTCCATCTTTACCCCTTGCTACCATCTCCACCCCATTACCACTTACACTTGAGCAGGCCACCACCATAGCACCAAGGCTCAGGCAAGCTACACTCACCTCTGAGTCGGAGCAAGAGTTTCCTAGTCCCAAGCTTAAGGCTGACTCAGCCTTTGAGTCGGAAGAAGATCTCTCTCAGTGTGAGCCTGTCCTTGCCATCCAACCACCTCACACAAAACCCTTTGCATTCGACGAACCCACCATAGCTACCACACATCCCATCGCCACCACATCCTAATGGAGCGAGTGCGCACTATCGGCAGCATGTCTTGAATCTACTTCCCGAGGGCAAGATAATCCAAGCAGAGGTAGCACAGTCCCGGTCATGCGCTTTGACCCTTACAGTTACATCAGCCGCATGCCGATCTATGTCCTTATCTCAGGCTCATTGGGAAGGATAAGCCTCCATCTCCACAGAAAATGGTTGTCGAGAAGAATTCTCAAGCACTAGTACCCGTCTATTCCAAAGCAAGGATGGTAGCCATTACAGTGCTTATTGGAAATGATAAGATTGATGCCCTCATCACTCCTCGCTCAGTTATGTTGCATATGGCTGGTCAAAAGAAGGGGTTCTCTACAAATGTTATGCTATCTCACACTGCTGCCAGGGCCATTATGAAATCAATGCTTAAAGGTCAGGTACGACGACTTCTAGTTGAAGCTCTCAATAGTACAAACTCCACATCTTTACTAGAGTCTTCACTCAAAGGGGAAGAGACCAAGATGCCCAAAATAAGTGCACATATGGAAGTCATGACAATTGATGAGGGAGCCCTATGGCTGCAAAGGAGAGCAAGACCATCTGCCACTTGGTCTCGTTATTTGATCAGGCATGTCAAGATGAAGCTGTCATATTTGTCTACAAGAACAAAGAAGCCACGGCACTACAAGAAGACATCCGCCAAGAAGCAGAGGAGGCTGAACTTGAGATCAAAGCACCAGAATATTCGTCCCAATACCTTGACACCATCTGATCCTGAGCAATTCCCTCTATGCATTCTAGCCAATCTTGTTCCTAGAGGAGGCACCCGATCTCTCAATCCTGGGTTGGTGCCATGTCCTTCTCCTCCTACTCCCCCAGGGTCTTTGGACCCTCGCTTATCTCCTCCACCTGAGCCGCCCGATCATCCTTTGGGTACTCAGAGTATCTTTTCTTCTCCTCCACCTGAGCCTCCCAATCACTTTCTGGGCATTCAGGGTTTCTCTCTTCCTCTTCCACCTAAGCCTCCCAATCACTTTCTGGGTACTCAGGGTTTCCCTCTTCCTCTTCCTTCTGAACCGCCCGATCATCTTATGGGTAGTCAAGGTATCTTTTCTTCGCTTCCTCCTGAGCCACCTGATCACCCTATAGATTCTCAGGGTTTCTTTCCACATCTACTTGGGTCACCTGACCTTCTTCCAGGTGCTCAGAATTCCTCTTTTCCTCTTCCACCCGAGCCTCCTGATTATAGGCCGAGTCCACATCCTTCGGGGACATCTGATCTTGGTCCTGATTCCCTTCCTTCAACTTCCCCCTCTGATTCTCCAGATCCTCCACCCTCTATTTTGCAGTTCCTTCTTTTAACCCCTCTTGATCTCGGGCCTGATCTGATTCCTTCCTCACTCCCTATTCAGGGTCCTGACCTTTTCTCTCATTGTTTCCGAGGTTTCAGTCCTCACTGATATCCTCCCTTTTCTTTGTAAATACTGTTGTTTGAGGATTCCTATCCCTCATATTCGTGTAGAGTCTTGTCTCCCTCTTGTTCTTGTCTTGAGCTGACTCCTATTCTTGCCATCTCTATTTTCCATGGTTTCCTGCAATTGAGCTAATTAAAATCAATCAAAGTCAAAGTTCAAAGACTAATGCAGGTCGTATAGGGGTCGCATTGTACATGTAAATATTTATTTCAACCCAAAAGAGTCAGTTCGCAACTAGAGTGGTCGAGTCAGTCTTAGGTTTATTTTGCTTCTGCAGCACTCAGGCTAGAGACTGCTCCGCGCTAGGGAACCAACGTTCATTCCCTGTCATTAAAGGTCACCTTAAGCAAGGATCATCACACACTCACATGGCAACCTTAGTTGGCTCCTCTAGCAAACATCGCTGCTACTTAGCCCATACCTAGGTGGTGCAAAAGCTGTTCTCCTCTTTACTCAATCAAAGTGTAAAGGCAAAAAAGATATTTGGGCGAGGTGACCGACCTAAGCACACCTTGCTGAGAGGACATCTCAAATAGGGATGGTTAATCAGGCCTGCAAAAGAAAAGAAAAATCAAAGAGAGAAGAAGAATAATGAAAGAAAATCGAGGAATAGGGGCATAGCAAAGAGTGGCAGTACAGTTCCCCGCGGGACACCCTTGAGCCCGGTCGTACACATGCCCCAAACAAGAAACAAGCACAATAAAGTGACCAAAAGTCCCTTCTCACAGATTGAATCTCTAAAGGTGTACCGTGGAAGGAAGCTAAGCCCAATTTATCTTTTAAAAACTTGCACGAGACTTATCCTCAGACTTTCTTCCATTTCTTCCTATAAGGCTCAAACATCTCCCAGATATGGCCTTTATAGCAGCACCGCGAGTTAGGGGAAACCAACTATAGGATGCCACCTTCCTAATGCACATCCGATCTTTTGGTGGTCTTTAATGAAAGGGGAATGAATGCGGACCCCTTGCTAGTAGTTTGATCTTGTTTTAGTGCTGTAGTAGCAAGTGTAAGTACCTTCCATTTCATGTGTAGAGTTTGCTTTAGATATTATTCAAAATTCAAAATTCAAAAAAACATTTCAAAAAAATTTTTTTTTTGATGAGCAGCACAACAATGTACTCAACTTCCTTTCTCTCTCTCTTTCGGATCTCATATCACACTCGTGTCAATTTCAATTCATTCTAAAAGAAGTCACAAATCATTGGCACAAAACATAAAAGATCCACTAAAAATAAGCATCATGTATAAAGATAAGGGGGAGGTGGCTCACAAACTCCTCACTGTCCACCGCCACTCTCCCCGGACCCCTCATGTCTATCAGGAGGTGGTGGCATCTCACCACCACCCCAACCACTCCTAGTGCTCGTCTCACCTCCGAGGCGCCTCTCCTCCTCCTCGTTCCTCCGGCGACTGGAGGAACCTGCCAAATACTGCCTAACAGAGGTGCCAGTCGCTCCGCTAGCTCTGCTCACGCCGCTCCTACTCCTGCTCCTGCTCCGGGACCGGCCTATGGCCGTCATTACCTCCTGTAGACCCTGAGCTAGGGTCTGCTACACGTGCAGATCAGCGCGCAGCTGGGCCAGCTCTGCCTGATCCATGGCCAGTCCCTGTGTGTGTAGCCTCCCCAGCTCGGCTGTCATCGCGTCCGTCTGAGTGCGTAGCTAGTCTCTCTCTGCCGCTACTCTGTCCACCTCCCTCTGCAGCTCAGTCGCTCAGTCGGTGGCAGTCCTCAGTCAGTGCCAAATTTGAATGATTTCCAATCTAAATCAATGTTTCACTTACCCCGCTCAGCTAACTCCGCCCGCGCTTTCTCGGCCCTCCTGACCGCATCTGCCAGTCGGTCCTCTAGATCTGACTGGGAGCTCTTTGCTGCTCTGGAGGAGGATGCACCGAACTGTGCCCTCCTCACCCTCTCTAGCTCTACACGCTGCACATGAAACACAGGTCAGTTTCTCAAATCAGCTATAAATTGGTAAAGTACTGAAGTCTGAGGAAGTGCTTACCAGCTGGTCTGCCTCCTTCTGAGCTACCTCCCGATCTTGCACCGTCGAGTGGAGCAGGGCCCGAAGTGAGGCAATCTCACCGGCCACATCCACCTGCAATTCGTTCCAAAATTGTCAGCTCAATTTAATAAAAGAACAATCCATGGAGTCTGAGTTTAGGAGATTTACTTATCGTCTTGCACCCTTGTAGACCCTCGCCTCGTACTTTAAGGCGAATGCCTGAAGGTATGCGTCATCTGAGGTGGCGGTGGACTTAACTTGCTTGCCTCGGCGCTCCTAGTTCTGGATTTGCTCCTTGGCCCTCTCATGCCAGTCGGTGGTGTCATGGAGTCCCCGGAAGCTCCGACCCGGCCTAGGGGTCTGGTCTCGGCTGGGAAACTCCACAGCACTCTGACGTAGGCCAAGAGACCTTTGAGTCAGATAGTGGTGAAGAGGTAGCATTAGGTTGAGAGCATGGATCAACACCGTCCTACCAAAGTAGGGGCGGGCCAGCTCCAACCAAGGCTGTCCCTCATCTGCCTCCTCTAGATACGGCTGCCACACCACCAGCACATCAAGCACATCTTGTCAGTAGCCAAATAGTTGAAGTAAATCAATTTGAGCTCAGAGAGGGGTTTAGAGCACTTACATCTAGCTGAGGGTAGAGATCGATGGCATCCTAGAGGGACGCTAGCTGGTCCTCTAGGGGGTGCATGTCCCTACGCGGCACCCAGCGCTGAGCTAGGGGCACGATGCCCGATCGCTCCAAGGTCCCCCTCCTCAGGCCAGGAAGGTGTAGGTAGGCCCAGACCTGCAAGAAAAACATGATGCCACAGTTAGTTCACATTGAATATCAAAAGAACAATTTAAGGAGTAAGAGGAAGGAGAATGTACCTGAAGGAAGGGGTAGAAGCCGCTGATGGCGGTCTACCGGTCCGAGGAACCCAGGCTCTCAAACTGATGCGCCAAGAAAGCTGCTCCCCACGCATAGCTCCCTACCTGCCCTAGGTCCTCTAGAAGTGGCAGGAACCGGCAGTGGACCGCGTCGTCCCTCGTGACAAACAGAAGTCTACCAAGAAAGAAGATAAGGAAGCCACGCAGGTCTAGGTCTGCCTGGGCTCCTGGCTCATCTGCTAAGGCCTCCCTGCAACCCCTCGTCGGCCGCTGTAGCTGCTCATCTGCCGTCTCAGCCACCCCCCTACCCGTCTGAAAAAGCCCTAGGCTCTCCTGAAGCTCAATCCTAGAGAGGAGGGAAGACCTCTGCCCTACGGTCAAACCTAGCAGTCTATGGGCTAACCCCTGGTAGCAAGGGTAGGTAAAGCCACTGACTAGTCACCCATTCACCCTCAGCCCCATGATGCGACTCACGTCCTCCAGGCTGGGGATCATATGACCCCATGGGAGCACGAAAGCAGTCGCCTCCGTGTCCCACCTGCTGCGGAGGGCCTGGGTGAGTGGAGCATCGTCCCTCATCCTCTCCATCCTCAAGACCTTTCTAAACTCCATCTCATCTAACCTCTCCCTTTGAAACCCTGGGAAAGCTAGATACACTGCCAAAACTAATAGCCAGGAAACCCCGACCCTCATTTCCCCTTGCAAGCACAAATCAGTCCGTTGGTCAGTTCAAGCATGCTTTGGTTTGGTCTTTCGGCTGAGGTTGCGCCGGCCTAGCAGGCCGCGACCTTGTCGCGACGCCCCGATGCGCCGCGACATGGTCGCGACCCCCTAGTAGACCGCAACCATGTTGCGACGGCCTTGGCCTACGTGACAGGGTCGCGGCCCATGACCCCGTCATGACATCTGGTGTCGCGACGGGCCGAGCTGTCGCATTCTCAGACGTAGATCGACCGGATCTTTCCTTGTCCGGCAGCATTTTCTCTGGGCATTGAGCCCTACATTGAGCCCATCTAGGGGCTTTCCTCATACATCCACATCCACAAATCAGGAGCTAGGGGCCTCGAACACCTACCTTCTTCATTGCTTGCTCTCGAGCCCTCACCGCCGCTTCAAAGTCAAGCGCCGGAGCCTCCTCCTCCTCCATCTCAACCTCTGGTACTACTTCCTCTGCCGGAGCAGCCGCCTCCCGCCGTTGGGAGCTCCTCCTCACCGCCGTCCTCTTCCCCTTCCCGTCGGAGGAACCCACACCGTCGCCACTTCCCTCCATTGCCGGTGACCTCGAGAGAGTGAGTGAGAGATTGAGAATGGGAGATTGAGAGAGCGAGAGAGTGAGGATGTGAGAAGAGGGGGTCGATTGCCGGAGCTCAAAGGAGGTTTTGCACGTTGAACGCACAAAAGGGGCGGAAAAGGGGGGGGGGGGTTCTGTGTTTTGAATGCTCAGATAGAATCAAGACGCCTTTGTGCACCGCATTAAGATCACGATCGTCTGATACGCCGCGACCTTATCGCGGCGCCCGTCGACGTAGCTATATGAACGCGACCGCGTTCTAAGTCACGAGATCCACCAACCTAATCAAACCCCCAGTCCATTGATCAGGAGCGTTGTGTTTATATGTATGATGCTAGTTGAGTGCTTGTTTGTGTCTGTGCATTATTTGTTTGTGTTATTCATTGCGTATGTATATATTTGTTGTTTTAATTGATTTATAAAAAAATCTCAAAAAAAATCAGAAAATCTCAAAAAAAAAAAAATGTTCTTCACAGGTAAGTTAGGTAAGTATTCCTATCCCTATTCCCTTGCATTACTATATGGTATCCTACTTATTATATCGTTTCAAGGACTGGCTAGTTCTGAATGTGTTCTGGGAGTTGAGTTCCCCTTTACCAAAATAGTGATAATCTAGGTGCACATTGTTAATCGTTGGATAGGCCGTTAAGTCAGGTAAGTTTGGGAACTATGGACTCTATTTTGCACAGCGGTTGCATGAATACTCTCGACCCATTCTTTTCTGGTTTAGCAATATTATCCTTGATATATTTTCTATTTTCTCCTTTCTTTGCATTTGATTTAATGATTTCTTTTCTTTTAGCCCAGCATGCATCATGTAGGACTTTGAGGTTTCACGACTCATCCCTGGCTAATGGTGAGCCCTTATTGAGTGCCCAACCATTCTTCATTTTTTGATACAAGAAATCCTATTCCACTCCGAATCGGAAGGTCTGCCTCCGAGCGAGTTGTTCCTGTCAGTTTGTCAAGAATTTCTCTGTCTAGATTCTCTATACAATTTCATCCTTATTCCTTTTGATCTGTTTTGGTTGCGAACCGCTCCCAGGACAGAGTCATGAGTTACCTGCCTAGCATGCACATGTCCCTCCAAAATGAAACCTGCAGGCCAATCGTCTAGGGTCTCAATCGAGGGGTTGATCGTCCTTTTCTTTCCTCTTCTTGTCCAGACTTGTGTTTTCCTTGCATTCTGCTTGAGCAGCTAACCCAGGGCTTTCAAGATGATTCCATTTTCTTGTTGATTAGATCGGGTGTCTCTTTATCTTGGCTCCCACTTTTCAGTCCACTCCGCATCATCTCCGCTCCGTCGTCACTTCATGACACCTCCACTTCACTTCCACTTCACTCCCCTGCAAAGTGGAAGCCAAGGAGGGGCAATCTGTAGACACCCGATTCTGGCTTACAAGTTGAACCATATTTCTTGTTATCTTATTGAGCCCCAAGTTGGTCACTCACCTTGAGCCCACCATTAGCCTTGCGCCCATTAATAACCCAATTTTAATGAAATCCCATCCATTATCCTTCTAAAAGAGTCCACAAGCTTAAATGCCCATTATTCTCCCATTTGATTGGCCAAGAATTCGAGAAAATTCATTTTCCTTAACGCGACGCATCAGGGTGCCGCGTTAGCCTTGTAGCGCCCCTCTTGGATGTCGCGAAAGCCCATGCATATCCATGCACGTGGCCTTGCTGTTACGCCCCTTCTGGCCGTCGCGTTAGTCCCTGTCACGACAACAGCCGCATGCGCTGGCCTCCGCAACCACCTCCTATTTATCCTCTCATGGCCTTTGCATTTATCCCCAAGCAACCCCCCAACTTCCTGAGCGCATCTTGGGATTGTGGGACTCCTTGAGCACCCCTTTGGACTCTTACCCACATAATTAATGACATTTATCCTTTACATGGGAATTTTATCATGAAAATGAGATTATTCTCTCTCTTTGGTCTATAAAAGCAAGGCCTTTCCTTCAGAGCGGGGAGAGCCCCATTTTTCATCCTGAAGGGTTGCCAAAATTTTCTATGACCTGGACTTAGCCCGCAGCCCCCCCTTTCCTCTCATTTTCTTCACCCTCTCCACATCAAGCCTTACACATCTCTTCATCCATGGAGCTTGGCGTGTGAGGAGGGCGACTCCTTCCTTCTTCCACGGCTTCTATAGCATCGAAGGACGATATTTGAGTGCCAGGGAGTCGCCCTTTTGGGGCTCATTCTTCCTCCCTTCCTCTTCCTTTCTCTTTCATGCATTTTGCTATTTTTAGATAGGCTGCATTTCCATATTCCTCCTACGTTTCCCATGCACCCTAGGGGTTTAAAAACCACCCCCCAGGTTCGTTCCCTCCATGCTTTGTCTTTTATCCTCATTTACGAATAGCTACTAGACTTAAACTTGTTCTAATAGAGTTTCTTTTCTTGTTTTCGTTGTTTTGGCAGGCACCCAAGCGAAAGCTGACGAGCAACTCTTGTTCTCTGGCCGGCTGGAGAGCAAGAAGAAGGTCCTCTCACATTTCTCCCGCACTGCAGAGGACGCGGCGGAGGAGGGCGACGCGACAAAGAGACGCGCCTACCCGGGCGTCGCGACATCAAGCCCATTGCGACGGGGTTACCCATCGCGATCTCAGTAAGTCCTTCTGTCCTCTTTCCATTTCCTAGTGTAGTTAGCCCGCATCATTCTCATTATTAGGCAACCATCTAGGTGGCGATCACATCCATGTTCCCATGCTTCTATAGTTAATACATGTTTGCATGTTTTGGGGTGCACATTCCCCGTGATTACACCTGGGTACCTCTGGTAGGGAGACAGGGGTAGCCGGGTTCTTCCCGTTTTTACAGGTATACTTCTCACCCTTACCCTTTATTGCTTTTTCCTGCTCATTTTAATTGCTTGTGATACTGACTATGTGGTTTTGCAGGTTTGGGCCTATCACTACCTCCCTTCCCTGGGCCGGGGAGTGCCGAGGCGGTCGGGCGCTGTACCACTCTTGCAGCGCTGGTGGTTTCGCCGCGATGAGCGGTCCCTACACCTGCAGGTGAACCTCATCCAGGACGTGCTGGACGCCGTCCCTTTTGGGCATGTGAGTACTTCTACCGTTTGCAACCCTTCCTTAATTTGTCACTAATAATTTACTAATGAGCTTTCTATCTGTGATGTGCAGGTTGGGTGGACCCCCTTCACTGGGGAGGACGACGCTGACCAGCCGTGGGTGGAGTAGTGCCGCCCCTACTTCGGTAGGGAGATCTGGCTCCACACCTTCAACACGGTGGTGCCACTCCACCTGCGGCTGGTGGCGAGGACTTTGGGACTCCACCAGGTGGTGGTGGAGTTTTCGACCCGGCAGAGGCTGTGGGAGAGGTCGGGTCGCAGCTTCCGGGGCATCTAGCAGGTCACTGACTGGAGAGAGCGAGCTTGGGAGCAGCTCGAGGGCTGGAGACAACGAGGCCGGGTGGTGACCTCCGAGGCCACCAGCGACGAGGACTACTTCCGTGCCTATGCACGGAGGTACGGGGCCTAGGTGTATAGGGGGATCCAACGACTGGTGAGTGTTACTACCTTAGCCCCTTCTAAATATTTGCAATTGTTAATCCTTTGGCTAACCTGACTTGTGTTTGCAGCTTGACCCCGAGGGTCGGATTGCCTCCCTTGAGGGTGTCCTCCACTCCACGATCCAGCAGAGGGATGACCTCCAGCAGACCGTGACCGTGCTAGTGAGTGCTCTACTCCTTGTCCCCTTTTACCCTTAGCTTCAGTTGACTTACTCCTGTGTCTCTCCTTGCAGCGCGCCGAGCTGGAGCGGGCGCAGCAGATAGTGGGAGGCGCTTCCACTTCTCGGGACGAGCCTAGCCACTTCGTGCTGGAGGGTCAGTTGGCAGCAGTAGTGACCCGGCGGAGGAGGCCATGGCCCAACTGCGTGAGCGGGTGAGTTATTAATTACTTGCCCCTTGTTCTTTATTTCCCCTTTTGACAAATGCTTGCCTTGCAGGAGGCGGAGTTGAAGGATGCTCTGGCGCGGATGACCGCACTAGAGGCAGAGATGACGGAGTTGTGCCTACGCCCTCAGGCGGATAAGGCGAGGGGACTGTGCCTGGAGGTGGATGAGCTTCGTTCACAGCTGGGGAGCGAGCGACGTCGCCACGAGCTGCTGAGGTCAGAAATGAGGGGGCTAGAGAGAGCCTTGTCCCTAGTCGGGCGCAGTCACTCGTCGGCCAGTAGGAGCGGCATCCCTAGCGGATCAGCAAGGCACTACTTGACAGGTTCCTCCGGACGGCGGAGGAACGAGGAGGGGGGACGACAGGAGGGACGATGGCGCGAGGGGGCAGCCGAGGGGAGCACGACGGGACCGAGAGAGATGGCCCCTCCACCTTCCCGCCCGCCTGAGGGTATAGGGGAGAGTGGTTGAAGGCTTGTACTTTGCTCCTTTTTTGTTCATGTTATGATGATGATGTAGATATGGAATAGAATAGAATGGAATCTTTTGTCTATGGAATGTGATTGTGTGCCAGTGACGAGTGAGATATGAGTGCCGCTTTCCTTCTTCTACTGCGACCTGCACACTTAGGATAACCATGAAGACAAGTTAGATCCGTTCTTCGACTTAGCCCCTTGCCTTAAGCATGACAAGTAACCAATCTCGATAAATGGTCAAGGGGCTAAGCCTTATTAAAATAGGCGAAAAGAAATAAATAAGTAAATGACATGCATGAATGAATGAGTAAAGTGTTCTTTGAGATTTTGAAAACATTTTTTTTGGAGTTTTGAGATATTTGATTTTTTTTTGGAGTTTTGTATTTGATTTATTTGGAGTTTTGAAATATTTGATTTTTTTGGAGTTTTGAAATATTTGATTTTTTAAGAGTTTTGAGATATTTCATTTTTTGGAGTTTTGAGATATTTGATTTTTTGAAGTTTTGAAATATTTGATTTTTTGGAGTTTTGAGATATTTTATTTTTTGGAGTTTTGATATATTTGATTTTTTTGGAGTTTTGAGATATTTGATTTTTTTTGGAGTTTTTAAAAGACGCCTAAAGCCGACGTTAGCCCTTCTTAAAATAAAACACGCGAGATGGAAGGTACTCGCCCTTTTGGGCCACAACACATAGACTAGTTCAAACCACTAATTTATGAGTCTTAGTCACTTCCCCTTTTCACCGAAGGCTTTACTAAGATAGGACGTGCATTTAGGGGTGACATGCCATAGGCGGCTGCTCTTAGTTGATAGTGCAGCTACTTAGGCCATACCTAGAGATGACCTGATCTTATAGAGGGAAATGGAAGACTATTTAAGGAAAGTCTAATGTAGGTTTAAGGATGTTGGGTCCGGCTTCTTCCCGCAGTATACCCTTCAAAGATTAGGTTTGTTGCATAGGGACTTTGTGGTCTTTTCTTATGGATTTGCACTGTCTAGGGCATGCGTACGACCGGGCTCATGAGCATCCCGCGGGGACTTTGCCACTCTTTGCCATGCCCCTATTCTATCATGTATTTTTATCCTTTCTTTTGCTTTTTGTTTCTTTACCTTTGCTATTTGACCGTCCCTACTTGAGACTTCCTCTCATCAGGGTGTGCCTAAGGTTGACAACCTCACCCTCACAACCCTTGCCCCTACACTTCGACCGATTTAGGAGAGAATGACCATCACATCGCTAAAGTAGTGCCTTTATAGCTATGATACCTACTAAGTGCGAATTTGTGCGATTCACAAGTTTTCTTCAAAATTTTAAAAAGGGTTTTATTAGTTGCTTCAGCTTGGCCATTGCCTTGGGGGTAATATGGAGATGAATGGTGCAGAGTGATGTTGTATTTCTTACAGAGGTCCTGGAGTTCTTGTGAGATGAATTGTGGCCCGTTGTCTATGACGATGCTGCTTGGCACTCTGAACCGCGAAATGATATTCTTCATGATAAAGCGGCACATTGTGGATGCTTTGATTTCTGCGAATGCTTCTGCTTCTACCCACTTGGTGTAATACTCAGTTGCTGTGAGGATGAAGGATTTTTGTTTGGTTTGAGCATTAGGATCACCAAGGGGGCAAACAATATCAAAAGCCCACATGGAGAATGGCCAAGGTGTGGAGAGTGGATGAAGTGAAGATGAAGGAGTATGACTTTTATCAGCATGGAGTTGGCATTTGACACACCTACGGACATAGATGGCACAGTCTTCTTCTAGGGTTGGCCAGTAGTAGCCCTGCCTAATGATCTTCTTAGCAAGCCTCTGACTGTTGATATGCCCTCCGCATTCACTAGCATGGGCTCCTTCTACCACTTTCCAAGCTTCGTCATCATTGAGACATCTCAAAAGAACTCCATTAAGATCCCGCCTGTACAAAACTTCTCCAACGACTGTGTACCTTAAGGTGACTCTTCTTATGGCCTTGCGATCCTCCTCATTTGCCCCTTCGGGATATGACCCATCCTTACAATACTTCTCAATCTCAAAATACCATGGCAGATCCTCTTCATATAAGATTTCCTCAAGCTTAGATAGCATGACTTGTTGCACTTCTCTCTTCCTAGCCCTCTCTTCTAAGGTTGTCCTAAGGTTCTTGAACCAAGGATCTTGGGGAGATGGAAGATCGAGCCATTAGACAACAATTGTCTTAGTCCGACGACTGAGAGGGAAAGATAGAGATGAAGCTAGTGACGCCAAGGCGTCAGCCAGGATATTTTGTGAGCGAGGAGTGTGGACATAGATAAGCTTATGGAACTGCCTTGCCAACAACGTGACCAGATCTTGATATGGTTTAAGCTTTGGGTCATGAGTGCAGTAAGTTGAGAGCACCTGCCGCAAAACAAGCTGAGAGTCTCCTATAATTCTAAGGTGAGACGCACCCAAGATATAAGCACGTTTAAGACCAGCGAGGAGAGCTTCATACTCAGACATGTTATTAGTGGCAGAGAAGGTGAGCTGAAAAGCGATGGGGATGGTAATACCCTCCGGGGTGAGCAGGAGAAGGTGAGCTGAAAAGCGATGGGGATGGTAATACCCTCCGGGGTGAGCAGCACGGCTCCAATGCCCCGCCTCTGAGAGTTGAGCGCACCATCAAAATGGAGGGACCATAAGGGATCTTTGGAGATGACCGAGAGCTCTTCGTCAGGGAATTCCTCTCGGATGGAATCGCTATGAGGGAGTGGGAAATGGGCAAGGTGCTCGGTGATGGCATACCCTTTGATGGCCTTTTGGATCACAAAAGAGATGTCGACTAGTGAGAGGAAACTCTGCCAGCGTGCAAGCCGATCAGAGAGGACAGGTTTTTCTAGAAGATATCTGAGTGGATCCATCCTCAAAATCAGCTTGACCTCGTGGGCAAGAAAGTAGTGCTTGAGCTTTTGGACTACCCACATGAGCGCGGCACATGTTTTGTCCGCAGTTGTGTACTTGGATTCAGTGGTGTTGAAAAGCCTAGAAAGATAGTATGCTGCCCTTTCTTTTCCAGATTCATCATGTTGCGCAAGGACATCACTTAGGGAGTCCTCAATGACTGAGAGATATAGGATTAGTGGTTTTCCAGGTATAGGAGGTTGCAAAACTGGGGGATTCATGAAATACCTCTTCAAATCATCAAAGGCTTCTCGGAACTTGTCATTCCATTTGAACTTTGCCCCTCCTTTCAAGAGATCATAGAATGGGCGGCATCTTTGTAAATGCTATGATATGAATCTTCTAATGAATTGCAGATTCCCAATCAAGCCTCTTAGTTGTGAAATGTTCTTTGGAGGCGGCATTTCCGCTATAGCCCTGGCCTTGTTTAGATCAATCTCAATCCCCCGCTTACTAACTATAAAGCCTAGCAACATTCCTGATGATACCCCGAACACACATTTCTTTGGATTCATTCACAATTTGTACTCCCTTGATCTTTGAAACACCTTGGCGAGGATCTCTGGGTGTTCTCTCCTGGTTCTTGACTTCACCAAGATATCATCCACGTACACTTCTACATAGACATGCATCATATCGTGGAATATGGCCATCATCGCCCTTTGATAGGTAGCCCTAGCATTCTTTAGCCCAAACGACATGACTACGTAACAGTACGTTCCCCAGGGCATGGTGAAGGATGTTTTCTCTTGATCTTCAGGAGCTAGACGGATTTGGTTATAGCCTGAATATCCATCCATGAATGAGAGGGCCTCATACCCAACAGTGTTATCAATTAGCACATCAATGTGAGGAAGCGGGAAGTCATCTTTTGGACATGCCTTATTTAAGTCTTGGAAGTCAATACAGATTCTGACTTTTTCGTCCTTCTTCATGACTGGGACTATATTTGCCACCCAATTTGGATAAAGCACTACCCTAATGATTCTAGCCTTGTGAAGTTTATCTACTTCGTCCTTCATCTTCACGGTCGTAAGTGGGTGGAACCTTATGAGTTTCTGCTTTATGGCCTTTGCCCCTTCTTTCAATACAAGTCGGTGCTCCACTAATGAGGGGTCTAGGCCGGGCATGTCCTCCTACGACCAGGCGAAGGTACCCTTGTACTCCCTCAGAATTTGCACCAGTTTCTCTTCTTCATCAGGAGGGAGGTTTGCTAAAATAATCACTATCCTGGGATCTTCGTCTGTTCCAAGATTGACTTCCTTAGTAGGTTAATCCACTGCCATTGTAGGTTCATCAAATCTTCTTACGCCACTCGCATACATCTCGGCAGTGTCATCTACTTCGCCATCCTCTTCATTGATCGGGTCCTCATCATTCATGATTTCATAGACACCAAATCCATCATCTACGAACACCCCATCCTGCTCAATCTCTTCTTCTAGCACCAATGCATCCTTTGTGAACTCCTCTATTAGCAATAGTGCCTGGCATCACGAAGCTAACTCTTGAAGGTATCTTTGGGGAATAGCCTTGCCCTGTTGCTTCTTAGGGCGACATTTGGACTTGGTGGGCACTGGGTTGACCTGACTCTATACCCTAGACTCTCCTAGACTAAGACTAGACTCTTCTAACCTAGATGATCCTAACTGGCTAAACGACTCTATAGGACTAGGGGAGGACATGGTGTCCTCAAAGAGGATGGCTTCTAATGAAGGAGCGAGAGGGGAAGCCTCAGTTGAGGGGTGCCCCTGATTAGGAGGGTGAAGGAGGTATGCTGACTCCTCGACCTCAATGTGCATTTAAAGATTGGCATTTTTTTTGGAGATCAGACGAGAGCATGAAGCACGAGAGAGTGATCTCGTGATCGCTCGGATCATATTGCAAAGCAGAGAGGACTGCAGGTGGGAGATCAGGAGTGAGGATGTTGTGGGCAGCTGCCAAGAGTTGGGGGGACAGTTGAATGACTAAGGGAGGGGATGAAGGGACCAGGATGGGAAGGAGAGAACACAGAAGTGATGGATCGATGGCCAAGCACGTACCCCTCTAGAGCTCATCTACAGTCTTCCCTTCCTCGTAGGGGATGTCTGGCTCTCCCACGTCAGTGGCGTCGCTCATCAACTGCCTCTTGGATGTGATGGATGTGGGAGGATCTGTAACACCCCGAAAATTTTAAGTGTTAAGAAAATATGAATAAAGTGGTTATTATACCTTAGGATCGTCATTAAATTGGAATAATTAGAGTTTGGGTTGGATTTATGGTAACCTACGTTACCCCAATGTTGTTCACAGAGGTGCGCACTCCCACAGGGCGACACCGAAAAACTATAATGAAATAAAAATCCGAGAACACCATAATTTCCATAAAAATGAGGAGATCTCGGAAATATAAATATCTGAATTTTCCAGTGTACGAACTTCAAGGATAAGCCGACGTGACTATTTTTCGGGTGATTTTTCACCTAGTGTAAAATAAAATCTAAAAATTAAATAAAAATCACCATAATTTGTAAAACCATCAAATTAGTCTATGGTTAAAATTTTGAGATAAATGGATACCATTTGAACATGTTCACATCAAGTTTAATGGGCCAGTTGAATTATTGGGCAATTACGGTTTGGTTTTTCTGGAATTTCCGGAGGCTTACGTGGGTGGCCCTGGGAAGGCCAGCACATATGAAGGTGGGATTAACACGTTAGCCCTTTAGGTGTCAGCCATGGGAGCTGTGCATGGCAAACGTGTCTAGACATGGTTTAAGGGGATTAAAACCTTGACACATTGATGGTTATCGTGCCATCATGCATGGCCTGCGTTGAGAGTTATAAAAACCCCCGATACCCAGCTTGCGAACCTTTCTAGGTTTGCTCCTGCTACTACTATGCTTTCCAGTCCCTTGTAGTGGGTGAATTGTTGTGGAAGTCATTGCTTCTATTGGAGCTACTGCTCCTGTTGGAGGTGCTGTGATCGTGGCTGCTCCTATTGTTTACACTCTTGTTGCTGCTCAAGTTGCAACCCTGTCATCTCCTTTCTCCTATTAGTTGTGGGTTTCTTTATCAAGTGGAAGTGAAGGTCTTCACCTTCTCAAATCAGGTAGAATTCTCTTCCTTTCTCACTCTTTTCTAAATTCTTGTCTCTTACATTTGCTAAAGAATTCATGAACACCTACATATCTACCTTTGAACTTGGGAATTCTTAAGAGAACAGTGTGTCCATCTCTTGTAATTATGTTTTAGTATCTGTGTATGTAGGATTCGTTTCCTATTCTTCTTCCTTCCACATATCAGCCTTAAATCATTAGTGTGAAGTAATCTAGCATCAAGAGTATGCTATTTTCCATATTCGAAGGGAGCTCCATGATAGGAGTTGAACCCTTCATCATGTTTAAATTATGGTTTAGTCATGGGAGGTAGTACATCACTCCTTTACCATCCCAACTCGTTTAAATCTGAAATCATGATTGTTCTTATTATATAGTGTAGATTGGGCTATGACGGTTCTTTCTACTTTCTTCGAGCTGATTTATTGAGAGACCATGAAAGTCTCAAGTGAGTGTAGCTTGATAAATAATCTATGGAAAAATAAAAGAGAGTTTTAAGGGAATTGCTCTTCCAGTAATTTCTCCTTTGAGTTGTTCTCCTTTTGGTCATTCTTGAGTGCCATGTTCCATGTTCTTTCTTTCACTTCCTTGTAACTTTGATTTAATTCTTGAAGTTGAGATCATACTTGTGTAAAGTCTTATTCATGTTAGGAGTTATAGAGGAGCTTGGTAGCACAATTTTTAGATGGTTCTAATCATTTTCTGAAAGTCCACATAACACCTGTCGACAACCCTGCTACTTGCTGTCGACAGGGCCCTCTGTCCAGAGCCTAGAAAATGGAACCTGACAGGGGCTGTCGACAGACACCCCCTTGGCTGTCGACAGCCACTGACAGGCTGAGAATTCAGCTTCTGGGAAAGCCATATCTGTCGACAGCAACACCTTGGCTGTCGACAGGCACAGCCAGTCCTGGAAATCAGTACCTACCTTGACTCATTTCTTGATCGGAATTACACCCAATTGTTCTAACAAAATGCTTACTCATTCCTAGATGTTTCTTCCACTTAAACACCTACTAAACCAGCCAAGTTTCCTTTCTTTTTACCATGAATCATTTCTTCAAAGTTTCGAACAAAATTGACCTTGTGAGATCATCAATTTTCTGAAATCAATGAAGGAACAGAGTTCCTTAATTCTTGTGTGTGAACCATGAGTGAATCCTTGTGTGTCCTTGATTCATTATAAGGATGAGTGTGTGATGATGACAAGTTGTGAGTCTTTGGACTCGTTCGAGAAATATGCCTGGCAAATAAAGGGCTGGTTCAGTCCTGGGGGGAGCGCCCGAATTCGTTAGTGGCCGTGCGGGGGCGATCAGAATTTGTGGATGTTGGCATGCATCAGTTCTTGTTTGATTAGTCATCATATCATGCTTGTGTGTGTGAAAATGTGTCTAACTCTGAATTCAAGTATCATCCTGAGTTATTGATTTTCTTCTAAACTATTCTTGCTCAATACATGATATCAATTTGGCTCATTTGTCCAATTTCTTGAACACTCAGTGCTAGCTATACATATGATATTATCTTGAGATTATACGTTTGAATCATTTCTATTTCAAGGAATTGAATTCTACTGGGCTAGTTAGCTCATCAAATCCTACTTTTTCAGGTATCTACAGTTCTAGAAGGCGGGAACTTTGGGATTTGTGTGTGGAGAGATCAGCCTTGGCGACATTTTTTTTTTTTTTGAGATTGTAAAGCAAGAATCATGTAACACCTACTGAATGACATAATACTTGCTATTTAGTGAAGTTTCTGAGCAAATGTCCTGTTCAATCAGTATAATTTTACCCTTGATTTCTCGTTCGTTCACGTTCAGGCATTTATAGATATATTAAATGACGGGACGTGACAGGATCTACCAGTTCGGCTGCAGCTGGCGACCATGTTCTTTCTTCCTCCCAGAACAGACGGCTGAAGGCTATTGTGATATCTTCTATATCAAACCAATGGTACCATTCAGTCTCTGGGTCCCCTGTCTTCCTTCTCTTTCCGGGGCGGAGTGCTTCCAGCGCCTTATATGTAAGCATGGGGGCCATGTGCCTAGAGAAGTTCCTGCCATGTATGTCATATTGTGACAGTTCTGCCTCAACCACCACAGTGTTATATCCAGGTTGGGTTGGGCCTTTGACAAAGTGACACCAGAGTGTCCATGTGAGCGGTTGGCTGTCGGCCTTGAGAGTGGATGTGCTAGTTGACCATGGCTTGGACTTCTCCCTGTAGCCTAGTCTCCATCAGCTTTTCATTATGATGTCTGGGATAGGCTTGGTGATGCCCTGTAATTCTGCCCCTAGCCCTTTTCCTTCTTCGTAGCCTAGCTTCATCATGATTTGCCACCCTTTGGTGTTTAGCGGCTCCTTCCTCTTGACCACATTGACTTGTGCAGGACTTGCCTCTTGTTTTGAATGGAATGAATAAGCCCATGGGTAGTTGATGTCTAGCACCGAGACAACGGGCTTGTTGGCGGGCCAGACAGCTGGGAGCAGAATGTCATTGATGGCATCGACTGTGTGGGTGGTAGCTATGCTTTTGACCTTGATGATCCGTCCTTGGAAGGGGAACTTTAGACATTGATGTGCAGTGGACGGTACGGCCCCCAATGCTTCTAACCATGGACGCCCCGAGATGGCCTTGAACATGGGATCGATGTCAAGTACATAGAAATCAACAGTGACGGCTAATGGCCCAAGTTCAGCTTGTACAGTCACCATGCCGTGGCAAGATCTTCTAGAGTTGTCATAGGCGGCTATGGTGGTTAGCGTCGGTTTTAGCAGCCCTTCTGACACATCACAGGCTCTTAGAGTACTCAGTGGGCAGACATTTATTGATGCCTCAGTGTCGACCAGTGCTGCCCCTACTGCCACATGGTTGATGACTAGGGTAACACAGAGCGAGAGCCTCCTAGCTTCTGGGGTGCTAGTTCATTCTCGGCGAAGTTGATGGCCGGCCCACGAGTCACCATGGCTAGTGCACTCAACAGTTTGTTGGCGAGCATGTCCTCATTCACCACTACCCTTTGTAGAAAATTCCTCAATGCCTTCTGGTGCTCCTTGGATCTCTTTATCAATTCCAGTATGGAAATCTTGGCTGGCACATGATCGAGATGCTTGAAGATATCATAGTGTGTACCGGGTAGCGGCTCAATCACCCCCTTGTCTTGTGGTTGCTGCTGAGGTTGTTGCTGAGGTGGTTGCAGGACCTGTTGGGGAATGCCTTGGCTGGTGGAGGTAGTGGAGATGGGTGGATATGGGCGACGGAAGACTCGTCCGCTCCGTAGGGTGGTCGGTTGGGTGGCAGTTTTGCATGTTGGAGGATAGTGTGGCAGCGGAGGGTTGGTCCAGCCCAGGTGGAGGTAAAATGATGGGTGTGGGAGTGGTTATGACGGGTGGTGGTAGCCTAGAGATAGGTGGAGCAAGAGGTATGATAGGTGGTCGGATAATGGATAGCATAGCGACTGGCGCGGGTGTTGAGCCGATGGGCAGTATGATGGCGTTGGCCTGGGGAACTAAAGGAGGGATTGACTGGGGAGCTGTGTTGGCTAGTTGTATGGTTTGGGATTGTTGAGGATATTGGTGGTTAATGGCCATCATCTTCTGAACATCGGGTTCATCATCATACGTCCAGTTTGCTTAAGGAGGGGGGTGGTGGATGATAGGGTTCACCTGGGCGGCGGTTGTGGTGGATTAGGAGCTGGAGGATGGTTGGCAAGGGGTTATGGACAATCCCCAGGTCCTGCAACGACTGTTGTTCCTGCTGTTGTTGAGGGGGTGGTTGGCGCTGCTGCCTCTGCTGTTGCTGCTGCCTCTGCCTTTCTTTGATGTCTCCAATCACTTGTCGGAGAGTTGTCCAGTCCAGTCTGTTCTGTTCATGCAGATCATATACCAGGCCTTTGAATGTGAAGCACTGCTTAATGGTATGACCCGGCTGTCGATGGAACATGCAGTACCTTGTCTGGTCCACACTCGGGTTCAATGGCCTTTCCGGAGGGAGCTTGATGGTATCTGTGGAGACCAAGGCCAAGAAGATGTCAGAGAGTGTCTCAGGGAGTGGTGGGTACTGAGTTCTCCTTGGGCCTAGGGGATGCCTTTGTTGGGTGCCATCAAGAGGTGGTACTTGGTTGTATTGGGGCTGCTGGCCTTGTGGAGGATTGGTGCGGTTTTGACCCTGGCAGTGAAAGGTTGACGGTTGTTACTCTGGCCGGTAGGGTTGAATGCACTCACCTGCTCATTTACTTGGACACCCTCGGTCACCAGTCCCTGAGGTTTCTTTGGAAGCGGGACTTTTGAGGTTCGAACATGGAGTGTATGGGAGAGTCTTTGAGTTGGGTCTGGATGAACTGGGCCCGACTATACAGTTGGTGCATGGTGGTGATATCATTCATTTCTAGGATGTTTTTATAGGCAGGGGTTGCATTGGTAATGATGATCTTAACCTTCTCTCCCTCCGGAAGGTACACAGGGACTCGTGTGGCCATCTGTCTCCACCTGTCGGCATATGTGGCAAAATCTTCATCCGACTTCATCTTTTCTGCCATGAGGTCTGTAAGAGAATACTCTGGCCCAACCCTATCTTGGAACTGTTCAAGGAATTTCCCTTCACAGTGGCGAAGTTCTTTGCATCCTCGGGTAGCAAGGAATAGAACCAATCTAGTGCAGGCCCATCTAGTGACCGACGAAATAGATACGCCATCAAGCGGCAGTCATGCTGATAGGGTGCAGACTCATAGATGAATTCCTTGATGTGAATATAGGGGTTGCCAGTGCCATTGTACTGCGGTATTTTGGAAGCTCGGATGGAGACGAGACCCACAGGCCATTGAAGTTAGGCATGTGAACATCATGGTGCTGCCTAGGGTCGACTTGCCTTCGCATCTCTTGGAGTTCCTTTTTGATGGACGCCCACTCAGACATCATGTCAGGAGCAGCGGAGGGTTGAGCATACAAGGAGGAGGCACGAGATGCCGGCCTCGTGCGTGGCTCAAGCATTGGTGGATGGCAAGGGAGATATGGTGGAGACCGGGGCCTCGACTCACGTGGATGATAGTGCTCAGACTCCAAAGGAGTGAATCGAATGGCCCGCGACTGGATGGGAGTGTAGTCGGCTGGTCCCGTGATAATGCGGGGGCCGGAGGTAGATGCCATGGGGAGAGAAGTGCTCGCTCTGGGTGAGGGTGACGAGGTGGCCTTTCCTTTGAGGGCCGTCATGAGATTCTGGATTTGGGACTGATCAAGCTGAGGAATTAGGCGCATGAGTTGAGCAGCTTGATCGTCCGCGCGAGGAGAATGAACAATTAGTGATGGGCCACCATCGTCATGGCGGTGACTCTCACTAGTGTGGGCTGTAGAGACCCAGGGCCGGGTCGACTCCTCGAGGAGATCATGAGGAAGAGATTCCTCATAGTCATGGGTGGTGTAGAATGCAACGTCCTGATTCTCATCACCATAGACTGGGTTCAAGTAGGACTCCATATCTAGAAAGTAGGTGCGCCAAAATAAAGAAAGCTTGTCCAGACCTAAGATACACCCTAACGTAAACAAACACTTGGTTTCCTAAACAAACACTCCTATGCAAACAAAAGAAATAGAAAATGTCTCACCCAAAGCAAGCAGTTGGCAATGATGATGGTTCCTTTTATTTAGTTCAAGTTTGCCTTTTAATGGATTGATCTTTTTTAGCAAGTTCCCTCAAAGGAAAGGTTTCCTAAAGGGAGAAAGCTTCCAACTTCAGATTTTACTAGGATTCTCACAAATTCACCAATGCATGACCCTAACTCTAGGTGGCAACAGGTACAACCAGCCCGGTGGTCGTGTGGGAATCCACGGTCAGCGGGGACTTACGGAGGCCCTCGAGCGAGTGCTCTAGTCGGACACAACGAGTACGTGGCCGAGAGAGCGGGCGTCGCCGAGGAGGACAACCTAAACTAAAATATGGAAATATGTATGCACGCCCTATGTGCACCGGAGTGCATGCAAAGTCTAGCCTAGAACTAATAAAACAGAAATCAGGCCGATCTGCTCTCAGAAGTAGAAGGCGACAATCTACCTGTCGCGACCTGGATTGTGACAGGATGCTTGTCACGTTCCTCTTCGCAGTGGATAGAGATCAGACTGGACCTGATTATGCACGAAAATTCAAACAACCTTATAACATGAAGGACTGACAGACTCTCACAGGCATATAACATGCATCAAACAACTCAGAGCATGGATGGAGTACTTGAATTAAATCCAAAACACAGAAGAAGATGGAATCAGGAGCACTGACTTGATCGCGACGCCCTCCCTGTCGCCTTCCAGATCGCGACGGTTTTGACGTCGCCTTCTTACCCAGAACAGCAGAACTCAAAACAATAGTAAAATAAACGGGAAAAACACGGAATCTAAAGAAAGACGACACACATGATAGACTAAAAATGATAGGGAAAGACAACAACAAGTACGATAGGCACTAGAAGTCCCACCGTGATCGCCAAAAGGTGTAATCATGGGATTTGCTCCCCAAAGATGATGATTAAAAATAAGGAAAAAGGACCGTGATCACCACCAAAGTAGTTGCAAAAGAGATGTATGATGAAGGAAGACGCTAACTACTTTGGAAAAGGAAGAAAGGTGCAGAAGGGTACCTGGTCCTGTGAACGCGATAGGCCCACCGTCGCGTCAGTTGAATGCGACGATGGAGGTGCCGCCTTCCAGTTCTCTGAACGCGACGCGCTGCCCGTCGCCTTCTCACGATCGCGACGAGATGAACGTCACCTTCTACTTCAGAAGATGAAGATTGTGGATTCTCTTCTTCTTGCTCCTCAACCGGCCAAGGGGCAAGAGCCTCGTGCTGCTACTATCTTCTACAACCCTGCCGAGAACATCAAAACAAGAGAAAACCCATTAGACAAACGTTTTGTGTAGAATCTATCCCAAAACAAAAAGTAAATATGAACTAATTGGAGGAACTCATGTGGGGTGGGGTTTTATCCCCTTTGGGTGATTAAAATTGGTGTGTGTGTGGTGTTCTAATGCAAATCTACGAAAAGAAACGAAGCTAAACGTGCATGTATGAAGAAAAAGGATGAAGAATTATAGAGAGAAAGCGTAGATGAGGAGAAAACACCCTGGGGAGCACTTCCCGGTCGTCTAGAGGCTGAGAGGTCTTCTGAGAACTCGTAGCTCTCTAGGAGTGGAAGAAGCAGACGCCGGCCTTGCCCTAAACAATGCTCTATGAAGGGATTTATACCCCATTATTCCTAAACGGGCTGAGAGGAGAATAATAGGAAAGAGTCCGAATTTGGGTTAGTAAGCTCAGGCAAGGGGAATCAGAACTCGGAAAGGACCTCTAAAGAGGGTTTCCTCCAAATTTGGAAGGGTTTGGACGCCTCTAGACCAACTAAAGGTCGGACTATTCATCAATAGCAAGGATCCAAGTCGGGTTAGGAAAGGGTATGTTGCATGGAAACCAGAACACGACGGGCTCCTTGTCGCTAATAGGTCGCGACGCCTCGATACGTAACCTTTCATAGAAGGAAACCTTTTAAGCATTTTCTGGCGATTTTTTAGAGAATTAAAATGCCAAATTAGAATGTGACGTATCGAGGTGTTGCCTTCTGAAGATGATCGATTCTGGCTTGAGGCAAGTCGATATGGGTATGAACACGACAAGAATAGTGTCGTCTTCTAAAGTGAACGCGACAGGGACATTGTCGCCTTCATGGACTTTCAGCATATGGCTCAATTAAAGGTTTGATCTCTTTGCATGAGTATCAGATTGACGTGCAATTTTTAAAGCGTTGGACTTCTGACTCAGAGAGCTACGAGATGATGATGAAGACTGACTGATTTGACCAGGAAGAACCCACCAGGGCGATGAACTAATGAGTAAGATGCCATGATCGGATAAAGCCAGCTAGGCGATGATGAGCCAACGTGGGGCGTCAATGATATGACAAGGAATTTGGCTCGACTTATGGGGCAGAAATGGGTGTCTACACTACCCTCTTTCTATTGATAAATTTCTTCAGCATGCCAGCTTTGGAACTGCTGGACCCTACAAGTCATCGCTTAGTAATCAGGAGTATACTTCCTTCATTGAAGAACATAGGCTACTCCACATCAAAAGACTTAGTCCAGAAATGGGGCCATCTTATAATATTGGTTGGGGTGTATTTAGAAATCTTTTTGAAGAGCAGGAAGTTCAAGCTTGGCAGCTCATAACTCGCCATGCTTCTAGATTGTCTCCTACTTTCTACATGCCTACCCCCTCTAATGAATGAAATTTCATTTCTTGGCTCCATTTATCTTTGTCTATCTCCAAATTTCTTAACCTGTCTATCTAGTTCTTTTTGCTTAATGACAAAAAGGGGGAGAAAATATTCTGAAATACATACCTCAAAAATTTATTTCAGTCTTTTATATATATATGCAACTCTATATGTTTTTTTGTCATCACTAAAAAGGCAGAGATTTATGATCAGTCCATCTCCAGGTAATTTATTATTAATTATATGTATTTTTGGTGATTAACAAAACCTTGAAAAGTATTTTCTAACAACATTTTTTGAAGTTTATCCATAGACAATAATTCAAGCAAAATCTGTAAGTTGTCTACACACACTGCTATTTGAAGTTCAATGCATTTGTTTGTCTAAGTACACATCGACTTCTTTAATAGAACAACGGTTTCATCTCCACATCGGTTTCACTTAAACAACACTCCCTTAGTACACATCGATTTCATAAGTAAAACAACGATTTCAATCTTACGACGACTTTATAGAAACATCAATTTGTTTCACTTAAACATCGACTTCATCGCTACAACGATTTCACAGAACATCGATTTTGTTTCACTTAATCATCGACTTCGTTGCTACAACGACTTTATAGAAACATCAATTTTGTTTCACTTAAACATTGACTTCGTTGCTACGACTTTATAGAAACATTCACTTAAACAAAACTACTTGGATGGTACAACGACTTCATAGCATCGATTTCATTGCAACAACTATTTGGTTGCTATATCGACTTCGCTTTACTTAAACAACGATTTCAGTAGAACAACGACTCCATATGAAACAACGACTTCATGTTTATATCGACTTCGTTTCAAACAACAATTTCATCAGCACATCGACTTCACCTGAACAACGACTGTGTACAGAACATCGATTTCATTAATACATGAATTATGCTCACATCAACTTGATTTCAACATGGATTAAATTTTCACTTGACTTATGATTATATCATTGATTTAATATCAACATCGACTCTATCTGGGTACAGACTATCTAAATACATCACTCCTCTATTAATGATTATATTTTAGACAGCTGTGAAACACTCGTTTAAATCTCCTTTAGTTACATTTCACATGATATTCAAATGAATTTCAAATCTTTGTGGATTTCAAGTTTTCCTGCGAAAGCATGTTGTATCCCTTGTCTCTAACATTTATTGTGACAATACAAACCTTTGCACGAATATCTTTTACCTATCTTGCCTAAACACACAAAGTCACATGACAGAATGGCATTTCCCTTCTGGTGTATCTTCATACAGCACAACTACTAATGTTGACTAACAATTTAGACAAAGATAAGTTGTCTATGTGTCAACATTTATTGTGTGCAAGGTTTCCGGTGGAAACACACGTCTAAAAGATAGACTTGTCAACCTGACAAGAGGATAGAAGATTCAGACAATCTTTCCTTGAGTATGTTTGTCAATCTGAGCATTAATGGCTGCAGGCTCACTTGCTCTTTCCTCCAAACCAAAAACTCCAACGTGCATGAAGATGTGAGAACGGATACTTCAACGGTCAAATATTTTCAAAGAAGATAAAAGAACACAAGTGACTCCAAGCTCAGTACAACTCTTTGAACCTTTGAGAAGCTTGAACCTCTTAGTCACTGTAGAACAACAAGAGCTAGCTCGTCCATTCCAACCTTCTGTTGAACCTCTTAGTCACCTGTAGAACAACAAGAGCTAGCTCGTCCATTCCAACCTTCTGTAGCTCTTAGCTCCATAGAACATTGCATTGCCTTTGAAAAGCTTGCGTATATCTGAGAGAGAGTCCATTTGTGATAATTTGTGTCTCTCAGACTTCACCTCAGATCAAGCAGTGATTATAAGCTTGGTCTTGGGGCCTTTCTCTTTGAACTCATTCTTATGTGAGCATTCCTCTTCGGGTGTGAAGAGAAGACCTGTTGCATCAGGTGGAGCGATCCTTCTTCTGGTAGAGAAGAGAAGGCCAGCTATTGCTGGATGTGTAAGTGTCCCTAAGGGGGACTGTACCCTAGTTTAGTGGAATCCCAAGTGGTTGCTTGGAGACTGGACGTAGGACTCCTTGGGATAGGAGATCCAAACCAGGATAAAATTTTATGTTGTCTGTGTGATTGTTCTCTTTGTTTTTGATTAACACTAACTCTAACTATCGATCTTAGTGTTGTCTGTCAAGTGTGTTTATTTACAGGAATTATTAGAGGAAGATTTCTTAGCAATCTCTGGGCTTGCTATCTGGGCAAACATAGGTCACAGCAGCAGCAGCAGAGACCGTCTAAGACTCCACAACAGTTTCGGCGTTGAGTTTTTATAATCCTTGCTTCGTCTCATGCATGTTGCCGAATGGAAAGTTTATCTTGAGCGTGAAGCTCAAGTTTTTACTTCCCAGGTAACATGTAGTAAGCCCACATGTGGTTTCCTTTAGATGTCGCTCCAGTTTTTACTACCCAAGTAACACGTAGTAAGCCTAGTGTTGGTTCCTTCAGTTGTAAGTAACCTTATGTACACAGTGTTGTATTGAGTGTATACTTAATATTTTGATGATGACTAAACATAATATCTTGACAATAATAAACAGTTTTGATGTTAAACAATAATATTTTGACGATAAATACATGTTGATGCTTCATATTCATATATATGAAGATCTACAAAATAATGTCAAAGTTGCATCGACAGACATTGAGAATCAGGTCGACACACATAGTCTATCTAGTAAGCTTATAAAGGACAAACTCACAGTTGCGTCGACACACATTGCAAGTTAGGTCGACACACATTATCCATCCATGAGCCAGATCTAAAGAAAAACACAGGAGGTCGACACAAGTTGTCAATCAGGTCGCACACATGTCCTCCCAGTAAGCTGGAACTGACATTAGTCAGTTGCGTCGACACACATGTAAACATGCGTCGACGCACCATGAGTGAAAATTTAGAAACGAAAAAGGGATGAATTACAAAAGGTGTGACTTATCCTTGGAGATTATGGGAGAACCTTTTATTACCAAAATACCCCTTCATCCAAGTGGCAAAGAGGAGAATGACTTGTGGACACGTGGCAACTTTGGGTCTGCCCTAGGTTTTTGTGCACACCTGTCCCAGATGCAAGGGAGTGCGTAAAGGCTATAAAGAGTCTCTTGTCTCATCTGGAAATGAGAAGCCCAGAAGGAAGAGGAAGGCCAAGCATAGAGAGACAGTGAGGGTGCTGGAAGAGCAGTAGAGCGAGAAGGAGTATCAGAGAAAGAAGAAGCCGCAAAGCTGAGAGAAAAAGGGAGAGCGAGAAGGAGCAGAAGAGCAGCAAGCAAAGAAAAATGTAGCAGTGCAACAGATCAGATCAGAAATGACTTCAAAAAGAGTTCCAAATATGCGATCTTCAAGAAGATTCTTGAAGATGGATCAATCTAAGTGGATCTGATCCATTTCAGTCATCTACACATCATATTCTTCTGATCTATCTTCTCTGGTGTGTATATTAATCTGCGATCAGTACGTGGACTCAATTTTGTTGAGCACTATCCCTTAAGAAAAATTATTTAAGATTTTAAATTATTTTAACATGGTGATTTTGCCATGACAAACCTTTTAAAGACTTTCTACAATCAAATCTACTGGAATATATCACAGAGAACATATTTTTTACAATACTGTATCAACACTATCTTGAAAATTTCGAAGTCCACAGAATACACTTATGTATCATACTGACTCCGACTGTGGACTCCGACTTCAAAGTGTTGAATCCATCTTTGTACTGGACTCCAACTCTCTGGAAGTCAAAGTCTGGACTCCAACTCCTGAGAAGTCGAATCCTATACTCAGACTCCTATAAAGTCGAAGTAAGGTATCGATTGATGAACACTTCAGAAAAGTCGAAGTCCCCTCTCTGACTCCTAAGAAGTCTAAGTCTCTGTATTGTTTTCCAACTCCCAAGAAGTCGAAGTATTCAATTTGACTCCTTCAGAAGTCGAAGTATGACCGATTGATGCTTATCACTCCGACTTTCATGAAGTTGAATTCTATGGTCTCACTGCGACTTCTGTAGAGTCGAATTTCAGTCTGTCTCTCATGATTCTGACTTCGACTCCAAGAGAGTCGAAGTACATGTCTTTATGACTCTGACTTCCTTGACAACTTCTGTACTTCACTTATTCTATGCAAATATTATTTTATAATTTCATGAAATCTTGATTGTTTGATATTTTATTTGCTTAATGAGATCTTTTGTAGAACACACAGTACTTGTATATCCTTCAGAATAATATCTTGTCATGTTACTATTATTTAATGTATTCTGACAGATAGAATATATTATACTCAAAATAACCACAAAAATTATCTATGAAAATATCTGAAATATTTATACAAATTGGTCTATTGCTTTATGTCAGAAGTTCAGTTCTCTTTTCGTTCAACAGTTGTCTTGTAGTTAATGCCATCAGGCGCATGGGGTATCTGACAAATGCTCACCTACCACTGTCAGAACCTCACCTTACTTTCTGATGCAACTGTATGTCTGTCTTTTATTGCCCTGAACATCTGTCTGTCCAAGGTTTCCATACTTTACATATATTTATGACTTACCTACCTCAGAAAGTATGGAGGTATCGTTTCTTTTGTCTTGTCCTTGTTGTAAAACTTTTATTAGGCATGTTTTCAGCATGGAGCTTTCACAGAACATTAATTGAAACTGACTTCTAAGCTGTGAAACTACAAGCATGGTCTGAAGCTGTTGGAAAGCTAAAAAGCTGAAGCACTAATGGATAACCAAAATCTCATCAGCATCCAAAGGATCAAAGGTCACTCATCAAACAACTAGATCTCCACGGATAGTTTCAAACGGAAACATCTTCTGAAGCATATATAGAAGCCGAAGTTTGAACAAGACACTGACACTTAGAGTGTGAAAAATCAGTTAGCAACACATTCAACTCACACTACATTCTGCTAGCAAGATCCTTCACAAGCCTTCTACTGAGCTACAAGATTCAGAGCTTCCAAAATTTGAAAATCTCTAAGCTCTCCTCTTCACAAAAGCTTGTTTGTGTTGGGTGGAATTTGTATAACTAGATTATTATCTTCTAGTCCATCCTCCTTGATTCAGAAAGGATCAGTGTTGTAATTCTTATTTATATTCCTTTTTGAATTCCCTGTTTGCTCATTCTTCAGTGCAAACACACGTATTTTTACAATTCTGTCTGTGTTACCCGCAGAAGGTTTGTTCCTGTAGTACCCCTCTTGTGAAGGGAAGACCTTGTTAAAGGTAGTTCTTGTACCCCTGTTGAGGGAAGACTTGCTTGGGAGCAAGTGGTCTTGTAATACCTCTAAAGGGCAAGTATTCTTGGTAGTTAGTGAAATCTCAAGTGGTTTGCTTGAGGACTGGATGTAGGACTTCCATGTGAGAAGGGCCAAACCAGGATAAACTTTCTTGTGCATTTGTGTGATTGTTTCCACCAATTTACACGAATCACACACCACACTAAACACTAACAATTTATTTAGTGTTGTCTAATTTCAGATAAAAAATTTTAAAGTGCAAGAAGTCCTATTCACCCCCCTCTAGGACATCATTAGTGCCATCCCGATCCAACAAGTGTTATCAGATCCAAGGTCTTCTCAGAAGAATCAAAAGATTTGAGAAGAGATGGCAGCTGGAAGTCACAACTATGAAGGTTAGTATGTTACAAGGCCACCATTCTTTGATGGTGAAGATTATCAGTACTGGAAGATGCGTTTGGAATCCTGCATCAGAGGTACAGATTTTGATCTATGGCAGGTAATAGAACAAGGTGATTTTACTATTCTTGCTGAAACTACCTCTGCTCTCTCCATAGCTGATAAGAGGAACATGTCTCTAAATTATAAGGCTAAAAATTATCTATGTTGTGCTCTATCTAAAAGGGAATTCAATAGACTATCTGCTTGTAGAACTGCTAAAGAAATGTGGGATAAACTGCAAGTTACATATGAAGGATCTGATAAAGTAAAACAAACTAGGATAGATATTCTTGTCTCTCAGTATGAACAATTTAAAATACTTCCTAATGAAAACATAACTCAAATGTACAATCGTTTTTCAAATATAATAGTAGGATTGAGTTCACTAGGAAAGATTCTTACAAATGAAGAAACTGTATGAAAAATCTTAAGATCATTAATAAGTGTTTAGACCCCCAAGGTCACTGCCATTGAGGAAGCACATGATCTAACTCAACTTTCCATTGACAAGTTAATTGGATGCTTAATGGATCATGAAATTAACATGGAAAGGTTTTCTGAAAGTTCATCGAAAAAGAAAATGCCAAATGCTATGAAGGTTGCAGATTCTTCTTCCTCTGAAGACTCAAAGGAGAAATCAGATGACAATGATGATGAAGCTATGATGTTAAGGAAATTGCAAAGGGTCCTTGCCAAGAAAAAGAAGTTTGGTTCAAAGAGATTCTTCAAGAAGGACAAGAAGAAGGAACCAACCTGCTACGAGTGCAATCAACCAGGACATTACAAATCTGAATGTCCTAAGCTGAAGAAAAAGGATCAAGCATAAAGATATGAAAAGAAGAAAGGCAAAGAGAAGAAATTAGAAAGTACAAGAAAAAGGCAATGGCAGCAACATGAGATAATGAAGAAGCCACCAGTTCAGACTCTTCAAGCTCAGATCTGAAGGAGAAGAAAAGGAAAATCTAGCCCTCATGGCAGGACTGGATCAAGTAAATTCTGAAACCTCTTTCACATCATGTTCTGGATCTGATTCTGATAGTCTTGAAGATGCCTTCAATGAATTATATGAAAAATTTAAAACAACAGTCAAACAAATGAAAATAGTTAAATTAAATTTTCTTACACAAGAAAAATCTAATACTTTCCTAAAAAATGAAGTAGAAAGATTAGGACAAAACTTAAATGAAACTAAAAGAGCAAATGAACTACTGTGTGAAGACTTAAAAAATAAAAATAGTAAAATCATGGAAATAGAATCAAATCTAAAAGAATTAAAGGATGAAGAAAAATTAAGAGAAGAAAATAACTATTTAAGAGCTACCATAGAGAAAATCTCTAACTGTAAAACATCACTGTTTGTAAGACAAAAAGGTTCTAGGACAGACAAAAAGAAATATAGAGTAGATATACACCTCCATATAATGAAGAAGATATTGTGTATCCTAAAATTATCCAACTCCACAATTCGTAAAAGAAAAAGGAATTAAAAATCCTAGAAAAGTTAACCAATATGTTTTTAAACAAAAACAGAAATATAACAATACTACACACATGAAAAATGCTTTTGATCTATGCTATAGTCACTGTAACCAGCTAGGACACACTGTCAGCACATGCATAACTAGACACTTGCGCTGGATCCCTAAGACTAACCATCAAGGACCCAAGAAAATTTGGGTACCAAAAGTTACAACTTAAGTTTATTTGCAGGGTCGTCTGAGAGCATCCAAATGGTATTTGGATAGTGGGTGCTCAAGGCATATGACAGGTGACAGGAAGTTATTTACAAGTTTTAGAGATGAGATTGGTCAGGTCACCTATAGAGACAATGGAAAAGGGAAGATCTTAGGATGTGGAACAGTAGGAACAAAGAAAGAATCTGATAGAAGATGTCATGTATGTAGAAGAATTGAAGCACAACCTCATTAGCATCAATCAACTGTGTGACAAGGGTCACCTAGTAAAAATTTAGAATGACAAGTGCATTATTCAAAAGGATGGAAAAATAGTATTTGAAGCTCAAATAGTCAAAAATCTGTACACGTTACAGTTAGCAAAATTAAAAGAAGTAAACTTATGTCTTGCAACCACCAATAGTGAAGAAACTGATTTATGGCACAGAAGACTAGGACATACAAGCACTTCAGTAATCAAGAAATTAATCAAGCATGATCTAGTTGAAGGTCTTCTGAAGAAGAAACTGAAGAAGTCTGGAATCTGTACAGCCTGTGCAAAGGGAAAGCAAACCAAGACATCATTTCAGTCCAAAATAGTGGTTACAACTTCCAAGCCTTTGGAGCTCATTCACATGGACTTATTTGGACCTATAAGAACAGTAAGTCTTGGAGCAAAAGTGTATGGCTATGTAATTGTAGATGACTACTCAAGGTACACTTGGGTATCCTTTTTGGAAGACAAATCAGAAACATTTTTAGGTTTTCTAAAGTTCAGCAAATTAGTACAGAAGAACCAAAAGTTTCAGATAATCACCATTAGATCTGATCATGGTGGAGAATTCAAGAATGAAGATTTTGTAAAGTTTTGTGAAGAAAATGGAATAGAACACAATTTCTTCGCACCAAGAACACCTCAACAAAATGGAGTGGCAGAAAGGAAGAATAGAACACTGCTGGACATGGCCAGAACTATGTTTACAGAGTACAATTTACCAAGATACTTCTGGGTAGAAGCAGTCAACACAGCCTGCTACATTATCAACAAGTGCATGATAAGACTAATTTTAAAGAAGACACCTTATGAGCTATACAAGGAGAAAAAGCCCAACATCAGTCATCTTCGACCTTTTGGTTGTAAGTGTTTTATTTTGAATAATGGTAAAGATAACTCAGGAAAGCTAGATGCTAAAAGTGATGAAGGTTTTCTGTTAGGATATATTCAAAACCTAGAGGATATAAAGTGTTTAATAGGAGAACCTTAACTGTAGAGCAAACAATACATATTTTATTTGATGAGACTAACCCTTCTATTAAGAGAATAGAAGAAGAAGAAGGTTGTGTTGAAGATCTGTGCAGGGATTTGGAATAGACATCTCTTGAAGAAGGAGAGAAAGAAGAAGAAAAAGAAGATCCGCCACTCGAGGAACTTCAACAACAACAAGAAGCACAAGAAGGACTACCTAGAGAATTGAAGTATCACAGAGATCATCCAAGAGAAAACATTATAGGTGATCCTCAAGATAGGGTAAGAACAAGAGGTATGAACATTCCTTGTGATTTTTCTGCATTGTCTCTCAAATTGAGCCTAGGACAATAAATGATGCACTGGCTGATGAACCTTGGATCCTTGCTACGCAAGAGGAACTTAACCAGTTCCAATGTAGCCAGGTTTGGACTCTTGTCCCTAGACCTTCTGACCATCCATTTATTGGGACTAGATGGGTCTTCAGAAACAAAATGGATGAATCAGGAGTGATCACCAGGAACAAGGCCAGACTGGCAGCACAAAGGTATTCCCAAGAGGAAGGCATTGATTTTGATGAAACTTATGCCCCAGTAGCTAGATTAGAGGCAATTAAAATTTTATTAGCATATGCATGCTCCCTCAACATCAATTTATTTCAAATGGATGTTAAAAGTGCTTTTCTGAATGGTTTCATAAAAGAAAATGTTTATGTTGAGCAACCACCTAGTTTTGAAGATACTAAATATCCAAATCATGTTTTCCGTTTAAAGAAAGCATTGTATGGTCTGAAACAAGCTCCAAGAGCTTGGTATGAATGATCAAGTGCTCATCTTATATCACATGATTTCATAAGAGGTAAAGTAGATAGCACATTATTTATTAAGAAATTTTCAGAAGGAATCTTGATAGTCCAAATATATGTTGATGATATTATTTTTGGTTCTACCAATGAATCACTTTGTAAATTCTTTAAAAATCTTATGCAAAGTGAGTTTGAGATGAGTATGATGGGTGAGCTTAATTACTTTCTTGGGTTGCAAATCAAGCAGACCAAGGAAGGCACTTACATCTGTCAAACCAAATACATTTCAAATTTACTCTCAAAATATGTTTTTGACAAGTGTAAGCCCTTAGGAACACCCATGAGCTCAGGAATTAAGTTAGATAGTGATCCACTTGGCAAGAAAGTAGATCAAAAGATCTATAGAGGCATGATTGGATCATTACTCTATCTTACTACCAGTAGACCAGATATAATGTTCAGTGTATATTTGTGTACATGATTTCATGCTGATCTTAAAGAATCACATGTTAATGTAGTTAAAAGAATTTTTAAATACCTTATAAATATAAGTAAATTGGGCTTATGGTATCCTAGATGTTCTAATTTTAAGTTAATTGGACATAGTGATGTTGACTATACTGGATGCAAAATAGATAGAAAAAGTACCAGTGGTACTTGTCAAATTCTTGCAGGATGCTTGATTTCTTGGTCTTCCAAAAAGTAGAATTCAGTAGCATTGTCCACAACAGAAGCATAATACATTGCAGCTGGAAGTTGCTGCACTCAACTGTTGTGGATCAAACATCAACTAGAAGACTATGGTCAAACACTTCAAGAGATTCCAATGCTGTGTGACAACACAAACATAATTAATTTGATCAAAACACTTATTCAACATTCAAGAACAAAACATATTGAGGCCAGACATCATTTCATCAGGGGCCATGTAAGTAATGGTGATATTTTACTTGACTTTGTCTATACATAAAATCAATTAGCTGATATATTTACTAAACCTCTTCCTGAAGATAGATTTACATCAATTAGAAGAGAAATAGGTATGTGCAATCCTGATTGAATTGTTATGATAAATCCATGTCTAAATTTCTGTAATGTTAAACCTCATTGCAAATTTTTTTTCTAAGTCCCGGTACTGTGACTGTCATGAAGTCGGAGTGCAGACTGCGACTCTTACAAAGTTGGAGTCTACTACGACTCATGAAGCAAGAAGTGTGCATTGCGACTTTTGGAAGTCAGAGAAGGCACTTCGACTCCTCAAAGTCGGAGTCTGTGAAGTCGGAGTTCACATTATTTTTTTTAAAAAATTAATAATAATAAATGATAATAATTTTAAATTTAAAGATGAATTAATTAAATAACGGTTCATTCATTTAATCACAACCGTTCATCTCCTCATCATTGGTCTGTTACTTTTCCCATTTCTATATTAGGACCCTTTCCTCCCTTTTCCCAAAGCACCCGTTTGAACTCTCTCTCCGACTCTCCGAAACCGTCTTCGGAGCAACTGCAGATCTCTCATCTCCTCTGAAGGAAGGTAGGTTTCTTGATCTCTGAACATCATTTCTTTGACTCCTTTGACATTCCTCTGAGTCTTCTCTGTCATTCTTGTCTAGATGGCCTCTTCTAGGGCTCCAGAAGGAACTATTTTCACACCTTAATAGTTCCAACGTCTCTCCTCTGCCAAGGTCTCCATTTGCCCCGAAAAGGTTGTAGACTTCAACCAGTTGCATGGTAGGCTAGCCTGGGTAGAAGAAACCCTAGCAGAAATGGGCTGGTCTAGACTATGTCAGATTGCAAAACCATCTTTCGAAGGTGCCCTTAAGGCCTTTTATGTGTCCCTTCAAGTTACCGCAAAAGGAGTAGTCACAGGGTTAGTGAAAGGCACCAGGATCACAGTTTCAGAAGAACTTTTGGTTGAAATATTGGATTGCCCCAATTCTAGCCACAAAATTAGTGAGATAGTACCCATGGAGAAGCAAAAGATGGGTGTGATTGGAAGTCTAGGGTCTGTTGGCAAAAAGGGATTGCTAGTGAATGAGTTGTCTGTGGAGAAGAGAATCATCCACTCTATAATCACCAATATCATCACACCTAGGGCTGGCACCCACTCCTCCATAACTGCCAGAGATGGAAGTCTGTTATTTTGGGCTATTCAGAGACATAGGGTCAACCTGCCCTCAGTTATTTTGGAGAGGATGGTAGGATCCAGAAATCTGTAGGAGTCCCTTCCATATGGACCTCTGCTGACCCTGATCTTCAAGAAGTTTTCAGTAGATCTTAGTGGTGAGATTTCAGTGGCAGTGAAGGAAAAGATTGGTTTGTCTACACTAAGAAGAAGCCACTATAGTTTGGAGAGCAAAGCATAAAATTTCTGAACAAAGGACTCTGTGCCACAGTGCTCCATAAGATATTTCCTGATGAGGCATAGAGTTCCTCATCTATTCTTGAAGTACAACCTGAGGAAGGAAGAGAAGAAAGAGTAGAAGCCCCTGCACAAGAACAGCAAGAGCAAGAGCAAGAGTAAGAGCAACAAGGTCATCAACTAGAGCAAGAACCACTACAGCAAGAGCAAGCTCCTGTCCCATCTCCTGAGCATGAAGCACCAGAAGAGACTATTAGTCAAGTGCTCAGAGATTTGAGGGGCAAGGGAGTAGCACAAGAAGAAGAAGTTCAAAGAACTACTCACTTGTAAGACCCTCGAACTTTGTTCTTTTATTTAGATTTGTCATATGATGATTAGTTGCTTTGTGTATATAATTATGTATATATATATATATATAGATATTTATTTCTGTACATATTGTATTCAAATGATGTGGTACATATGTATATATGTGTTTATTTATGTACATATTGTTTTATTTACATTGTACATATTCTATTTAAATAATATGATGTATAGAGTATGTAAATTATAAGGTGAATGCATGTTTATCTATTTTCTGTGTTCTGGCCGAAAGGCTATTTAACGTCAACATGTGTGGACGTTTATGGGGAAGTCGACGTCCAGATTGATGGACACCAATTCCCAGTAAGCGACAACAATGTGGCTGTTTATTTCCCAGAAATTGTTGCGGTTTCAGATCTAGAAACGACTGTGTTTCCTTCGGTCCCGGTTTGGAAACTACCTTACAACGATAGGATTTCCACCTTAATGCATATCCCG
This sequence comes from Colocasia esculenta, assembly GCA_014218235.1. Taxonomy (NCBI): domain Eukaryota; kingdom Viridiplantae; phylum Streptophyta; class Magnoliopsida; order Alismatales; family Araceae; genus Colocasia; species Colocasia esculenta. The sequence goes on from CM024758.1 coordinate 82,682,898, forward strand.
ACCCCTTAGCTTCTAAAAACACCCAATTTCGGCCGGATTAAGTCTTTGGCCTTTGAGAAACCCTAGAACTTTCTGTGCAAAAAATTGATCTTTGGCAACTTCGATCCGGCGATTGGAGAGTTCTCTTGGCGATCTGCATCGACTGGGAGAGGCTCTGGACTTTGGTGAGGAATCCCCGACTCCGGTGTGCAACCTGCATCAACACAGAAACTGGTTTGGGATGAGATTTGGGAGCTTCTTGGCTTGGCCGAGGAGAGCATCTTTGGCAAACTTAATCCCTTTGACAATTTTTCTGAGGCAAGTAATTGAGGGATATCATCCCTACACATGTCCTCTAGGTCCTAGGATTTTATGGGATTTTTCCTCGTGTCCTGGAATCCCCATTCGTCAAGATTTATGCATTCAGTCTGCATTTCTGCAGACAGGAACTTAACGACCAGCTTGCTGCCGTTAAGATCCAGAGTTAGCGGCAACATCTTGTGCCATTAACCCTTGTTGGCGGCAACCCCTGTGCCGTCAAGTTCTTCAGGGTTTGCAGTGAGACTGTTTTGATCTTTGTGAAGTGTTTGTCAGATTTTTGAGTACCTATGCATGTTGGAAAACTTATATGTGGTCAGGTACAGTTAGTAGGTCATGTCATGAGGAGGTGTCGAATCTATGTAATTAGTTTTATTTATTAAAATTTCTGTATTAGGACTATGAGCATGGTTGGACCATGATTAATCTTATATAAATAGATCCGTTGTGATTTAGGGTTTCATAAATTTTCCATGTCCGTATTATGACTATTTTCAGGATTTGAAACTGTTAGGTATGACTGTCTTACTGTGTACCATGTGTAGTTGGATTTGTCAATAAATATGCCTGGAATCTATTTTAATTATTATAATTAGCTTAAAGATCCAAAAAATCTGAAAAATTGAGCATGTTACATGTTATCTGTTTAGAACCTGTGATAAAAATTTCGTTCTACTTTCAAGACAGTAGGTACTGTTATTGATTTAATAAGGGAAAATGACCATATTGAGCATATTAAGTTTAATTATGCGTAATTCGGTGATTAGCAGCATGATTAAGATTGTGTTATGATCTGATTATCATGAGAACAAAAGCATCGTGTTGTGGAAACTGAAACATGTACAATTGTTATATAATGCATGTAAATGTGTTAAATGGTGCATGAGAATCATGTAAACAATGTGATAAAGTGTAATGTGAAAATTGTGCCGATAGTGACACTGCTACCATAGAGGGCTGTGGAACCGTATTGTAGTAAAGTCCCTACAGGAAGGTTCAATGTGTGTGATATCCTATGGGCATTAGGATGAAATCCTGGAGGTGGACAAGTACCACTGGTTAGGGTGGAGAGTGCTTCTCCCGGTTCTGCGCAGTTAACCAAGATTCATCACTGTGTTGCCTAGGTGACGGGTATGTGTATGTGAATATGTGTAAAATTTTATTTGTTAGAAAAAAATATGAATAAAATGGTTATTAGACCTGATGATTATTATGAGATTGAAATAATTAATATTTGAGATTAATTAGTATTAATAAACGTTACCCCAGTGTCGTACTCAAAGGTGCGCGCTCCAACAGGGCGACACCGGAAAACTATAACGAAAACAAAATTCGAAAACACCATAATTTTTAGAAAAATATGGTGATATCAGAAATGTAAATATCCGGAATTGTTGACGTACGGATTTTGAGATTAAGCCGACACAACTATTTCCATGCGATTTTTTACCCAGTGAAAAATAAATTTTAAAAATTAAAACTAAAATGACCATAATTTGTAAAACCATTACATTAGCCTATGGTTGAAATTTTAACGCAAATGGACACCATTTGAACATATTTACATAAGGTTTATTGGGCCAGCTGATTTATGGTCCAATTACGGTGGGGATTTTTGTGGGAATTTATAGTGCTTACGTGGATGGCGCTGGGAGAGCCACCCCACAGGGGGATGAGGGTAACACATTATTACCTGATGTGTTAAGCTATGGAGAGTGCATGCTAAATGTGTCAACAGTAAAAACCGAACGATTTTTACTGTTCCACCTGGACGGGTGAGGTGTCATTGTGCATGTGAGACCCGACGTTCTATAAAAGCTCTTCACCAGCCAACGTCCAAGTCTTTCTCTCTTCCACCTTTGTTGCACTTGGCGTCTTTTTATTTGGGGTGTGTTGCTGCTGCTGTTGCGTTG
>CM024758.1:82685207-82742493 GCA_014218235.1 Colocasia esculenta
AAGGACAAGACAAAAGAAACGATACCTCCATACTTTCTGGGGTAGGTAAGTCAGAAATATATGAAAAGTATGGAAACCTTGGACAGACAGATGTTCAGGGCAATAAAGACAGACAGACAGTTGCATCAGAAAGTAAGTGAGGTTCTGACAGTGGTAGGTGAGCATTTGTCAGATACCCCATGCGCCTGATGGCATTAACTACAAGACAACTGTTGAACGAAAGAGAACTGAACTTCTGACATAAAGCATAGACCAATTTGTATAAATATTTCAAATATTTTCACAGATAATTTTTGTGGTTTATTTTGAGTATAATATATTCTATCTGTCATAATACATTAAATATATAACATGACAAGATATTATTCTGAAGGATATACAAGTACTGTGTGTTCTGCAAAAGATCTCATTAAGCAAATAAATATCAAACAATCAAGATTTCATGAAATTATAAAATAATATTTGCATAGAAAAGTGAAGTACAGAAGTTGTCAAGAAGTCAGAGTCATAAAGATATGTACTTTGACTCTCTTGGAGTCGAAGTCAGAATCATGAGAGACAGACTGAAATTTGACTCTACAGAAGTTGCAGTGAGACCATAGAATTCAACTTCATGAAAGTCGGAGTGATAAGCATCAATCGGTCATACTTTGACTTCTAAAAGATTCAAATTGAATACTTCGACTTCGTGGGAGTTGGAAACAATACAGAGACTTCGACTTGTAGGAGTCAGAGAGGGGACTTCGACTTTTCTGAAGTGTTCATCAATCGATACCTTACTTCGACTTTATAGGAGTCAAGTATAGGATTCGACTTCTCTCAGGAGTTTGGAGTCCAGACTTCGACTTCAGAGATTGGAGTCCAGTACAAAGATGGCTCAACACTTTGACTTTCTGAAGTCGGAGTCCACAGTCGGAGTCAGTATGATACATAAGTGTATTCTGTGGACTTCGAAAATTTCAAGATAGTGTTGATACAGTTTGTAAAAAATATTTTCTCTGTGATATATTCCAGTAGGTTTGATTGTAGAAAGTCTTTAAAAGGTTTTGTCATGGCAAAATCACCATGTTAAAATAATTAAAATCTTAAATATATTTTCTTAAGGGATAGTTGCTCAACAAAATTGAGTCCACATACTGATCGGATTAATATACACACACAGAGAAGATAGATCAGAAGAATATGATGTGTAGATGACTGAAAAGGATCAGATTCACTTGGATTGATCCATCTTCAAGAATCTTCTTGAAGATCGCATATTTGGAACTCTTTTTGAAGTCATTTCTGATCTAATCTGTGCACTGCTACATTTTTCTTTTGCTTGCTACTCTTCTGCTCCTTCTCGCTCTCCCTTTTCTCTCAGCTCTGCGGCTTCTTCTTTCTCTGCTGCTCCTTCTCGCTCTACTGCTCTTCCATCACCCTCACTGTCTCTCTATGCTTGGCCTTCCCTCTTCCTTCTGGGCTTCTCATTTCCAGATGAGACAAGAGACTCTTTATAGCCTTTACGCACTCCCTTGCATCTGGGACAGGTGTGCACAAACCTAGGGAACACCCTAAGTTGCCACGTGTCCACAGTCATTCTCCTCTTTGCCACTTGGATGAAGGGTATTTTGGTAATAAAGGTTCTCCCATAATCTCCAGGATAAGTCACACCTTTTGTAATTCATCCCTTTTTCGTTTCTAAATTTTCACTCATGGTGCGTCGACGCATGTTTACATGTGTGTCGACGCAACTGACTAAATTCAGTTCCAGCTTACTGGAGGACATGTGTGTCGACCTAATTGACAACTTGTCGACCTCTTGTGTTTTTCTTTAGATATGGCTCACTGGATGGATATGTGTGTCGACCTAACTTGCAATGTGTGTCGACGCAACTGTGAGTGTGTCCTTTATAAGCTTACTAGGTAGACTATGTGTGTCGACCTGATTCTCAATGTGTGTCGATGCAACTTTGACATTATTTTGTAGATCTTCATATATATGAATATGAAGCATCAAAACATGTATTTATCGTCAAAATATTATTGTTTAACATCAAAACATGTTTTATTATTGTCAAGATATTATTGTTTAGTCATCATCAAAATATTAAGTACACACTCAACACAACACTGTGTACATAAGGTTACTTACAACTGAAGGAAACCAACACGTAGGCTTACTACGTGTTACTTGGGTAGTAAAAACTTGAGCGTACATCTAAAGGAAACCAACATGTGGGCTTACTACATGTTACCTGGGAAGTAAAAACTTGAGCGTCACGCTCAAGATAAACTTTCCATTCGGCAACATGCATGAGACGAAGCAAGGATTATAAAAACTCAACGCCGAAACTGTTGTGGCGTCTTAGACGGTCTCTGCTGCTGCTACTGTGACCTTGTTTGCCCAGATAGCAAGCCCAGAGATTGCTAAAAATTCTTCCTCTAATAATTCCTGTAAATAACACACTTGACAGACAACACTAAGATCGATAGTTAGAGTTAGTGTTAATCAAAAACAAAGAGAACAATCACACAGAGAACATGAAATTTTATCCTGGTTTGGATCTCCTATCCCAGGAGTCCTACGTCCAGTCTCCAAGCAACCACTTGGGATTCCACTAAACTAGGGTACAGTCCCCCTTAAGACACTTACACATCCAGCAATAGCTGGCCTTCTCTTCTCTACCAGAGAAGGATCGCTCCACCTGATGCAACAGGTCTTCTCTCACCCCGAAGAGGAATGCTCACATAAGAATGAGTTCAAAGAGAAAGGCCCCAAGACCAAGCTTATAATCACTGCTTGATCTGAGGTGAAGTCTGAGAGACACAAAATTATCACAAATGGACTCTCTCTCAGATATACGCAAGCTTTCAAAGGCAATGCAATGTTCTATGGAGAGCTAAGAGCTACAAAGGTTGGAATGGACGAGCTAGCTCTTGTTGTTCTACAGGTGACTAAGAGGTTCTGTAGTGACCCTCATTATACCGGTACGGTTATACCAACCCACGTCAGTATAGTGAACGTTGCCACAGTGGGACATTTACCCAACAATAACATTCAGCTGAGATACACGTGAATATAAGAACAGAGTAGCGGAAGTAAAAGAACCACTGTCTTCATTTCATTCATCATCCCATTTAACATACATGATTCGATTGAATTTAAAGAGCTAAAGTCCACATAATCCATGTAAAGGAAGTGCTAAGATAAATCACATAGTTTGTCCAAGTTTACATGATAATTCAATACAATGTCTCATTACATACATCAAATGTCAAATGTCACAACTAAGCTCCACCAAGCTAGCTACTCCCCGCGCTCGGAGTCGCTCTCCACGGTCTCCTCCAAAGGTGTGTCACCTACTACACTTGTACGCCGAAGCAAGTAATGAGTCTAAAAGACTCAGCAAATAACACTACATCTATCATTCATGCACATATCATAGCAGGTTTTTACATACACATTTACAAGACACAACATGTAGCATGCGTGACATTGAAATTAACAACCTATCAGGGTAATTCTACTAATGAAACACATGATTCATGCTTTCTGTAACACCCCGGAAATTCGGTAATTGGAAAATTAGAAATAAATCGAAAATGATAAAATCAATATTTGTGAAATAGCAAAAATACACGTGTCATTATCACACATACAAAAATGAGTCAGAAAATTAAATCAAAATCATAGATGGACTTCAAATAATATCCTCTAATAATCCATAAAGAATTTGGGTCAATAAAAGTCATTTGAGGTATGTTCAAGAGTTATTGTGACTTATTATCATAATTAAGAAATAAATTGGAAAATCCTTATCATGTTATAAATATGATCATGACCAAATAAAATAATGGGTGGACTCCAAACAATATGTGAGGATAGCCCATAAAATAAATTAGACCAATGGACAACTTATGACCATGAACAAATCCAAGTATGAAATTAGTAAATAATAACTTCCATATTATCGGAATGATAGAACTTACGTACCACTAGCGTACGTGAGAAGACACATCGGAAAATTTCGTAAAAATTATAAACCAACCGCAAATATTATCCCTAAGCGTTCCACGAAGGAATTCGTGCAACGAAAATCTGATTGGCCAAGTGTACGTCACACGTGACCAAGTATCCGAATTAGGGAACTAAGTCGGAAAATTGTTAACACGGAAAAATAACCCGACCATGAATTAAATAAATATGTTGGAGAGACTTCCAACATCATGTATTAATAACCCATTAACAAGATTGGGCCAATGGAGTACTTTTGGCCCAAGGATAAAAATCTCGGACAAGAAATACACAGAAATTCGTGTATGTAATTATGCAATAATTAGAGAGGGTAATATAGGGTTAAAGATGGTGATTAGTCATGTAAGGTAAGCCAAAATCGAACCCAACTCTAAGAGGTGGTTTCCTAAACCTTTGCTACCTCTTTTGGTAAGGAATCCAGATTTTCTGGAACTAGGAAACAGAGCTCGTAGCCCTTTCCTAGTAGCATTAGGACTCTTAACAACATCCTAAAACTATAAGAACTCGTCCCTAAACCTTGGGAAGGTTAACAACGAAGTTGGAGTCGTTTGGAGGCAAGAAAGAACTTCTGAGGAGTAGGAGAAAGGCTGGGAATCCGTAGCTTCATCCCCTGCATCTTCTGTTGCATCCAGAACATCAACGAGTTTTAGATCTTCGTAAAGGTAGGTGTTCTCGGGCCAAGATTAAGAAAACCAATGCCAACATGTAGTTCTTTGAGTCTAGGATCATTTGCACTTGATTTGCCCAATTTTCATGGAGTATTCATCATGTATTGGTGATTTTCCCGAAGTTGCATAGTTAGGGCTTTCCCGTTCGTCATATGTGCACCCGATTCAAGACCAAATTTGACTAAACTTATCATTCAAAGTTATTTTACTTGAAGTCACGATCATCTTCTATGTTGGACGTTTTGTCCAAAGGTTTTTGTTAGAGAGTTAGGAGCATGATAAGAGAGTCTCTGTTTGATACTGTGATTCGGGTTTCACTTATTTTTGTTCTTTACATGTTTTCTCGGGATTCGAGACTGAATTTGATCAAACTCTCAACATCTAAATTCTTCTACTAGTTGTCTTATTCATCTTTCATGTTGAACGTTTTGTCAAATGTCAATCGTTATAGAGTTATAAGAGTTTGAAGTGAATCGCTGCATGGCATGTGTTTTCGGATTTCACATGACCCTTAATTTGTTCTGGAAGGACTCTAGTGTCGACACTTTGGACTAGTGTCGACACACTGTCCCAAGGCAGCCCAGAGAGTGTTCTGGGAAGCCTCTAGTGTCGACACTACCTCAACTAGTGTCGACACCCTGTCCCAAACCACCCAGAGAGTGTTCTGGGAAAGCCATCTAGTGTCGACACTACCTGTCTCTAGTGTCGACACACTGTCCCAGTTTTTTCCTGAAAGTTCTGGGAAAGCTATCTAGTGTCGACACTACCTGTCTCTAGTGTCGACACACTGTCCATATTTTCCAGAAGGGTTCTGGAACCTATCTCTAGTGTCGACACTACATGACTAGTGTCGACACTACCTGACCAGTTTTGCATGATTTTGTCTTGTGTTTAGAGCATGGTGTCGACACCACTTGATCTAGTGTCGACACTACCCTTACAAAATTTTTGCATATTTTGGGTCTGATCATTTCATGATGTCTTCAAGCATGTACATGATGTTATATAGTATGCATGGACTTAAAATAAATCAAACCATTAAAGGAAATGGTAATGATATGAATATGATTCTAATGTGTAATTTTGAGTGTTCTTATGATCATTGGATTATCTTGTGATCTTGCTTATTGTCAATTGATAAGATAAGAATATGATATAATGTAGGGATGAATACATGATTAGTATGGACATGTTAGTGGTGTTAATGTTATGATTTGCATATGAGTTTCATGGTTACATGTTTTCCGGTGTTCAATTGATTATTTGTCATATGCATACATGTTAGGAAAGTACATGTTCTACATATGATCTGTCTTTAGAAACACCCTCATGTCAAGACATTAATGATTATGAAATATAAAATACGTCGTTATCCTGCCTTGTTCTTTTGAGCTGTTTGTCATTCCTTGACTCTATGAATGATCATGTTTCTCTTACTGCGAGCTTGTTATTGAAATTATGTGGCCATAACATGAACCTGTTTGTTCGGCACAACGTGGGACTTCGGTCCAAAACTTGATCCAATGCCTGTGCAATAGGGCCATGTCGGTCCTGGGGAGGAGCGCCCCAACGTACTTATTAACCGCGGAAGTATGGACTCTTGGTGCTTGGCATAGCACAACCAAACACGCAAGATTGTAAAATGTGCCTTCTGTTGACATTATAAGTTTGACTTGACATGATATGATACGTTTGTTCTTATGAATACATGAGATCTGTTTGTATATGGCCAATCTCTTCTGACATGATTTTATTCCTGAATTATCCGTCCATTGTATATGGAACTCGACATTTGATCTGATATGATATCCGTTCTACCTTGCTATTCAACTTGTTAGAAAAGCATGCATTGTCAGTATACTCATAAGCATATCTGCCTATTTAAATTGTTAATCATGTATACTAGTGCCCGCACGTGATTGAGATATAAATCCTATTGAGCTAGTTCGCTCACCCCTATCATCCTGCCCTTTTTCAGGTAGTGATGAAAAACCAGTGGAGTCAGATGGGACTGGGCAAGAGTGACGAGCACCCGTCCTAGAATAAATGACAGTTTAGAAATAGAAATTTGAGTAGTCTATGTAATAGTGAAACTTTTCTGGAAGTTTATTTGAATGATGGACCCTTTGGTTAATTCTTCTTATGTGAGGTTGTATCTAGTGAATGAAATGAATTAAAGTATACTATTGGTGACCATATTATAGTCTTGAATGTGTTTATATATTCGATTGTGACTCTGCACTATTCAACTGTGATACGCCGGTTTGTATCGTTCACGTCCCCCGGTATTTATTCCGCTGCTAAATATTCGGGGCGTGACACTTTCAAATTTCCTAAATTAAAATCTCTTATCACATGCTCTCTAATCATTCCAACACATGAAAGTTCTACTTTCATTAAGCTAAAACATGAAATCAATCTAGCATGATTAGCTTACATACATGAAAGAAACATTTGCTAACATGTTACTACTCATTCTTACACATGCACATACCATTTTGCATGCTTTAAGCTTGCTGTTTTGACATGGTTTAACATTTTACAATCTAACACATGAAAGCTACATTCTCATTCAAACCACAACGTGAGGGTAAACATACATGGAATGGTTTACACATAAGTAAGGATTGTCCCTAGCATGGATTCTACGCATTGTACACATGTAGGACATGATCATAACCACATTTATATTGCTGTTTTAACATGATTTCAGATCATTATATCGTGGATTTCAATTTCACATCCTCACATTTTGTTTCACAAATTTACACAATTTCTTATTCACATACTTCACGCTTTACACATTCACAATTTCACATGTTCACATTCTCACTTTACACATGAACACATTCACATTTCACATTTTCACATATTACACTTTAGTGCCGTGACACATAGTCCAACCACCATAAGAAGGACACATCACATCACATACACATAGACGTCACCTAGGCAATATAGTGACGACTCTTGGACTGCGCAGACTGTGAGAACAAGTCTACACCCTAACCAGTGGTACTTGTCCACCTCCAGGATTTCATCCTAATGCCCTTAGGATCCCAACACATTGAACCTTCCATGGGGACTTTTCCATGGTACGGTTCCACAGCCCTCTATGGAAGGAGTATCACACTTGGCACAGTCTTACACATTTCACGTTCACTGATTTTTAACACATACTTTTACGCATGACACTCACATCACATTCATTCTCTTAATCACAACATGACTCCGTTTTTCTCCTAATCATGCCACTACAGATGACAGAAATTAACATTCAGGAAGTTTCACAATCAGGTGGGTTGCACAGAAATTAAATCATTTCACAATGGCATGCATCAAATTCACATATTCTCGCATGGAAATTTCATATTGCATTGTATAGTTGTCCAAATTACCTGAGAATTTAACACATGCTGACTACAGGTTTATAATTTCACATGCAAAGTTTCACATTTTTCTGACTCATATTGCATTTACAGAAATTAAAACATTCAGTTGCATGCCATTCATAATTCAACTTGTCATGGGACATAACCTAAATTCTCAGATTGACAATTCACAGATCTAAATTTATCATATATATTGTCATAGAAATTTTCCCCGAATTTATTCACAACATACCATTACTGTGAATTTTGGAAATCCTACACATACTTCCTATTCCATTGCAGTAATTACAGTAAATCATATGAACATGGATATTTCTCAAATTTACAGGGTATGAACTGACACATATACACATGGGGTAGAAAAATCCAGGGCAATTAATTCTTCAGAAATCATATAGACAGTAGATAATCGTGCATAACCCTTTTTCCCCAACATGTATTTCAATAAATCCAACAATTTATGCCATCCACAGAAAATCACAGAAATTTCCACACACATCACATTAGCTATTTTACATAACATATAAAAATTACACTATATCCTCATGCGTCAAAGTCGGGAAAAAATTACTTAAGGCAGAACAGTTCACTGTTCTGCACTGAAGAACTTGGCGGTAGTGTCTGGCCGTTCAAGGAGCTGGACGGCAAGATCGCTGGACGCACACTGGAGGTCTTGGCGTCAAGGCATTGACGCCAAGTTCCTATCTGTGCAGGAACACAGACCGAGCTCCAATTAACAAGAAGAATGGGGATCTAGGACACGAGGAAAAATGTGTAAAATAAGAAAACCCTACTAGACATCTACAGGGACGATGTGTGTAGGTTACTTGCCTTTCAAAAATATCCAGAAGGATCAAAGGTGGCGGTGAAGCTCTCCTTGGGCATTCCCAAGAAGCTCCCAAGAAAGCCTTCCTCCGGGTCCTTGAGCAAGCTCCACAGCAGGTCGAGGTCGGGGATGCCTTCCTCGATGTTCCAGCTACCTCCTTGTCGTGGTAGAGGCCGGATCAAGCTTCAGATCGCCGGATTAAAGGTTGCAAAGGTGGGGTTTTGCTCACAGCAGCTAGGGTTTTTCTCTATCTCTCAAAAGAGGTCAAGAGAGGGGTTTTAGGGTTCAACTCGGTTCAGATATAGGAGAGAGGCCTCTCCCATCCCGCAGGGTTGATGTGAACCCCTTTAGACCGTTGGGGACAGCTCCCCATGGGGAGCTAGCTTGCTCCCGGAAATCCGGACTCTGCAACGTATGCAGGTCAGAGAAATTAGCGTCCACATCGCTGGACGCTGGATTTAGTGTTGGCGTCCATATGGTTGACGCCGACACAACACAAACGTCCAATGATATTGACGCCAAGTTGGCCTTCGGCCAGAACTCAAAAACATGCAGAAACCATGCACAACTTATACCTATATATGAGCCATATGTATACTATTATGTACAGGCTACCATCATACCATTCATACATTATTTACATCTAATTTATACACATGCATGCATAAGTACACTAACTAGCACTTACGTAGATATTTGCATACATACATACACAAACATGAAGTATTCACATGCAATACCAATTAATGCAACAAAAATTCGAGGGCCTTACACCCTCTCCCCCTTAAAGAAACTTCGTCCTCGAAGTTAGAACGACGCTACTCAAACAAAAGGGGATACTTCTTCTTCATCGCATCCTCAAGCTCCCAAGTAGCCTCCTCTCGCGAGAAGTTCCGCCAGAGAACTTTCACCGACGCAATACTCTTGTTCCGGAGATGCTGAACCTTCCGGTCAAGAATAGCTACTGGTTGCTCGACATACGACAGATCTGGCTGAATCTCCACTGGCTCACGACTAATCACATGAGACGGATCTTGACATACTTCCTGAGCATCGAAACGTGGAAGACGGGATGAACACTAGCCAAAGCTGGGGGTAATGCTAGCTCATATGCCACGCTGCCTAAACGTCTGAGAATCTCATATGGGCCAATGAACCTAGGGCTTAACTTACTATGCCTGCCAAATCTGACAACACCTCGAGTAGGCGATATCTTCAAGAAGACATGATCACCCACCTCGAACTCAAATCTTCCTCCTGTTGTCGGCATAGCTCTTCTGCCTATCCTGCGCCGCAACAAGCCTCTTCCTGATAAGCTGGATCTTATCCGAAGTCTCCTGAACTAACTCTGGACCGATCAGCTTCCTATCACCGGTCTCCTCCCAACATAAAGGAGATCTGCAGGGCGACCATACAACGCCTCAAATGGAGCCATCCAATACTCGCATGAAAGCTGTTGTTGTATGCGAACTCCACTAGAGGTAAATGACGCTCCCAGTCATCCTTCCAATCCAAAACACACGCCTCAACATATCCTCGAGCGTCTGGATAGTCCTCTCGAACTGTCCATCAGTCTGGGGATGAACGCCGAACTGAGCTTCAGCTCCGAACCTAAAGCATCCTGAAGACCCTTCCACAACCTCGAAGTGAATCTCGGATCTCGATCCGAAATGATCGACTTCGGCACACCATGCAATCTAATGATACTGCTAACATACAGTCTAGCTAAACTCTCTACTGACTGCTTCTTCTTCATAGGCAAGAAATGAGCAGTCTTCGAGAATCTATCTACAACTACCCAAATCGAGTCATTGCCCCTTCTAGATCGAGGCAAACCCGAAACAAAGTCCATAGTGACAGCTTCCCACTTCCACACTGGGATCTCCATCCTTTGCATAATGCCGGATGGTCGCTGTCGCTCGGCCTTCACTTGCTGACACACCAAACACCTAGACACATAATCCGCTACATCCTTCTTCATGCCAGACCACCAAAATGATCTCTTCAGATCCTGATACATCTTAGTGTTACCCGGATGAATAGAGAATCGCGATCTATGAGCCTCCGCTAACACGTGCTCACGGACATCTACCAAATCAGGGACACAAACACGGTGATGGAATCTAATCACACCGTCCTCATCCCGAGCAATGCCTGCCTTGCCCACTAACTCTAAGAGTCTAGGGTCAGCTTCCTGTGCTCGATCACCTCATCCAAAACTGAGGACCTAAGGAGATAACTGAGCTACAAAAGCCTAACATAGCGATGGCTCTAACTCAGTCAACGCGCAAGCCGCATCTTCCAACATCTTCCAATCCTGCTGGAGAGATGGCCTCTTTCTACTCAGAGCATCCGCTACGACATTCGCCTTCCCAGGGTGATATTGAAGGTCGAAGTCATAGTCCTTTAAGAACTCAATCCATCTTCTCTGCCTCAGGTTTAATTCCTTTTGGGAGAAAAGATACCTCAAGCTCTTGTGGTCGGTAAACACCTCAAATCTGACACCATAAAGATAGTGCCTCCAGATTTTTAGTGCATGAACCACTGCTGCGAGCTCCAAGTCATGAGTCGGATAGTTCTTCTCATGCTCCTTCAACTGACGAGAAGCATAAGCCACTACCCTTTCTGGTGAGCTGAGTCAATGGGGCGGCAATGGATGAAAATCCCTCAATAAATCGCCGATAGTAACCAGCTAAACCAATAAAACTACGAATCTCCGAAGGGGTCTTGGGAATCTCCCAATCCATAACTGCCTGGACCTTTGCTGGATCAACTGCTACACCAGCACCGGAGATAACATGCCCGAGGAAATGAACCTCGCGCAACCAGAAATCGCACTTGCTGAACTTAGCATACAGCTTGTGCTCACGAAGAACCTCTAACACTACCCTCAAATGCTGACGGTGTGTGGCCTCGTCCGGAGAGTAGACCAACACATCATCAATAAACACTACGACAAAGCTATCTAGATAAGGCCTAAACCCCGGTTCATGAGATCCATGAACGCTGCAGGGGCGTTGTTCAATCCGAAGGAAGAACCAAAAACTCATAATGTCCATAACGGGTTCTAAATGCGTCTTGGACACATCCTCACTCCTAATCCTCAACTGATGATAACCAGATCGCAAATCAATCTTAGAAAAGACTGTTGCATCTTGCAACTGGTCAAACAAATCATCAATACGAGGTGAGGGATACTTGTTCTTCACAGTCACTTGGTTCAGCTTTCTGTAGTCAATGCATAACCTAAGTGACCCGTCTTTCTTCTTGACGAATAACACAGGTGCGCCCCAATGGGAAACACTAGGGCGAATAAATCCCTTATCTAGCAACTCTTGCAACTGCTTCCTTATTCGGCTAACTCCGCAGGTGCCATCCGATATGGAGCCTTCGAGATAGGAGAGGCCCGGAAGCAACTCTATGGTAAACTCTATCTCTCGATCCGGTGGCAAACCAGACAAATCATCGGAAGACGTCTGGAAAATCCTGCACTACCTCAATCTCTGCAAGAGTAGGTGACTCATCAGCCTCTGGTACTAATACCACGCTGGCAAGAAAAGCGTCACAACCCTTGTTTACCATGCGCATCGCCTTCATGGCAGAGATGACCACTTTCCTGCCAAGTTCCTTGGCAAGGGATGAGAGAACTCGTCCTCACCAGGAATGCGGAAAACAATCCTCTTCTGACGACAATCCACTAACGCATAGTGCTCCTCTAGCCAATCCAGACCAAGAATAGCATCATAGTCCTTCATCTTTAGCAAGAAGAAACCCCTTCTAGGACTCTATCCTCAATGCACACAGGTAGCGACGGAATGCACTTCCTAGTCGATACCGTGAAAGGTTTGCGGAATCCCAATATGGTAATCTAGAAGGGAGGTTGAATAGATTACTACCAATTAAAAGTTTGAAAACAACCCTTTTTCAATCACAACAAAGTCTTTTGAATTTTCTGTAGAACAACGTGAGACTTAGATGTGTTGAAGATGTGTAGGTGAGTTAGCAATCTATCTAGTGTGTGAATGCAACGTGCCTATCAAGCATCTAACGTGAAAATCGTTCAAACCACAAGACACGAAGATTTACGTGGTTCGGAGTACACAAATCGTGTATCCTACGTCCACGGCACACACACACACAGAAAACTGCTTATGAGCGAGTTCGGTGACTACAACTCACACACACGTGTTTTCTGATGTGCACCCACGATCAGAACAACACACACACGTGATCTCAAGCACAAGGGTCGCTTGAATCACCACAACACACACACAGATGGTAGAAATATGAAAACAGAGAGAGTTCTGAGTGAAAAAATAATCCTGGTGAAGAACTCTTCTGAGAACGCCTGGAGGAAGTTCAATCTTCGACTTGAATGCTTTGAGTCGATGGAGAAGGTTGAATCCTCGACGTTCTTCTTTCAGGAACTGCTGGATCGACGGATCTTTAGGGCTCTGCAGCAGTCTGAAGCAGGGCAGCAACAACTCTTGTGAAACTTGGAGTAGCTCTAGGGTTTTTGGTTGTGGCTGCTTCTCTGCGAAATTTCCTTCAAAGAGGTGTTTAAATATAGGAGTTCTCACATGAAGAAACGTGAGAGTTGGAAACCTCTAGGATAACTTAGGATACTTTCCGTAATTTGAATAATACTCCGTCTGTCGACAGGTCTTTGCCATCTGTCGACAGGCGACAGTTAACAGAAGTATGGATCTTCAGCTCTGTGAGATCTGTCGACAGTCGAAGACCATCTGTCAACAGATGTGCTCTTTTGTGCAAACGACAGAAGTCTGGATGTTCTGGACTGTGCGATCTGTCGACAGCCGATCTATCATCTGTCGACAGATGAAGACTCTCTCAACTATCTGACTTCGGGCTGATCTTTCCTGTGCAATCTGTCGACAGGTACTTTTGTGTCTGTCGACAGGTGACCTTTTTTCTTGCTTTTTGTGATCTTTCTCACTTGTTTTGAGAGAGCTTGACTTTGTGCATTTGTACCTACATGATGAAACATATAAAATTAAGTATTTTGAATACACAAACAATCAAGTATTGCATTAGTTTCTTTTTCATGTGTTACATGTATCAAACCTCAGTTGAAGTTATTCATCATCAAAAACATGTTGTTATAGATGTTAGAATGAAAACCCAACATACCGTACTCGCAGGGGTGTGCACAGACAAAGGGACCTCTAAATCCTCAGACTCTATACCTGACTCTAGGGCTAGCTGCCTAGCGAACCGCTCGGAATGAACGAGTGAGTAGCACCCGTATCAAACAAAACCCGCGTGCACACCTAAAAGTAAAACCGTACCTTCGGTGACATGCTCCGCCTGCTCGGCGTCCTCGCATGCTAAAGCAAACACTCGAGCTGGGCTCGAGGCCTTCCTGGTCTTCCTGTAGCTGGCACTGCTGCTGCTACTGCTGGGGCTGGCGTTCCGCGCTGGACTCCCTGCTGAAGTCTTGGGCAATCCTTGATCTTGTGGTCGCTGCTCCCGCACTTCAAGCACTTTCCCGTAATCATCCAACATTCGGTACCACCATGTGTCTTCCCACAGTGGGGACACTCTTTCTTCACACCAGGGGACGTACAGAAGGTACCTGAGAACTGCCGACTGCCACTGATCGCTGCTGTGTCTGGTACACCGCTTTCTTCTTATCCTGTCGCTGAAACGTAGCTGCAGGTCTCTTCTGCGAAGCCTTCTTCTCTTCAAGGTATTGCTCCATCTCACCCTCCTGTCTACAAGCAGCGCTGAGGCCTCGTCCAAAGTGCGGTGGTCAAACGCCACGAGCCTCGTCCTCAGTGATGGCTTCAGGCCCATCACGAACTTTTTGTCTTCCTGCGCTCATCTGCCACGATATGAGGTGCATATTTAGAGAGTTCAGAAAATCTTGCCTCATATTCTAGCATGGTCATGGAGCCTTGAGCCAAAGAGAGGAACTCCTGCTCCATCCGATCTTGAACATGCTCGGGGACGAACTTGGCTCGAAAGAGCCTCACGAACTCGTCCCAAGCAACATCAATGGCTCCATCCTCGAACCGGGTATGCAGCAATGAAGCCCACCATACATCAGCTCTTTCCTGCAGTACTCCGCTCATAAGCACCATCTAAACAAATCTACTTAACAAAACATACAAGCATATAAACTAAAGCATACCTGTAGCATGTAGGTGGCTAATGTGACCTTATCCTCATCTGCACACCTGATGGCTCGGAAGATCTTTTCTATCTCCCTCATCGAGCTTTCTGCCAACAATGGGTCGCTCTCCCCCTTAAAAGAGGGTGGCAGCATCCTCTTGAATCTTTCCATGGTAGAAGGTCCACCATGGTCCTGAGCTGGTACTTGAGCCTGCTACAGTACACAGCAAGCAATACACAATCACACAATATCGCATAATTAAATAAAACAGACTATTAATCATTTTATTAGTCCAACCTGAGCCTCCAACTGTGCCTGGAGTGCTGCCTGGGTATGAGCCTGCGTCTGCATGGCTTGCACCAAACCTTGCATGAATACTCCATAATCCACAGGCGGCGGTGGGGGAAGTACAGGACCTTGCGGTGCCGGGGCCTGCTGCTCCGTCCGCTCCTCACGTCTCGGCTCGTCCTCACCGGCCGGCGCTCCGCCACGCCTACCTCTCGAAGCCATGGCTGTAATAAATTTCAGCCATCATTAGAGCTACTTTAATTTATTTCCTAACCGTTTTCTTGTCTATGTTTTCATTCATTATTAATCAATTCTACACATGTGGACATTCCTATGTAGACTTAGCATGTAATGAAGATGATGACTTATGTATATTCATGTGCAATCTCAACCGGCATCTCTGATACCAATCTCTATAGCGACCCTCATTATACCGGTACGGTTATACCAACCCACGTCGGTATAGTGAACGTTGCCACAGTGGGACATTTACCCAACAATAACATTCAGCTGAGATACACGTGAATATAAGAACAGAGTAGCGGAAGTAAAAGAACCACTGTCTTCATTTCATTCATCATCCACATTTAACATACATGATTCGATTGAATTTAGAGCTAAAGTCCACATAATCCATGTAAAGGAAGTGCTAAGATAAATCACATAGTTTGTCCAAGTTTACATGATAATTCTAATATAATGTCTCAATTACATACATCAAAGGTCAAAATGTCACAACTAAGCTCCACCAAGCTAGCTACTCCCTGCGCTCAGAGTCGCTCTCCACGGTCTCCTCCAAGGTGTGTCACCTACTACACCTGTACGCCGAAGCAAGTAATGAGTCTAAAAGACTCAGCAAATAACACTACATCTATCATTCATGCACATATCATAGCAGGTTTTTACATACACATTCAAGACACAACATGTAGCATGCGTGACATTGAAATTAACAACCTATCAGGTAATTCTACTAATGAACACATGATTCATGCTTTCAGATTTTCTAAATTAA
The DNA here is from genome assembly GCA_014218235.1 of Colocasia esculenta. NCBI lineage: Eukaryota > Viridiplantae > Streptophyta > Magnoliopsida > Alismatales > Araceae > Colocasia > Colocasia esculenta. The sequence goes on from CM024758.1 coordinate 82,701,551, forward strand.
AATCTCCTATCACATGCTCTCTAATCATTCCAACACATGAAAGTTCTACTTTCAATTAAGCTAAAACATGAAAGCAATCTAGCATGATTAGCTTACATACATGAAAGAACATTTGCTAACATGGTACTACTCATTCTTACACATGCACATAACCATTTTGCATGCTTTAAGCTTGCTGTTTTGACATGGTTTAACATTTTACAATCTAACACATGAAAGCTACATTCTCATTCAAACCACAACGTGAGGGTAAACATACATGGAATGGTTTACACATAAGTAAGGATTGTCCCTAGCATGGATTCTACGCATTGTACACATGTAGGACATGATCATAACCACATTTATATTGTTGTTTTAACATGATTTCAGATCATTATATCGTGGATTTCAATTTCACATCCTCACATTTTGGTTTCACAAATTTACACAATTTCTTATTCACATACTTCACGCTTTACACATTCACAATTTCACATGTTCACATCTCACTTTACACATGAACACATTCACATTTCACATATTACACTTTAGTGCCGTGACACATAGTCCAAACCACCATAAGAAGGACACATCACATCACATACACATAGACGTCACCTAGGCAATATAGTGACGACTCTTGGACTGCGCAGACCGGGAGAACAAGTCTCCACCCTAACCAGTGGTACTTGTCCACCTCCAGGATTTCATCCTAATGCCCTTAGGATCCCAACACATTGAACCTTCCCATGGGGACTTTTCCATGGTACGGTTCCACAGCCCTCTATGGAAGCAGTATCACACTTGGCACAGTCTTACACATTTCACGTTCACTGATTTTTAACACATACTTTTACGCATGACACTCACATCACATTCATTCTCTTAATCACAACATGACTCTGTTTCTCCTAATCATGCCACTACAGATGACAGAAATTAGCATTCAGGAAGTTTCACAATCAGGTTGGGTTGCACAGAAATTAAATCATTTAATAATGGCATGCATCAATTCACATATTCTCGCATGGAAATTTCATATTGCATTGTATAGTTGTCCAAATGACCTAAGAATTTAACCACATGCTGACTACAGGTTTATGATTTCACATGCAAAGTTTCACATTTTCTGACTTATATTGCATTTACAGAAATTAAAACATTCATTTGCATGCCATTCGTAATTCAACTTGTCATGGGACATAACCTAAATTCTCAGATTGACAATTCCCAGATCTGAATTTATCATATATGTTGTCATAGAAATTTTCCCCGAATTTATTTCACAACATACCATTTACTGTGAATTTTTGGAAATCCTACACATACTTCCTATTTCCATTGCAGTAATTACAGTAAATCATATGAACATGGATAATTTCTCAATTTACAGGGTATGAACTGACACATATACACATGGGGTAGAAAAATCCAGGGCAATTAATTCCTCAGAAATCATATAGACAGTAGATAATCGTGCATAACCCTTTTTCCCCAACTGTATTTCATAAATCCAACAATTATGTCATCCACAGAAAATCACAGAAATTTCCACACACATCACATTAGCTATTTTACATAACATATAAAAATTACACTATATCCTCATGCGTCAAAGTCTGGAAAATAATTACTTAAGGCAGAACAGTTCACTGTTCTACACTGAAGAACTTGGCAGCAGTGTCTGGCCGTTCAAGGAGCTGGACGGCAAGATCGTTGGATGCACACTGGAGGTCTTGGCATCAAGGCATTGACGCCAAGTTCCTGTCTGTGCAGGAACACAGACCGAGCTCCAATTAACAAGAAGAATGGGGGATCTAGGACACGAGGAAAAATGTGTAAAAATAAGAAAACCCTACTAGACATCTACAGGGACGATGTGTGTAGGTTACTTGCCTTTCAAAAATCTCCAGAAGGATCAAAGGTGGCGGTGAAGCTCTCCTTGTGCAGTCCCAAGAAGCTCCCAAGAAAGCCTTCCTCCGGGTCCTTGAGCAAGCTCCACAGCAGGTTGAGGTCGGGGATGCCTTCCTCGATGTTCCAGCTACCTCCTTGTTGTGGTAGATGGCTGGATCAAGCTTCAGATCGCCGGATTAAAGGTTGCAAAGGTGGGGTTTTGCTCACAGCAGCTAGGGTTTTTCTCTATCTCTCAAAAGAGGTCAAGAGAGGGGTTTTAGGGTTCAACTCGGGTTCAGATATAGGAGAGAGGCCTCTCCCATCCCGCAGAGTTGATGTGAACCCCTTTCAGACCGTTGGGGACAGCTCCCCAATGGGTGAGCTAGCTTGCTCCCGGAAATCCGGGCTCTGCAACGCATGCAGGTCAGAGAAATTAGCGTCCACATCGCTGGACGCTAGATTTAGTGTTGGCGTCCATATGGTTGACGCCGACACAACACAAACGTCCATTGATATTGATGCCAAGTTGGCCTTCGGCCAGAACTCAAAAATATGCAGAAACCATGCACAACTTATACCTATAATGGAGCCATATGTATACTATTATGTACAGGCTACCATCATACCTTTCATACATTATTTACATCTAATTTATACACATGCATGCATAAGTACACTAACTAGCACTTACGTAGATATTTGCATACATACATACACACATGAAGTATTCACATGCAATACCAATTAATGCAACAAAAATTCGAGGGCCTTACAGGTTCAACAGAAGGTTGGAATGGACGAGCTAGCTCTTGTTGTTCTACAGGTGACTAAGAGGTTCAAGCTTCTCAAAGGTTGAAAGAGTTGTACTGAGCTTGGAGTCACTTGTGTTCTTATATCTTCTTTGAAAAATATTTGACCATTGAAGTATCTGTTGTCTCACATCTTCATGCACGTTGGAGTGTTTGGTTTGGAGGAAAGAGCAAGTGAGCCTGCAGCCATTCATGCTCGGATTGACAAACATACTCAAGGAAAGATTGTCTGAATCTTCTATCCTCTTGTCAGGTTGACAAGTCCATCTTTTAGACATGCGTTTCCACCGGAAACCCTGCACATAATAAATGCTGACACATAGACAACTTATCTTTGTCTAAATTGTTAGTCAACATTAATAGTTGTGCTGTATGAAGATACACCAGAAGGGAAATGCCATTCTGTCATGTGACTTTGTGTGTTATAGGCAAGATAGGTAAAAGATATATCGTGCAGAGGTTTGTACTGTCACAATAAATGTTAGAGAACAAGGGATACAGCATGCTTTCGCGGGAAAACTTGAAATCCACAAAGATTTGAAATTCATTTGAATATCATGTGAAATGTAACTAAAGGAGATTTAAACGAGTGTTTGATAGCTGTCTAAAATATAATCATTAATAGAGGAGTGATGTATTTAGATAGTCTGTACCCAGAGAGAGTCGATGTTGATATTAAATCAATGATATAATCATAAGTCAAGTGAAAATTTAATCCATGTTGAAATCAAGTCGATGTGAGCATAATCAATGTATTAATGAAATCGATGTTCTGTACACAGTCGTTGTTCAGGTGAAGTCGATGTGCTGATGAAATTGTTGTTTGAAACGAAGTCGATATAGTCGTTGTTTCGTATGGAGTCGTTGTTCTACTGAAATCGTTGTTTAAGTAAAGCGAAGTCGATATAGCAACCAATCGTTGTTGCAATGAAATCGATGCTATGATGTCGTTGTACCATCCAAGTCGTTGTTTAAGTGAAACAAAATCGATGTTTCTATAATGTCGTAGCAACGAAGTCGATGTTTAAGTGAAACAAAATCGATGTTTCTATAAAGTCGTTGTAGCAACGAAGTCGATGATTAAGTGAAACAAAATTGATTTCTGTGAAATCGTTGTAGCGATGAAGTCGATGTTTAAGTGAAACAAAATCAATGTTTCTATAAAGTCATTGTAAGACTGAAATCAGTTTTTTACTTATGAAATCGATGTGTCCTAAGGGAGTTGTTTTTAAGTGAAACCGATGTGGAGATGAAATTGATGTTCTTCTAAAGAAATCGTTGTTCTATTAAAGAAGTCGATGTGTACTTAGACAAAACAAATGCATTGAACTTTAAATAGCAGTGTGTGTAGACAACTTACAGATTTTGCTTGAATTATTGTCTATGGATAAACTTCAAAAAATGTTGTTAGAAAATACTTGTCAAGGTTTTGTTAATCACCAAAAATACATATAATTAATAATAAATTACCTGGAGATGGACTGATCATAAATCTCCCCTTTTTGGTGATGACAAAAACATATAGAGTTGCATATATATATAAAAGACTGAAATAAATTTTTGAGGTATGTATTTCAGAATATTTTTCTCCCCTTTTTGTCATTAAGCAAAAGAACTAGATAGACATGTTAAAAAAATTGGAGATAGACAAAGATAAATGGAGCCAAGAAAGAAATTTCATTCATTAGAGGGGGTAGGCATGTAGAAAGCAGGAGACAATCTAGAAGCATGGCGAGTTATGAGCTGCCAAGCTTGAACTTCCTGCTCTTCAAAAAGATTTCTAAATACACCCCAACCAATATTATAAGATGGCCCCATTTCTAGACTAAGTCTTTTGATGTGGAGTAGCCTATGTTCTTCAATGAAGGAAGTATACTCCTGATTGCTAAGCGATGACTTGTAGGGTCCAGCAGTTCCAAAGCTGGCATGCTGAAGAATTTATCAATATAAAGAGGGTAGTGTAGACACCCATTTCTGGCCCATAAGTCGAGCCAAATTCCTTGTCATATCATTGACGCCCCACGTTGGCTCATCATCGCCTAGCTGGCTTTATATCCGATCATGGCATCTTTCTCATTAGTTCATCGCCCTGGTGGGTTCTTCCTGGTCAAATCAGTCAGTCTTCATCATCATCTCGTAGCCCTCTGAGTCAGAAGTCCAACGCTTCAAACTGCACGTCAATCCGATACTCATGCAAGGAGATCAGACCCTTTAATTGAGCCATATGCTGAAAGTCCATGAAGGCGACAATGTCCCTGTCGCGTTCACTTTAGAAGACAACACTATTCCTGTCGCGTTCATACCCATATCGACTTGCCTTCAAACCAGAATCGATCATCTTCAGAAGGCGACACCTCGATACGTTGCGTTCTAATTTGGCATTTTAATTCCCAAAAAAATCGCCAGAAAATGCTTAAAAGGTTTCCTTCTATGAAAGGCAACGTATCGAGGCGTCGCGACCTGTAACGACAAGGAGCCTGTCGCGTTCTGGTTTCCATGCAACGTACCCTTTCCTAACCCGACTTGGATCCTTTCTATTGATGAATAGTCCGACCTTTAGTTGGTCTAGAGGCGTCCAAACCCTTCCAAATTTGGAGGAAACCCTCTTTAGAGGTCCTTTCTGAGTTCTGATTCCCCTTGCCCGAGCTTACTAACCCAAATTCGGACTCTTGCCTATTATTCTCCTCTCAGCCCGTTCAGGAATAATGGGGTATAAATCCCTTCATAGAGCATCGTTTAGGGCAAGGCCGGCATCTGCTTCTTCCACTCCTAGAGAGCTACGAGTTCTCAGAAGACCTCTCAGCCTCTAGACACCGAGAAGTGCCCCCCAGGGCGTTTTCTCCTCATCTATGCTTTCTCTCTCTAATTCATCATCCTTTTTCTTCATACATGCACGTTTAGCTTCATTTCTTTTCGTAGATTTGCATTAGAACACCACACACACACCTATTTTAATCACCCAAGGGGTTAAAACCCCACCCCACGTGAGTTCCTCCCAATTAGCTCATGTTTACTCTTTGTTTTGGGATAGATTCTACACAAAACGTTTGACTAATGGGTTTTCTCTTGTTTTGATGTTCTCGGCAGGGTTGTAGAAGATAGTAGCAGCACGAGGCTCTTGCCCCTTGGCCGACTGAGGAGCAAGAAGAAGAGAATCCACAATCTTCATCTTCTGAAGCAGAAGGCTACGTTCATCTCGTCGCGATCGTGAGAAGGCGACGGGCAGCGCGTCACGTTCAGAGAACTGGAAGGCGGCACCTCCATCGTCACATTCAACTGAGGCGACGGTGGGCCTATCGCGTTCATAGGATGAGGTACCCTTCTGCCCTTTCTTTCTTCCTTTTCCAAAGTAGTTAGAGTCTTCCTTCGTCATACATCTCTTTTGCAACTACTTTGGTGGCGATCACGGTCCTTTTTCCTTATTTTTAATCATCATCTTTGGGGAGCAAATCCCGTGATTACACCTTTTGGCGATCACGGTGGGACTTCTAGTGCCTATCATGCTTGTTGTTGTCTTTCCCTGTCATTTTTAGTCTGTCATGTGTGTCGTCTTTCTTTAGATTCCATGTTTTCCCTTTTATTTTACTGTTGTTTTGAGTTCTGTTGTTCTGGGTAAGAAGGCGACGTCAAAACCGTCGCGATCTGGAAGGCGACAGGGAGGGCGTCGTGATCAAGTCAGTGCTCCTGATTCCATCTTCTTCTGTGTTTTGGGTTTAATTCAAGTACTCCATCCATGCTCTGAGTTGTTTGATGCATGTTACATGCCTGTGAGAGTCTGTTAGTCCTTCATGTTATAAGGTTGTTTGATTTTTTGTGCATAATCAGGTCCAGTCTGATCTCTGTCCACTGCGAAGAGGAACGCGACAAGCATCCTGTCACGATCCAGGTTGCGACAGGTAGAGTGTCGCCTTCTACTTCTGAGAGCAGATCGACCTGATTTCTGTTTTGTTAGTTCTAGGCTAGACTTTGCATGCACTCCGGTGCACATAGGGCGTGCATACATATTTCCATATTTTAGTTTAGGTTGTCCTCCTCGGCGACGCCCGCTCTCTCGGCCACGTACTCCTTGTGTCCGACTAGAGCACTCGCTCGAGGGCCTCCGTAAGTCCCCGCTGACCGTGGATTCCCACACGGCCGTCAGCTGGTTGTACCTGTTGCCACCTAGAGTTAGGGTCATGCATTGGTGAATTTGTGAGAATCCTAGTCAAACCTGAAGTTGGAAGCTTTCTCCCTTTAGGAAACCTTTCCTTTGAGGGAACTTGCTAAAAAAGATCAATCCATAAAAGGCAAACTTGAACTAAATAAAAGGAACCATCATCCTTGCCAACTGCTTGCTTTAGGTGAGACATTTTCTCTTTCTTTTGTTTGCATAGGAGTGTTTGTTTAGGAAACCAAGTGTCTGTTTAGGTTAGGGTGTCTCTTAGGTCTGGACAGGCTTTCTTTATTTTGGCACACCCACTTTCTAGATATGGAGTCCTACTTGAACCCAGTCTATGGTGATGAGAATCAGGACGCTGCATTCTACACCACCCATGACTATGAGGAATCTCTTCCTCATGATCTCCTCGAGGAGTCGACCCGGCCCTGGGTCGCTACAGTCCACACTAGTGAGAGTCACCGCCCCGACGATGGTGGCCCGACACTAATTGTTCGTTCTCCTCGCGCGACGATCAAGCTGCTCAACTCATGTGCCTAATTCCTCAGCTTGATCAGTCCCAAATCCAGAATCTCATGACGGCCCTCAAAGGAAGGCCACCTCGTCACCCTCACCCAGAGCGGGCACTTCTCGCCTCATGGCATCTACCTCTGGCCCCCGCATTATCACGGGACCAGCCGACAACACTCCCATCCAGCCGTGGGCCATTCGATTCACTCCTTTCGAGTCTGAGCACTATCATCCACGTGAGTCGAGGCCCCGGTCTCCACATATCTCCCTTGCCATCCACCAATGCTTGAGCCACGTGCGAGGCCGGCATCTCGTGCCTCCTCCTTGTATGCTCAACCCTCCGCCGCTCCTGACATGATGTCTAAGTGGGCGTCCATCAAAAAGGAACTCCAAGAGCTGCGAAGACAAGTCGACCCTAGGCAGCACCATGATGTTCACATGCCTAACTTCAATGGCCTGTGGGTCCTGTCTCCATCCGAGCTTCCAAAATACTGCAAGTACAATGGCACTGGAAACCCCTATATTCACATCAAGGACTTCATCTATGAGTCTGCACCCTATCAGCATGACCGCCGCTTGATGGCGTATCTATTTCGCCGGTCACTAGACGGGCCTGCACTAGATTGGTTCTATTCCTTGCTACCCGAGGATGCAGAGGACTTCGCCACAGTGAAGGGGAAATTCCTTGAACAGTTCCAAGATAGGGTTGGGCCAGAGTATTCTCTTATGGACCTCATGGCAGAAAAGATGAAGTCGGACAAAGATTTTGCCACATATGCCGACAGGTGGAGACAGATGGCCACACGAGTCCCTGTGTACCTTCCGGAGGGAGAGAAGGTTAATATCATCATTTCCAATGCAACCCCTGCCTATAAAAACATCCTAGCAATGAATGATATCACCACCATGCACCAACTGTACAGTCGGTCCCGGTTCATCTAGACCCAACCCAAAGACTCTCCCATACACTCCATGTTCGAACCTCAAAAGTCCCGCTTCCAAAGAAAACCTCAGGGACTGGTGACCAAGGTGTCCAAGTAATGAGCAGGTGAGTGCATTCAACCCTACCGGCTAGAGTAACAACCATCAACCTTTCACTGCCCAGGGTCAAAACCGCACCAATCCTCCACAAGGCCAGCAGCCCCAATACAACCAAGTACCACCTCCTGATGGCACCCAACAAAGGCGTCCCCTAGGCCCAAGGAGAACTCAGTACCCACCACTCCCTGAGACACTCTCCGACATATTCTTGGCCTTGGTCTCCACAGATGCCATCAAGCTCCCTCCGGAAAGGCCATTGAACCCGAGTGTGGACCAGACAAGGTACTGCATGTTCCATCGGCAGCCGGGTCATACCATTAAGCAGTGCTTCACATTCAAAGGCCTGGTATATGATCTGCATGAACAGAACAGACTGGACTGGACAACTCTCCGACAAGTGATTGGAGACATCAAAGAAAGGCAGAGGCAGCAGCAACAGCAGAGGCAGCAGCGCCAACCACCCCCTCAACAACAACAGCAACAACAGCCGTTGCAGGACCTGGGGATTGTCCATAACCCCTTGCCAAACCATCCGCCAGCTCCTAATCCACCACAACCGTCAGCCCAGGTGAACCCTATCATCCACCACCCCCCTCCTTAAGCAAACTGGACATATGATGATGAACCCGATGTTCAGCAGATGATGGCCATTAACCACCAATATCCTCAACAATCCCAACAATACAACCAGCCAAGACAGCTCCCCAGTCAATCCCTCCTTTAGTTCCCCAGGCCAACGCCATCATACTGCCCATCGGCTCAACACCTGTGCCAGTCGCTATGCCATCCATTATCCGACCCCCTATCATACCTCTTGCTCCACCTATCTCACACGCTACCACCACCCGTCATAACCACTCCCACACCCATCATTTTATCTCTACCTAGGCTGGACCAACCCTCCGCTGCCACACTATCCTCCAACAGGCAAAACTGCCACCCAACCGACCACCCTACGAGCGGACGAGTCTTCCGTCGCCCGTATCCACCCATCTCCACTACCTCCACCAGCCAAGGCATTCCCCAACAAGTCCTGCAACCACCTCAGCAACAACCTCAGCAGCAACCACAAGACAAGGGGGTGATTGAGCACCCCCGGTACACACTATGATATCCTCAAGCATCTCGATCATGTGCCAGCCAAGATTTCCATACTGGAATTGATAAAGAGATCCAAGGAGCACCAGGAGACATTGAGGAATTTTCTACAAAGGGTAGTGGTGAATGAGGACATGCTCGCCGACAAACTGCTAAGTGCACTAGCCATGGTGACTCGTGGGTCGGCCATCACCTTCGCCGAGAATGAACTAGCACCACCAGAAGCCAGGAGGCTCCCGCTCTGTGTTACCCTAGTCATCAACCATGTGGCAGTAGGGGCAACACTGGTCGACACTGGGCATCAATAAATGTCTGCCCACTGAGTACTCAGAGCCTGTGATGTGTCAGAAGGGCTGCTAAACCGACGCTAACCACCATAGCCGCCTATGACAACTCTAGAAGATCTTGCCACGGCATGGTGACTGTACAAGCTGAACTGGGGCCGTTAGCCGTCATTGTTGATTTCTATGTACTTGACATCGATCCCATGTTCAAGGCCATCTCGGGGCGTCCATGGTTAGAAGCATTGGGGGCCGTACCGTCCACTGCACATCAATGTCTAAAGTTCCCCTTCCAAGGACAGATCATCAAGGTCAAAAGCATAGCTACTGCCCACACAGTCAATGCCATCAATCACACTCTGCTCCCAGCTGTCTGGCCCGCCAACAAGCCCGTTGTCTCGGTGCTGGACATCAACTACCCATGGGCTTATTCATTCCATTCAAACAAGAGCAAGTCCTGCACAAGTCAATGTGGTCAAGAGGAAGGAGCCGCTAAACACCAAAGGGTGGCAAATCATGATGAAGCTAGGCTACGAAGAAGGAAAAGGCCTAGGGGCAGAATTACAGGGCATCACCAAGCCTATCCCAGACATCGTAATGAAAAGCTGATGGGGACTAGGCTACAGGAGAAGTCCAAGCCATGGTCAACTAGCACATCCACTCTCAAGGCCGACAGCCAACTGCTCACATGGACACTCTGGTGTCACTTTGTCAAAGGCCCAACCCAACCTGGATATACACTGTGGTGGTTGAGGCAGAACTGTCACATATGACATACATGGCAGGAACTTCTCTAGGCACATGCCCCCATGCTTACATATAAGGCGCTGGAAGCACTCCGTCCCGGAAAGAGAAGGAAGACAGGGGACCCAGAGACTGAATGGTACCATTGTTTTGATATAGAAGACATCACAATAGCCTTCAGCCATCTGTTCTGGGAGGAAGAAAGAACATGGCCGCCAGCTGCAGCCGAACTGGTAGATCCTCCCACATCCATCACATCCAAGAGGCAGTTGATGAGCGACGCCACTGACGTGGGAGAGCTAGACATCCCCTACGAGGAAGGGAAGGCTGTAGACGAGCTCTGGAGGGGTACGTGCTTGGCCATCCATCCATCACTCCTGTGTTCTCTCCTCCCCAGCCTGGTCCTTTCATCCCCTCCCCTAGTCATTCAACTGTCCCCCCAACTCTTGGCAGCTGCCCACAACATCCTCACTCCTGATCTCCCACCTGCAGTCCTCTCTGCTTTGCAATCTGATCCGAGCGATCACGAGATCACTCTCTCATGCTGCATGCTCTCGTCTGATCTCCAAAAAAAATGCCAATCTTTAAATGCACATTGAGGTCGAGGAGCCGGCATACCTCCTTCACCCTCCTAATCAGGGGCACCCCTCAACTGAGGCTTCCCCTCTCGCTCCTCATTAGAAGCCATCCTCTTCGAGGACACCATGTCCTCCCCTAGTCCTGTAGTCGTTTAGCTAGTTAGGATCATCTAGGTTAGAAGAGTCTAGTCTTAGTCTAGGAGAGTCTAGGGTATAGAGTCAGGTCAACCCAGCGCCCGCCAAGTCCAAACGTCGCCATAGGAAGCAACAGGGCAAGGCTATTCCCCGAAGATACCTTCAAGAGTTAGCTTGGTGATGCCAGGCACTATTGCTAATAGAGGAGTTCACAAAGGATGCATTGGTGCTAGAAGAAGAGATTGAGCAGGATGGGGTGTTCGTAGACGATGGATTTGGTGTCTATGAAATCATGAATGATGAAGACCCGGTCGATGAAGAGGATGGCGAAGTAGATGACACTGCCGAGATGTATGCGAGTGGCGTAAGAAGATTTGATGAACCTACAACGGCAGTGGATGAACCTACTAAGGAAGTCAATCTTGAACAGACGAAGAATCTAGGATAGTGATTATTTTAGCGAACCTCCCTCCTGATGAGAAGAGAAACTGGTGCAAATTCTGAGGGAGTACAAGGGTACCTTTGCCTGGTCGTAGGAAGACATGCCCGGCCTAGACCCCTCATTAGTGGAGCACCGACTTGTATTGAAAGAAGGGGCAAAGGCTATAAAGCAGAAACTCAGAAGGTTCCACCCACTTACGGCCCTGAAGATGAAGGACGAAGTAGATAAACTTCACAAGGCTAGATTCATCAGGGTAGTGCTTTATCCAAATTGGGTGGCAAATATAGTCCCAGTCATGAAGAAGGACGAAAAAGTCAGAATCTCTATTGACTTCCGGGACTTAAATAAGGCATGTCCAAAATATGACTTCCCGCTTCCTCACATTGATGTGCTAATTGATAACATTGTTGGGTATGAACCCTCTCATTCGTGGATGGATATTCAGGCTATAACCAAATCCATCTAGCTCCTGAAGATCAAGAGAAAACATCCTTCACCACGCCCTGGGGAACGTACTGTTACGTAGTCATGCCGTTTGGGCTAAAGAATGCTAGGGCTACCTATCAAAGGGCGATGATGGCCATATTCCACGATATGATGCATGTCTATGTAGAAGTGTACGTGGATGATATCTTGGTGAAGTCAAGAACCAGGAGAGAACACCCCGAGATCCTCGCCAAGGTATTTCAAAGATCAAGGGAGTACAAATTGAGAATGAATCCAAAGAAATGTGTGTTCGGGGTATCATCAGGAAAGTTGCTAGGCTTTTTAGTTAGTAAGCAGGGGATTGAGATTGATCTAAACAAGGCCAGGGCTATAGCGGAAATGCCGCCTCCAAAGAACATTTCACAACTAAGAGGCTTGATTGGGCATCTGCAATTCATTAGAAGATTCATATCACAACATTTACAAAGATGCCGCCCATTCTATGATCTCTTGAAAGGAGGGGCAAAGTTCGAATGGAATGACAAGTGCCGAGAAGCCTTTGATGATTTGAAGAGGTATCTCATGAATCCCCCAGTTTTGCAACCTCCTATACCTGGAAAACCACTAATCCTATATCTCTCAGTCATTGAGGACTCCCTAGGTGATGTCCTTGCGCAACATGATGAATCTGGAAAAGAAAGGGCAGCATACTATCTTTCTAGGATTTTCAACACCACTGAATCCAAGTACACCACCGCACAAAAACCTGCGCCGCGCTCATGTGGGTAGTCCAAAAGCTCAAGCACTACTTTCTTGCCCACGAGGTCAAGCTGATCTCGAGGATGGATCCACTCAGATATCTTCTAGAAAAACTTGTCCTCTCTGATCGGCTTGCACGCTGGCAGAGTTTCCTCTCACAAGTCGACATCTCTTTTGTGATCCAAAAGGCCATCAAAGGGTATGCCATCGCCGAGCACCTTGCCCATTTGCCCCTCCCTGATAGCGATTCCATCCGAGAGGAATTCCCTGACGAAGAGCTCTCGATCATCTCAAAGATCCCTTCTGGTCCCTCCATTTTGATGGTGCGCTCAACTCTCAGGGCGGGGCATTGGAGCCGTGCTGCTCACCCCGGAGGGTATTACCATCCCCATCGCTTTTCAGCTCACCTTCTCCGCCACTAATAACATGTCTGAGTATGAAGCTCTCCTCGCTGGTGTTAAACGTGCTTATATCTTGGGTGCGTCTCACCTTAGAATTATAGGAGACTCTCAGCTTGTTTTGTGGTAGGTGCTCTCAACTTACTGCACTCGTGACCCAAAGCTTAAACCATATCAAGATCTGGTCACGTTGTTGGCAAGGCAGTTCCGTAAGCTTATCTATGTCCACACTCCTCGCTCACAAAATATCATGGCTGACGCCTTGGCATCACTAGCTTCATCTCTATCTTTCCCTCTCAATCGTCGGACCGAGACAATTGTCGTCCAATGGCTCGATGTTCCATCTCCCCAAGATCCTTGGTTCAAGAACCTTAGGACAACCTTAGAAGAGAGGGCTAGGAAGAGATAAGTGCAACAAGTCATGCTAGCTGAGCTTGAGGAAATCTTATATGAAGAGGATCTGCCATGGTATTTTGAGATTGAGCAGTATTGTAAGGATGGGTCATATCCCAAAGGGGCAAATGCGGAGGATCGCAAGGCCATAAGAAGAGCCGCCTTAAGGTACACAGTCGTTGGAGAAGTTTTGTACAGGCGGGATCTTAATGGAGTTCTTTTGAGATGTCTCAATGATGACGAAGCTTGGAAAGTGGGAGAAGGAGCCCATGCTAGTGAATGCGGAGGGCATGTCAACAGTCAGAGGCTTGCTAAGAAGATCATTAGGTAGGGATACTACTAGCCAACCCTAGAAGAAGACTGTGCCATCTATGTCCGTAGGTGTGTCAAATGCCAACTCCATGCTGATAAAATTCATACTCCTTCATCTTCACTTCATCCACTCTCCACACCTTGGCCATTCTCAATGTGGGCTTTTGATATTGTTTGCCCCCTTGGTGATCCTAATGCTCAAACCAAACAAAAATCCTTCATCCTCACAGCAACTGAGTATTACACCAAGTGGGTAGAAGTAGAAGCATTCGCAGAGATCAAAGCATCCACAGTGTGCCTCTTTATCATCAAGAATATCATTTCGCGGTTCGGAGTGCCAAGCAGCATCGTCACAGACAACGGGCCACAATTCATCTCACAAGAACTCCAAGACCTCTGTAAGAAATACAACATCACTCTGTATCATTCATCTCTATTACCCCCAAGGCAATGGCCAAGCTGAAGCAACTAATAAAACCTTTTTTAAAATTTTGAAGAAAACTTGTGAATCGCACAAATTCGCCGATTGGCCGGAAAAGCTAATAGAGGCTCTATGGGCCTATCGTACCTCTGTCTGTACTCCCACAGGGAAAACACCGTATGCTCTCACTTATGGGATGGAGGCGGTAGTTCCATACGAGATCTTGATCCCTTCACTAAGAGTTCAACTTGATAAGGAACTTATCTTGACGAACGTCGAGAGGCGTTGCTAGTCCAGTTGGAACTTTTAGACGAAAGTGACTCATGGAGGCCGACCATGTACTCTCATACCAAGGCGAATCTCATGGTCTTTTGAAAAGAAGGTAAATGAGCGAAAATTCCAAGAGGGTGATATGGTCTTGAAACACATTTTTATCAAACCTGGAGGTCCAAGGTCTAAATTACAACCAGATTGGGAAGGTTCATACGTTGTGAAAGAGGTGTATCCAGGAAACGCCTACCGCCTACTTAACGCTGAGGGCGTAGAGTTGTCACATCCGTGGAATGGGTTGTACCTCAAAAGATTCTATCCCTAGGTCTTTAGGTGTGAGGCCACAACACTTAGATTAGGGATAACCCCGTGTTAAGAGTCCGAAGTCCTTTCCCAATCATCAGGGTTGCCCTAAGTTAGGACCAACACACGCACATGGCAAGCCCGGGCGACTGCACATAGTAGGTATCATAGCTATAAGGCCCGACTTTAGCGATGCGATGGTCATTCTCTCCCAAATCGGTCGAAGTGTAGGGCAAGGGTCGTGAGGGCGAGGTTGTCAACCTTAGGCACACCGTGATGAGAGGAAGTCTCAAGTGTTAGGATCATATATTCGGTTATGGCAAAGCTAGAAGGGGGGGTTGAATAGTTTTGCAGTGGAAACTTAAGCAATTTAAAAATTACTTCGGATTAATAGATCTACTCAATTAAAACCCCTTTGATCTGATGTAATGTGTGTGAACTAATTAACAAGTAGTGTGTAAACGAAATCCCTATGCATGCATCTAGCGCAATATAGATCAAACCACAAATCAACCACAGTGCACAAGGGATTTTTAGGTGGTTCGGAGATCACACCACGTGACTCCTACGTCCACCCCTCACACAGTGAGGACACACTACTCAAGAACTGAGTACAACACACACACACGAGCACAACGCTCAACCACACCACACCGCTAGATCAAGTCCACAAAAGATCAGATCCTCTAGCCTTGATCTGACCAACACACCACACACACGTTGTCTGATGCAAACACGCAATCAGAACAACATCCACACACACACAAAGATATGAAAATAGAAAGAAAGAAGAGTTCTGATTTGAGGATCAAATCCAATATGTAAACTCTTCTGTGAGTTCGTCCAGAATACTTCAAGCTTCACGTCGTTGAAGACCACGTGATGATGGAGAAGCTTGACTTGAGGACGACCAGCTTCAATCCTGCTCGTCGAATGGATCTTCCTTGTTCTGAGCAGAGAGTTGAAGCAGAGCAGCAGAGAAAAACCTCTCTTCTTGGTCTTTGCTTAGGGTTTTGGTGTGGAGGCTGCCTTTCTGCGAAAATACCTCCAAAATGATCTTTATATAAGGGTGTTTAAGTATGGAGAGTCGTGGTAAAAGGAAACACTCAAATATAGATCATATCCCGGCCATAAGATCTTCCCAAAACTCCGTCTGTCGACAGCCGACTTGCTGCTGTTGACAGGAACTGACAGTGTTCCAAATTACAGAAGTCTGGATGTTCTGTGTAGCTTTTACTGCATGCTTCTGTCGACAGATGATTTGTTGCTGTTGACAGGCACTTGTTTTGCCAGAAGACTAGTTTCTGACTGCATGAATCTGTCGACAGGGGGCTTTGTTGTTGTCGACAGGTACCTTGTTTTCTTGCTTTTCTTGATCTTTTAAGCTTGACTTTGGTACATGTCTTGCATAGTATCTCTCCTACATTGATGAACATAGTTAGTGAGATATTATGAACATATAGTATCAAGTTATTGCATCAAGTTATTTGTTTGAAGCTGTCATGTATTAAACTCAATTTACATTGTACATAAACTCAATTAACCTTGTTCATCATCAAACATGTTGTCATAATGTTAGAATGTGAACCCAACATTCCCCCCTTTTTGATGATGACAAAATTAGTCAATTAGTGTACAATTGAGTTTCTCCCCCTTTTGGCAGCATCCAAAAAGATAAGTCATACACAAATGGTTAAGAATGAAGCAAAGAACTGTGTTTCCAGTCATTGATCAGTAAGTGCACACAGTTACAAAAAAAATAATCCATTGCATGAAACAACAAAAGCAAAAGTGAAGGAGAAAGAGATGACGGAGTTAACAGACTGATGACCCAAAGAAGTGGAAAGAAATGAAGCAAAGAATTGTGTGACCACATAACTGAATTGTGAAAGATATGAGTGGGGAATGAGTGTTCAATTAGAATTTTAAGGTTCAGAACTGGTTTATACCCATTGCAAGATGTCATAGACACTAGTAGTTAGACACATAAAATTCTACAATGGTTAAGAGATAATACTCCGGGAATCTCAAGTTATAGCATTTAGGATACATCGTCCAAAACATATGATAGTAAGATAACCCCTTGAATAAAACCATTAAAGAAAATCATATACCTTAGTGGTGATTTTCAGTTGGTAAAGGAAGGTAATGTCCACATAAACATTTGACAATTGACAACCCATTGCCCTTGATTTAAATCTTGGAGGCTCCACTCTATTTCAAGCATTTGAACAATTTCTTTTGTCAAGTTAATGTGGGAAAAGTAGTAATTAGGATCACTTTCACCTTTTTTTGACGTGAAGGTAGACATGAGGGATGCCCGTACCCCCAGTTACTCAGTGTGAGTGACCATCATACTATTGTTCAGAGATAATGAAAAGACTTTTTTTTTACGCGAAGACAGACATTTGTGATGCCCATGTCCCCGGTTACTCAGTGATACTCATCATTGCTCTGCCTTTGTCCCATTTCAACTACTTTTTATGAACTTTTGAGTGTTTGAAATAGGTAGCTTTTCTCCCCTTTTTTTTATATATTTTTAACAATCAAGGTCAATGATTATTTAAGATCAATGGTTAATGTAAAACATTAAGTTCAAAACCTTCTTACTTATCAAACCATTTTAGAACATGATAATCCACAAGGGAGTTATTCAAGTGAGTTAGTTAAAATCATTAGATTTGATCAATGTTTTCTAGATGACACAACCTAGACTCAAGCACAAAATATTATATCAAAATCATTGTGATTAATTCAATGTCTTTGATACTATGTGAATATGAAAGATTGCAATGAATATTAAGTCCAAATTCTCCCCTTGTATCAATATATGAACATACTCATAAGGTAAGGATTAGAGAAGATGAAGATTTATCATTGAAATGTGTATCTGTCGACAGCAAGGGAGTGCCTGTCGACAGATGCACTCAGACCTGAAAGACTTGGTTCTGGGAGGTCAAGAACTGTGCTTGTCTGTCGACAGCAGAAGAAGTGGTTGTCGGCAGATGCACACGGGTGCAATTTCTGGGATCTGTGAAGGCATATCTGTCGACAGACTGATTGGGGCTGTCGAAGGGGCTTTGAAACTTCAACTTTAAGGCTTTGAATTGAGAGTGATTTGAATCATAAGATTGAGGGATAAATACACATGAACATGAAGGGTATCCCTTATGAATTTCACTCACCTACCTTAACTTACTCCCCCATAGAGTGTGCATATGATAACTCATCATTCAAGCATTTGCACATAAAAGGCATCCATAAGCATGTTCAAAATTTACTCCCCCATAACACATGCATAAAAAGTAGCACATAATTAGCCTTATGCATAACTGACTTTTGGTACTTGGCGGAGTATTTTATTTTACTCACGCATAATGATAGTTTCCAAACAAGCATAACTTGTTTTTCCACATGTCATCATTTGATATACCAAGAGATCATGTGCACAGTTATGCAAGCAAGATGACCTGATTCCAATGCTAAGAGGCATTGTTATGTAGGGGTAGCATTAAGACACATTTTCATTGCTCAGATAAAGGTAAAGATAATTTCAATTCTTGCAGTTCAAAACTGAAGTGATAAAGAGATTTTACCTGAACAGTCTTCAATCACAGTCTCAAAAAAAAATTACCTTTGTTCTCCATCATTTCTTGCCTTGCACAGCCAATGGCATGCATTTCTAAGTTTTGGCTGCAGACATCTCAGCTTGTTGATCAAGCTTGTTTTGTGACCCACACTTGCTTGGGTCCTGCAATGACATTAGTGTTAGGATCTAACAATGAAGATTTCAGAATCCAAAGTTTTGGTTTGGATTTCTATTGTTTTGTGCAGTTTTCCTTTCATAAATACATGAAATTTTTTATCTTTATGAACATGATGTTTATCCTTGTGTGTATGAACACATGGATTATTATGGAGCTTTGAAGCATGCACAGAATCATGGTTTTTATGCCAACAGTTCTTAGAAATATGACCAATTTTATGACATGTGAAGCATGGACTGGTTTGGCATGATTATGACAGTGCTGATTTTTATTCCAGGAATTTAGCAAGATGACCAGGTATTGCATTTAAAACAAATGGGTTGAGCATTTACCTGAATCTTACCACAGTATGAATGCATTTGCTGAAATCTCTGAGATTCTTTAGAGTACCTTTGATTATCCTTGAGTTGAGAAGAAGAAAGTGGTACCCGTTGATATCTCTTGGCATGATGTGGAGTGGAGATTGCCTTGTAGCTTTGTGGACTGATGGAGTTAGTGAGATGGGAGACCTTGTAGAGTCCTGTTTTCTTTTTCTGATTTTCAATTGAAACAGGATTCTTCATTTTTGCAGCCTTTTTATTCAATTTATTACTTTCTTTTTGAACATTTTTCTGAACATGAACTTTAGTAGAGTTTTGACTTGTTTGATAGCCACTTCAAGTCATTTGTCAATTTTCTTCTTCAACTTTCAATGCAACAATTTCTTTTTCAGAATTTAGAAGTTGATTTTTCATGACATCCCGACCTTGTCTTTGTTTCTTTCAATTTCACTTGGAACAACTTGATTTTTCAAGTCAGCAATTTCTTCTTAAGTTGTTCCATTCATCATTTAATGGTCTGTCATGATACAAACTTTCAATTTCTTTTTGAGATGATTATTTTCCTCAACCAGTTGATTGCATTTTTCTTTTATTTGATGATCATGAGCCATGTTAGAGATTTGTTTGTTCAATTGATCATTATCAAATTTGAGATTCTCATTATGATCAATCATTTTCATTTTCATTTTTCAAATCAAAATTTTCAGATTCAACCTGATCATGATCTTCTTTCAATTTGGAAAACTTGATTTCATAGTTTTTGACTTCCTTTTCCAATTTTTCATTCTCCATTTTCAATTTTTCATTTTCTTCATAGAATGCTTGAGCATTATCAATTATCATTTCATTCTTTTCCAGATTTTCTTTTAGCTTCTTGTTTTGAGTTTAACTTTTAAATTGATTGGACAAGTGCTCATAGCATTCTATCAATTCATCATAGGATATATCATTCTCTGAATCATAATTGGATATTGATGCATCAAATGGATCTGAATTGGATTTACCTGACCTTTGAGAGTTTCTTGACTTCTCTGACAGATGTGATCCTTCAGATTCGTCTGAACGGGAAGAGCCTCTTGAGCTGCCATGAGCCATGTAGCATTTTTCTTCCGTTCCCTTTCTAGACTTGCATGTTTCATAGAGGAGACCTGCATTTCATCAACCTTGTCATCAAACTCAATTATCATAGGTCTATTTATGATGCTTGAGAACTTAGCCATATTTCTGAATATGTTTCAGATGATTAGACCAATCAAAAAATATTGAGTGAGATCAAAAGCAATCAATCAAGTCAATCAGAATCAGATTTAAACCCGCTCAACAAAGCAAGATAGATCAGAGCGGTAAGCACACAAAGTCAGATCTCTCACAACACAACCGATGAACAGAAAACCTGCTCTGATACCAATTGTTAGGATCGATATTCGGTTATGGCAAAGCTAGAAGGGGGGTTGAATAGATTTGCAGCGAAAACTTAAGCAATTAAAAATTACTTCGGATTAATAGATCTACTCAATTAAAACCCCTTTGATCTGATGTAATGTATGTGAACTAATTAACAGTAGTGTGTAAACGAAATCCCTATGCATGCATCTAGCGCAATACATGCACCACAAATCAAACACAATGCACAGGGATTTTTAGGTGGTTCGGAGATCACACCACGTGACTCCTACGTCCACCCCTCACACAGTGAGGACACACTACTCAGAACTGAGTACAACACACACACACGAGCACAACGGCTCAACCACACACACACACGCTAGATCAGTCCACAAAAGATCAGATCCTCTAGCCTTGATCTGACCAACACACCACACATGTTGTCTGATGCAAACACGCAATCAGAACAACAATCCACACCACACAAAGATATGAAAATAGAAAGAAAGAGAGTTCTGAGTTGAGGATCAAATCCAATATGTAAACTCTTCTGTGAGTTCGTCCAGAATACTTCAAGCTTCACGTTGTTGAAGACCACGTGATGATGGAGAAGCTTGACTTGAGGACGAACCAGCTTCAATCCTGCTCGTTGAATGGATCTTCCTTGTTCTGAGCAGAGAGTTGAAGCAGAGCAGCAGAGAAAAACCTCTCTTCTTGGTCTTTGCTTAGGGTTTTGGTGTGGAGGCTGCCTTTGCGAAAATACCTCCAAACGATCTTTATATAAGGGTGTTTAAGTATGGAGAGTCGTGGTAAAAGAAAACACCCAAATATAGATCATAACCGGCCATAAGATCTTCCCAAAACTCCGTCTGTCGACAGCCGACTTGCTGCTGTCGACAGGAACTGACAGTGTTCCAAATTACAGAAGTCGGATGTTCTGTATAGCTTTTACTGCATGCTTCTGTCGACAGATGATTTGTTGCTGTCGACAGGCACTTGTTTTGCCAGAAGACAGTTTCTGACTGCATGAATCTGTCGACAGGGCTTTTGTTGTTGTCGACAGTACCTTGTTTTCTTGCTTTTCTTGATCTTTTAAGCTTGACTTTGGTACATGTCTTGCATAGTATCACTCCTACATTGATGAACATAGTTAGTGATATATTATGAACATATAGTATCAAGTTATTGCATCAAGTTATTTGTTTGAAGTTGTCATGTATTAAACTCAATTCACATGTACATAACTCAATTAACCTTGTTCATCATCAAAACATGTTGTCATTAATGTTAGAATGTGAACCCACATCAAGCAGGGACGGTCAAATAGCAAAGGTAAAGAAACAAAAAGCAAAGAAAGGATAAAAATACATGATAGAATAGGGGCATGGCAAAGATGGCAAAGTCCTCGCGGGACGCTCATGAGCCCGGCGTCGTACGCATGCCCTAGACAGTGCAAATCCATAAGAAAAGACACAAAGTCCCTATGCAACAGACCTAATCTTTAAGGGTATGCTGCGGGAAGAGGCCGGACCCAACGTCCTTAAACCTACATTAGACTTTCCTTAAATAGTCTTCCATTTCCCTCTATAAGATCGGGTCATCTCTTAGGTATGGCCTAAGTAGCTGCACTATCAACTAAGAGCAGCCGCCTATGGCATGTCACCCCTAAATGCACGTCCTATCTTAGTAAAGCCTTCGGTGAAAAGGGGAAGTGACCAAGACTCATAAACCAGTGGTTTGAACTAGTCTGTGTGTTGTGGCCCAAAAGGGCGAGTACCTTCCATCTCGCGCGTTTTATTTTAGGAAGGGCTAACGTCGGCTTTCTTTCAAAAACTCAAAAAAAAATCAAATATCTCAAAACTCTAAAAAATCAAATATCTCAAAACTCCAAAAAATCAAATATTTCAAAACTCCAAAAAATCAAATATCTCAAAACTCCAAAAAATCAAATATCTCAAAACTCTTAAAAAATCAAATATTTCAAAACTCCAAAAAAATCAAATATTTCAAAACTCCAAATAAATCAAATATTTCAAAACTCCAAAAAAATCAAATATCTCAAAACTCCAAAAAAAATGTTTTCAAAATCTCAAAGAACACTTTACTCATTCATTCATGCATGTCATTTACTTATTTATTTTTTTCGCCTATTTTAATAAGGCTTAGCCCCTTGACCATTTATCGAGATTGGTTACTTGTCATGCTTAAGGCAAGGGGATAAGTCGAAGAACGGATCTAACTTGTCTTCATGGTTGTCCTAAGTGTGCAGGTCGCAGCAGAAGAAAGAAGCGGCACTCATATCTCACTCGTCACTGTCACACAATCACATTCCATAGACAAAAGATTCCATTCTATTCTATTCCATATCTACATCATCATCATAACATGAACAAAAAGGGATCAAAGTACAAGCCTTCAACCACTCTCCCCTATACCCTCAGGCGGGCGGGAAGGTGGAGGGGCCATCTCTCTCGGTCCCGTCGTGCTCCCCTCGGTGCCCCCCTCGCGTCGTCGTCCCTCCTCCTCGTTCCTCCGCCATCCGGAGGAACCTGTCAAGTAGTGCCCTGCTGATCCGCTAGGGATGCCGCTCCTGCTGGCCGATGAGTGACTGCACCCGACCAGGGACAAGGCTCTCTCTAGCCCCCTCATTTCTGACCTCAGCAGCTCGTGGCGATGTCGCTCGCTCCCCAGCTGTGAACGAAGCTCATCCACCTCCCGGCGTAGTCCCCTCGCCTTATCCGCCTGAGGGCGTAGGCCAACTCCGCCATCTCCGCCTCTAGTGCGGTCGTCTGCGCCAGAGCATCCTTCAACTCTGCCTCCTGCAAGGCAAGCATTTGTCAAAAGGGGAAATAAAGAACAAGGGCAAGTAATTAATAACTCACCCGCTCCGCAACTGGGCCATGGCCTCCTCCGCCCGGTCACTGCTGCTGCCAACTGACCCTCCAGCACGGAGCGCCAGCTCGTCCCGAGATGTGGAAGCGCCTCCCACTATCTGCTGCGCCCGCTCCAGCTCGGCGCGCTGCAAGGAGAGACACAGGAGTAGTCAACTGAAGCTAAGGTAAAGGGACAAGGAGTAGAGCACTCACCAGCTCGGTCACGGTCCGCTGGAGGTCATCCCTCTGCTGGATCGTGGAGTGGAGGACACCCTCGAGGGAGGCAATCCGACCCTCGGGGTCAAGCTGCAAACACAAGTTAGGTTAGCCAAAGGATTAACAATTGCAAATATTTAGAAGGGGCTAAGCTAGTAACAACTCACCAGTCGTTGGATCCCCCTATACACCTGGGCCCCGTACCTCCGTGCATAGGCACGGAAGTAGTCCTCATCGCTGGTGGCCTCGGAGGTCACAATCCGGCCTCGCTGTCGCCAGTCCTCGAGCTGCTCACAAGCTCGCTCTCTCCAGTCAGTGACCTGCTAGATGCCCCGGAAGCTGCGACCCGGCCTCCCCACAGCCTCTGGCCGGTCGAAAACTCCACCACCATCTAGTGGAGTCCCAAAGTCCTCGCCACCAGCCGCAGTGGAGTGGCACCACCATGTTGAAGGCATGGAGTCAGATCTCCCTACCGAAGTAGGGGCGGCACTGCTCCACCCACGGCTGGTCAGCGTCGTCCTCCCCAGCGAAGGGGGTCTACCCAACCTGCACATCACAGATAGAAAGCTCATAGCAAATTGTTAGTGACAAATTAAGGAAGGGTTGCAAAGGGTAGAAGTACTCACATGCCCAAAAGGGACGGCGTCCAGCGCGTCACTGGATGAGGGTCACCTGTAGTGTAGGGACCGCTCATCGCGGCGAAACCGACAGCGCTGCAAGAGTGGCACAGCACCGGCCGCCTCGGCACTCCCGGCCCAGGGAAGGGAGGTAGTGATAGGCCCACACTTGCAAAACACATAGTCAGTATCACAAGCAATTAAAATGAGTAGGAAAAAGCATAAAGGGTAAGGGTGAGAAGTATACCTGTAAAACGGGAGAACCCGGCTACCCCTGTCTCCCTACCAGAGGTACCCAAGTGTAATCACGGGGAATGTGCACCCCAAAACATGCAAACAGGTATTAACTATAGAAGCATGGGAACATGGATGTGATTGCCACCTAGATGGTTGCCTAATAATGAGAATGATGGGGCTAACTACACTAGGAAATGGAAAGAGGACAGAAGGACTCACTGAGATCGCGACGGGTAACCCCGTCGCAATGGGCTTGAGTCGCAACGCCGGGTAGGGCGCGTCTCTTTGTCGCGTCGCCCTCCTCTGCCGCATCTCTGCAGTGCGGGAGAAATGTGAGAGGACCTTCTTCTTGCTCTCCGGCCGGCCAGAGAACAAGAGCTGCTCGTCAGCTTTCACTTGGGTGCCTGCCAAAACAACGAAAACAAGAAAAGAAACCCTATTAGAACAAGTTTAAGTGTAGTAGCTATTCGTAAATGAGGAGAAAAGACGAAGCATGGAGTGAACGAACCTGGGGGGTGGTTTTTAAACCCCTAGGGTGCATGGAAAACGTAGGAGGAATATGGAAATGCAACCTATCTAAAAATAGCAAAATGCATGAAAGAGAAAGGAAGAGGAAGAGAGGAAGAAAGAGCCCCAAAAGGGCGACTCCCGGCACTCAAATATCGTCCTTCGATGCTGTAGAAGCCGTGGAAGAAGGAAGGAGTCACCCTCCTCACGCCAAGCTCCATGGATGAAGAGATGTGTAAGGCTTGATGTGGAGAGTGAAGAAAATGAGAGGAAGGGGGAGCTGCGGGCTAAGTCCAGGTCACAGAAAATTTTGGCAGCCCTTCAGGATGAAAAATGGGGCTCTCCCCGTCTGAAGGAAAGGCCTTGCTTTTATAGACCAAAGAGAGAGAATAATCCCATTTTCATGATAAAATACTCAAGTAAGGATAAATGTCATTAATTCCGTGGGTGAGAGTCCAAAGGGTGCTCAAGGAGTCCCACAATCCCAATATGTGCTCAGGAAGTTGGGGGGTTGCTTGGGGATAAATGCAAAGGCCATGAGAGGATAAATAGGAGGTGGTTGCGGAGGCCAGCGCATGCGGCTGTTGTCGCAACGGGACGTAGGGGCGCGACAGGGACTAACGCGACGGCCGAAGGGGCGCGACAGCAAGGCCACGTGCATGGATATGCATGGGCTTTCGCGACAGCCAAGAGGGGCGCAACAAGGCTAACACGACGCCTCGACCCGTCGCATTAAGGAAAATGAATTTTCTCGAATTCTGGCCAATCAAATGGGAGAATAATAGGCATTTAAGCTTGTGGACTCTTTTAGAAGGATAATGGATGGATTTCATTAAAATTGGGCTACTTAATGGGCGCAGGCTAATGGTGGGCTCAAGTGAGTGACCAACTTGGGGCTCAATAAAATAACAAGAAATATGGTTCAACTTGTAAGCCAGAATCGGGTGTAACAGATTGCCCCTCCTTGGCTTCCACTTTGCAGGGGAGCGAAGCGGAAGTGAAGCGGAGGTGTCATGAAGTGACGGCGGAGCGGAGATGATGCAGAGTGGACTGAAAAGTGGGAGCCAAGGTAATGAGACACCCGATCTAATCAACAAGAAATGGAATCATCTTGAAAGCCCCGAGTTAGCTGCTCGAGTAGAATGCAAGGAAAACACAAGTCTGGAAAGAAGAGGAAAGAAAAGGACGATCAACCCTCGATTGAGACCCTAGTCGATGGCCTGCAGGTTTCATTTTGGAGGGACATGTGCGTGCCAGGCAGGTAACTCATGACTCTGTCCTGGGAGCGGTTCGCAACCAAAAGGATCAAAAGGAATAAGGATGAAATTGTATAGAGATCTAGACAAGGAAATTCTTGACAAACTGACAGGAACAACTCACTCAGAGGCAGACCTTCCGATTCGGAGTGAATAGGATTTCTTGGTCAAAAAATGAAGAATGGTTGGGCACTCAACAGGGCTCACCATTAGCCAGGGATGTAGCAACCCGAAAAAAATTAAATACTTAAAAATTCAAAATAATAATTTCTTTTAATTGAAATAATAGAAACATACGTACCATTATTGTATGTGCAAGAATACACAGGAAAATTCCGTAAAAATTATAAATCAACCCCAAATAATATCCCTAAGTGTTCCACGAAGAAATTCGTGCAACGAAAAAATCCGATTGGCTAAGAGTACGTCACAATGTGACTAATTATCCAAATTAGGAAACTAAGTCAGAAAACCGTTAACACGGAAAAATAACGCGCTCATAAAACTAAACGATCATGTTGGAGATACTTCCAACATCATGTGATGATTAACCATTATCGGGTTGGACCAATGGACCTCTCATAGCCCATGAATAAATTCAAATAAGAAAATGCAATAAAATTCATAACTCTATTATTCCTAATTAAAAAGGGAAAACCTATAAGATAAATTTCAATAAATAATGGCTGGTTAAGTGGACCCATTAAAAATTAGTGGGCCAAAAAGGATTTTAAAAGAAGAAAATGGGAAAAAACCCTAAATTCGTAACTAAATTATTACCTAAATAGAAAAGGGGTATTTAATAATATTAAAAAGGAAGTTGGTTAGAATTGGATTCCTAAACCTACCCTAATAGGTGGCCACGAATTTGGCTCCCATCTAACCCAAATAGGAAGTGGAAAGCTTGGAGGAGGTTAGGAAAGGAGGAAATTCGGAATTTAATAGAAGTTAGAGTACTATTAGGAATTAGAAACATAACATGCATAAATACACCTCTTAAACCCCCTGGCCGACCCTAGCTCATGCCAAAGGTTGATTGGATGGGGAAAAGAGGCCAAGGAGGAGAGGATCTCGTGGGGAGAAGGAGTTCTTGAAGCTTCTTCCTCGTTCTTGGAGTTCTAAGCCCTAGAAGACAAATCGAGTCAAAGGTAGGCATCTCACAGCATAAACCATGAAACTTTTTCTGTAGGATGTCTCGTCTATCAGGAACGAAACCCTCAAGTTTCATAATTTCCATCGAGCATATCTTTAGTTTTGATTTTCATGTTCTGCAACTTACATGACCCCGAACCCTCTTCTTAACTCTTGATCTCCTTGTATACTCAATCCATGCTACGAAATTTTTATTGTAGGAACGATGCATGTTAGGCATCTTTTGCCCCTAAAAGCCCTAATTCTTGTTGAGCATGTTGCTCGAATTAAATCAATCTTGCTCTCTGTACCATGTTCTATTACTCGTTATTGTTCATGCTCAACCCTGTTCAAACCCTGCTCTCTCTCTAATTCCTATTACTGGAAGTACTCTCGTATGTCTAGTTTCATTTGCCACTGGTTTCATGATTTTTCATCGTGTATACATTTAGTTAGATTTTCTGAACGACCCTGTATCAAAATCTGATATTTCTGGTCCGCAATCCAATGTCTGGCTGACTCCTGTCAGAGTCAAGTGCAGACCATCAGAAAGCGACGGCCCGATAGTCACCTTCTGAGATCCGATTGCGACAGCCTACCCGTCGCATTCAGAAAACGACAGGTAAGCCGTCGCTATCCCTGTGCCTGTCCTGTCGCGACCCTTTCCCGCCTCTGTCGCGTTCACAAGGCCGTCGCGACAGTACCCATGTCGCGTCTGCCTACCCTTGTCGCATCCTCATTAGCCCATGTCGCGTTCACAGGTTTTTGATGAAAATCCATAAAAATTATTTATGTCGCTTCCTAAATAATTCTTACACCTTTTACAGTTCTACCCCCAGTAAAAATTTGTTTTAAAAAATGGAGCTACATTGAATGATTTAAAAATACATATCAGAACTTATTTCTAGCTATGATTCTCTTACACATGCACACACATAAACCATCCATATTGTGGCTGAAATTTGGCAGAAAATATCTCATAATGTATCTGGTAAATTATTGCAATAAAGTATATTACTTGCCTATTTTTTAAAGGACTTGTATTCGTTTCTTACGTTGTTCATATACCGATATTGACGCTCCAATGTTCTAGAATTCCTCTAAAACGTCGAGCACATGTTTATATACACACTTTACTTGGCTTGTGGTGAACTCTCCGTCGGATATTCCTTTCGACGGCCTAGGTGAACCTTGCACAAGGCCTCCGTAAGTCTCCTCTGATCATGGATTCCACATGGTCGACGAGCCGGTTGTACCCTAACACCATTACCCCTTTAGGGATCGATATGATCCAAACGGCTATTAGAAGTTCGCTCTTACCTTGAATCACGTCGGACCTCTGGACTTGTGCATAACATGGCTAGCGGGAAGATCGTGAACTCCACCTGACTGCCAATACGACGTGCGCGTGTTGGCAACTGTTACTATCGCTTGTTTACTCGTTGTATTACGTGCAATGCCACTAGCTCTCATCTACACTCTACTCGCTCATCTATCCATTCCTCTACTATCTCGTCTATTCATCTAGTGCTCTATCTATTTCTTGGTACTCTCAATTGGCCATTAATGATTGTCTAAAGATAAACAATATAACCAATGCCAGTGCAATAGGGCCCGATCAGGTCCTGGGGGGGAGCGCCCGAAAGTGCCATTTGCCTGTGGGAGTTAAATGATCAGGATGTCGGCATTACATCCAAGTGCCATACTATCAAGATTAATCTAAGACAATCAACACAAAGTGTTATATTCTCTCGTTGTCTTTTGATAAACAAGTGCTATACCCTCTCTCGGCTATCTTCGGATAACCAAAGTGCAATTACTATCTCGATTGACAAGAAAGTTAATCAAAAGTGTTATACTATTCGATTGATAAGAAAATCATCAAAGTGCAATTTACTCTCTATATGGCCAACTACTTTCTCTCTCCTTGCTATACATGTTGCTTGATATTGCTTGACGTTGACGCTATGTGCCATCGTGTTGTGGTGGTCTTTCTATCGTGACTCGATCTTATTCATTATACTATACTTGATTCATCTGCTATTTGAACCATGTTACTTGTGCTCTTACTTTCTCGACTTTACGTGACTCGCTCTATCTTTAGTTACTCTGCCATTTAATGCACAAATTATTTAAAGCCTGCTTGAGCCTGAGATTTAAGTCCTACTGGGCGTTATCGCTCACCCTTCGTTATTTGTTATTGTGTCTCAGGTAAGTCGGACTTTGACGTCACACACACCAATGGGACAGGACCAGAGTGATGAGCGACCTGGAGTCAACTCATGAAGTTACCATTAGTACCATGGAGTCTAGTAGTTATTGCTTTAAGTTCTTTTCAATGTAATGATGTCATGAGCCCTATGTATTGGCTCCGAAATTAGTGGTTGTAATAGTCTTAGTGGAATTTCAATGAAAAGAAGAGTTTATTCAATATATTGTTCAATAGATGCTCTGACTTATTCAACTGTTGTACATTTTCTCTACTATGTACTGGTTCACGTTCTCGCCGATTTATTCTGCTGCTAAATTGGCGGGGCGTGACAAGGGATGAGTCGTGAGAGCTCAAAGTCCTACATGATGCATACTGGGCTAAAAGAAAAGAAATCATTAAATCAAATGCAAAGAAAGGAGAAAATAGAAAATATATCAAGGATAATATTGCTAAACCAGACAAGAATGGGTCGAGAGTCTTCCTGCAACCGCTGTGCAAAACAGAGTCCGTCGTTCCCAAACTTACCTGACTTAACGGCCTATCCAACGATTAACAATGTGCACCTAGATTATCACTGTTTTTGGTAAAGGGAACTCAAATCCCAGAACACATTCAGAACCAGCCGGTCCTTGAAACGATATAATAAGTAGGATACCATATAGTAATGCAAGGGAATAGGGATAGGAATACTTACCTAACTTACCTGTGAAGAACTTTTTTTTTTTTTGAAATTTTCTGATTTTTTGAGATTTTTTATAAATCAATTAAAACAACAAAATATACATACGCAATGAATAACACAAACAAATTATGCACAGACACAAACAAGCACTCAACTAGCATCATACATATAAACACACAATGATCCTGATCAATGGACTGGGGTTTGATTAGGTCGGTGGATCCGCGACTTAGAACGTGGTCGCGTTCATATAGCAGCGGTGACGGGCGCCGCGACAAGGTCGCGGCATATCAGAAGACCATGATCTTAATGCGGTGCACAAAGGCGTCGCGATTCTATCCGAGCATTCAAAACACAAGAACCCCCCCCCCTTTCCCCCTTTTGTGCGGTTCAACGTGCAAAACCTCCTTTGAGCTCCGGCGATCGACCCCCTCTTCTCACATCCTCACTCTCTCGCTCTCTCAATCTCCCATTCTCAATCTCTCACTCACTCTCTCGAGGTCACGGCAATGGAGGGAAGTGGCGACGGTGTGTGTTCCTCGGCGGGAAGGGGAAGAGGACGGCGGCGAGGAGGAGCTCCCGACGGCGGGAGGCGGCGGCTCCGGCGGAGGAAGTAGTACCAGAGGTTGAGATGGAGGAGGAGGAGGCTCCGACGCTTGACTTTGAAGCGGCGGTGAGGGCTCGAGAGCAAGCAATGAAGAAGGTAGGTGTTCGAGGCACTAGCTCCTGATTTGTGGATGTGTATGTATGAGGAAAGCCCCTAGAGGGCTCAATGTAGGGCGTGATGCCCAGAGAAACGGCCGCCGGACAAGGAAGATCCGGTCAATCTATGTCTGAGAACGCGACGGCCTAGCCCGTCGCGACACCAGATGTCGCGACGGGGTCATGGGCCGCGACCCCGTCGCGTCGGCCAGGGCCGTCGCGACATGGTTGCGGTCTACTAGGGGGTCGCGACCATGTCGCGGCGCATCGGGGCATCGCGACAAGGTCGCGGCCTGCTAGGCCCGCGCAACCTCATCCGAAAGACCAAACCAAAGCATGCTTGAACTGACCAACGGACTGATTTGTGCTTGCAGGGGGAAATGAGGGTCGGGGTTTCCTGGCTATTAGTTTTGGCAGTGTATCTAGCTTTCCCGGGGTTTCAGAGGGAGAGGTTAGATGAGATGGGGTTTGGAGAGGTCTTGAGGATGGAGAGGATGAGGGCCGATGCTCCACTCACCCAGGCCCTCCGCAGCAGGTGGGACACGGAGGCGACCGCTTTCGTGCTCCCATGGGGTCATATGATCCCCAGCCTGGAGGACGTGAGTCGCATCACGGGGCTGAGGGTGAATGGGTGACCAGTCAGTGGCTTTACCTACCCATGCTACCAGGGGTTAGCCCATAGACTGCTAGGTTTGACCGTAAGGCAGAGGTCTTCCCTCCTCTATAGGATTAAGCTTCAGGAGAGCCTAGGGCTTTTTCAGAGGGTAGGGGGGGTGGCTGAGACGGCAGATGAGCAGCTACAGCGGCTGACGAGGGGTTGCAGGGAGGCCTTAGCAGATGAGCCAGGAGCCCAGGCAGACCTGGACCTGCGTCGCTTCCTTATCTTCTTTCTTGGTAGACTTCTGTTTGTCACGAGCGACGTGGTCCACTGCCGGTTCCTGCCACTTCTAGAGGACCTAGGTCAGGTAGGGAGCTATGCATGGGGAGCGGCGTTCTTGGCGCATCAGTTCGAGAGCCTGGGTTCCTCGGACGGCAGACGCCATCAGCGGCTTCTACCCCTTCCTTCAGGTACATTCTCCTTCCTCTTACTCCTTAAATTGTTCTTTTGATATTCAATGTGAACTAACGTTGCTTCATGTTTTTCTTGTAGGTCTGGGCCTACCTACACCTTCCTGGCCTGAGGAGGGGGACCTTGGAGCGATCGGACATCATGCCCTAGCTCAGCGCTGGGTGCCGCATAGGGACATGCCCCCCCTAGAGGACCAGCTAGCGTCCCTCTAGGACACCATCGATCTCTACCCTCAGCTAGATGGAAGTGCTCTAAACCCTCTCTGAGCTCAAATTGATTACTTCAACTATTTGGCTACTGACAAGATGTGCTTGATGTGCAGGTGGTGTGGCAGCCGTATCTAGAGGAGGCAGATGAGGGACAGCCTTGGTTGGAGCTGGCCCGCCCCTACTTTGGTAGGACGGTGTGGATCCATGCTCTCAACCTAATGCTACCTCTCACCACTATCTGACTCAGAGGTCTCTTGGCCTACGTCAGAGTGCTGTGGAGTTTCCCAGCCGAGACCGGACCCCTAGGCCGGGTCGGAGCTTCCGGGGACTCCATGACACCACGACTGGCATGAGCGGGCCAAGGAGCAAATCTAGAACTGGGAGCGCCGAGGCAAGCAAGTTAAGTCCACTGCCACCTCAGATGACGTATACCTTTAGGCATTCGCCTTAAAGTGCGGGGCGAGGGTCTACAAGGGTGCAAGACGACAGGTAAATCTCCTAAACTCAGACTCCATGGATTGTTCTTTTATTGAATTGAGCTGACAATTTTGGAACGAATTGTAGGTGGATGTGGCCGGCGAGATTGCCTCACTTCGGGCCCTGCTCCACTCGACGGTGCAAGATCGGGAGGTAGCTCAGAGGGAGGCAGACCGGCTGGTAAGCACTTACTCAGACTTCAGTACTTTACCAATTTTATAGCTGATTGGAGAAACTGGCCGTGTTGCATGTGCAGCGTGTAGAGCTAGAGAGGGTGAGGAGGGCACAGTCCGGTGCATCTTCCTCCAGAGCAGCAGAGAGCTCCCAGTAAGATCTGGAGGACCGACTGGCAGATGCGGTCAGGAGGGCCGAGGAGGCGCGGGCGGAGTTAGCTGAGCGGAGTAAGTGAAACAGTGATTTAGATTGGAAATCATTCAAATTTGGCACTAACTTGGCTTTTCCTGCAGGAGACGGAGCTGAGGACTGCCACCGACTGAGCGGCTGAGCTGCAGAGGGAGGTGGACAGAGTAGCGGCAGAGAGAGACCAGCTACGCACTCAGACGGACGCGATGACATCCGAGCTGGTGAGGCTACGCACATAGGGACTGGTCGTGGATCAGGCAGAGCTGGCCCAGCTGCGCGCTGATCTGCACATGTAGCAGACCCTAGCTCGGGGTCTACAGGAGGTGATGACGGCCATAGGCCGGTCCTGGAGCAGGAGCAGGAGCAGGAGCGGTGTGAGCAGAGCTAGCGGAGCGACTGGCACCTCTGTTAGGCAGTATTTGGCAGGTTCCTCCAGTCGCCGGAGGAACGAGGAGGAGGAGAGACGCCTCGGAGGTGAGACGAGCGCTAGGAGTGGTCGGGGTGGTGGTGAGATGCCACCACCTCCTGATAGACATGAGGGGTCGGGGGAGAGTGGCGGTGGACAGTGAGGAGTTTGTGGTCCACCTCCCCCTTATCTTTGTACATGATGCTTATTTTTAGTGGATCTTTTATGTTTTGTGCCAATGATTTGTGACTTTTTTTAGAATGAATTGAAATTGACACGAGTGTGATATGAGATCCGAAAGAGAGAGAGAAAGGAAGTTGAGTACATTGTTGTGCTGCTCATTATTATTTTTTTTTTTGAAATTTTTTTTGAATTTGAATTTTTGAATTTTGAATAATATCTAAAGCAAACTCTACACATGAAATGGAAGGTACTTACACTTGCTACTACAGCACTAAAACAAGATCAACTACTAGCAAGGGGTCGCATTCATTCCCCTTTCATTAAAGACCACCAAAAGATCGGATGTGCATTAGGAAGGTGGCGTCCTATAGTTCGTTGCCCCTAACTCGCGGTGCCGTATAAAGGCCATATCTGGGAGATGTTGAGCCTTATAGGAAGAAAGGAAGAAGAAAGTCTGAGGATAAGTCTCGTGCAAGTTTTTAAAAGACAAATTGGGCTTAGCTTCCTTCCCGGTACACCTTTTAGAGATTCAATCTATTGAGGAGGGACTTTTGGTCACTTTATTGTGCTTGTTTCTTGTTTGGGGCATGTGTACGACCGGGCTCAAGGGTGTCCGCGGGGAACTGTACTGTCACTCTTTGCCATGCCCCTATTCCTCGATTTTCTTTCATTTATTCTTCTTCTCTCTTTTGATTTTGCTTTTCTTTTGCAGGCCTGATTAACCATCCTATTTGAGATGTCCTCTCAGCAAGGTGTGCTTAGGTCGGTCACCTCGCCCAAATATCCTTTTTGCATTTACACTTCGACCGAGTAAAGAGGAGAACAGATTTTGCACCACCTAGGTATGGGCTAAGTAGCAGCGATGTTTGCTAGAGGAGCCGACTAAGGTTGCCATGTGAGTGTGTGATGATCCTGCTTAAGGTGACCTTTAATGACAGAGAATGAACGTTGGTTCCCTAGCGCGGAGCAGTCTCTAGCCTGAGTGTTGCAGAAGCAAAATAAACCTAAGACTGACTCGACCACTCTAGTTGCGAACTGAAATGACTCTCTTTGGGTTGAAATAAAATTTACATGTACAATGCGACCCCTATACGACCTGCATTAGTCTTTGAACTTTGACTTTGGTTGATTTTAATTAGCTCAATTGCAGGAAACCATGGAAAAAGAGATGGCAAGAATAGGAGTCAGCTCAGGAACAAGAATAAGAGGGAGACAAGAACTCTACACGAATATGAGGGATAGGAATCCTCAAACAACAGTATTTACAAAGAAAAGAGAGGATATCAGTGAGGACTGAAACCTGGAAACAATGAGAGAAAAGGTCAGGACCCGAATAGGGAGTGAGGGAGGAATCGGGTCAGGCCCGAGATCAAGAGGGGTTAAAAGAAGGAACTGCAAAATAGAGGGTGGAGGATCTGGAGAATCAGAGGGGGAAGTTGAAGGAAGGGAATCAGGACCAAGATCAGATGTCCCCGAAGGATGTGGACTCGGCCTATAATCAGGAGGCTCGGGTGGAAGAGGAAAAGAGGAATTCTGAGCACCGGGAAGAAGGTCAGGTGACCAGGTAGATGTGGAAAGAAACCCTGAGAATCCATAGGGTGATCAGGTGGCTCAAGAAGAAGCGAAGAAAAGATACCTTGAGTACCCATAGGATGATCGGGCGGTTCAGAAGAGGGAACCCTGAGTACCCAGAAAGTGATTGGGAGGCTTAGGTGGAAGAGGAAGAGGGAAACCCTGAGTACCCAGAAAGTGATTGGGAGGCTTAGTGGAAGAGGAAGAGAGAAATCCTGAATACCCAAAAAGTGATTGGGAGGCTCAGGTGGAGGGAAGAAGAGAAAAAGATACTGAGTACCTAGAGGATGATCGGGCGGCTCAGGTGGAGGAGATAAGCGAGGGTCCAAAGACCCTGGGGGAGTAGGAGGAGAAGGACATGGCACCAAACCAGGATTGAGAGATCGGGTGCCTCCTCTAGGAACGAGATTGGCTAGAATGCATAGAGGGAATTGCTCAGGATCAGATGGTGTCAAGGTATTGGGACAAATATTCTGGTGCTTTGATCTCAAGTTCAGCCTCCTCTGCTTCTTGGCAGACGTCTTCTTGTAGTGCCGTGGCTTCTTTGTTCTTGTAGACAAATATGACAGCTTCATCTTGACATGCCTTCTCAAATAACGAGACCAAGTGGCAGATGTCTTGCTCTCCTTTGCAGCCATAGGGCTCTCTCATCAATTGTCATGACTGCCATGTGTGCACTTATTTTGGGCATCTTGGTCTCTTCCCCATTAAGTGAAGACTCTAGTAAAGATGTGAGTTTGTACTGTTGAGAGCTTCAACTAGAAGTCGTCGTGCCTGACCTTTAAGCATTGATTTCATGATGGCCCTGGCAGCAGTGTGCATAACATTTGTAGAGAACCCTTCTTTTGACCAGCCATATGCAACATAACTGAGCGAGGAGTGATGAGGGCATCAATCTTATCATTTCCAATAAGCACTGTAATGGCTACCATCCTTGCTTTGGAATAGACTGGTACTAGTGCTTGAGAATTCTTCTCGACAACCATTTTCTGAGGAGATGGAGGCTTATCCTTCCCAAATGAGCCTGAGATAAGGACATAGACTGGCATGCCGCTGATGTAACTGTAAGGGTCAAAGCGCATGACCAGGACTGTGCTACCTCTGCTTGGATTATCTTGCCCTCAGGAAGTAGATTCAAGACATGCTGCCGATAGTGCGCACTCGCTCCATTAGGATGTGGTGGCGATGGGATGTGTGGTAGCTATGGTGGGTTCTTCGGATGCGAAGGGTTTTGTGTGAGGTGGTTGGATGGCAAGGACAGGCTCGCACTGAGAGAGATCTTCTTCCGACTCAAAGGCTGAGTCAGCCTTAAGCTCGGGAGTAGGAAACTCTTGCTCCGACTCAGAGGTGAGTGTAGCTTGCCCGAGCCTTGGTGCTATGGTGGTGGCCTGCTCAAGTGTAAGTGGTAATGGGGTGGAGATGGTAGCAAGGGGTAAATATGGAGGGTTTGTAGGAGTTGAGGGATCAGTGGTTTGTGGCGTTAAGGAAGACTGACAATGGCACAATGTGGCATCAGGGGTAGGCGTGGTGGTGATAGCTTGAGCAGGGGTTGGTGGAGGAGGCTGTTGAGTGGCGACGGAGCGGATGACGCACTTGGAGGGTAAGTAAATAAATGCCTCTGCCTCTGAACGGGTGTAGGCTGTCTTGGCTGTGACTGCAACTGATCTGCCTGAGGCTGCTCGGGTGGTTGTTCCTCTGATTGTGATGGAGAAGGCGACCGTCCCTGGCCTTGCGCTTGACAATGTAGGAGGAGCCTGTGCATTTCAGTCCAATCTATCTTGTGCTCCAGATTGTAGATCTCATCTTGAAATTCACAGCAGTTCACGACTGTATGCCCCGGATGGCGATGATATAGACAGTATTCTGATTGGTCCATTGTCATGTCCCAGCTTGGCTTTTCTGGAGGGAGTTGTAATGCATTGATGGACATCAGGGCTGTGAAGACATCAGAGAGGGATTCAGGCAACAAATGATAAAGGGCTCACTTTGGGCCAAGTGGATGTTGGGACGGATGAGTAGGGATGGTGTGGTGCTGTGGCATGGGCGAGGTGGTTGTTCTTGTGGAAGTGGAGCGAGTTGTCTACATGGAGGTGGAGGTGTGTAGGATTAGCGGAGTGGGTAGACATGGTTGGTGGAGGACATCAACTTGGGCATGGTTTGGACTCCCTCATAAATGGGCCCTTGGAATGTGCAACAGGGTTGTTGGGCCTCAAACAAGGATGGCACGGGAGAGTCGCTGAGCTGGGTTTTAATAAAGAGAGCACGGTTGTATAATTGTTGCATGGATGTGATGTTGTTCATAGCCTGGATGTGGTGGTACATGGGCGTTGCATTGGCAATAATGAGCTTGATCTTCTCCTCTTCTGGGATGTGCATTTGAACATGTGTGGACATTTTACGCCATCGATCAGCATAAGTTGCAAACTCCTCCTCGGGCTTCATTTGCTCAGCTACCAGATCGGCCATTGAATACTTGGGCCCGGCCCAGTCTTGATATTGTTGTACGAATCTGACCTTGACAACCTCAAAATCTCAACTTCATTGGGAGGCAGGGAATAAAACCATTCTAGAGCGGGCCCATCCAACGACCGCCTAAAAAGGTAAGCCAATAAGCGACGATCATGTTGGTAGGACGCCGAGTCATAGAGGAACTCCTTCATATGGATATAAGGGTCTCCAGCTCCACCATATTTGCGATAAACAAGGAGCTGAGAAAGAGAAGGGATCCGGAGACCATGGAAATCAGGGAGAGTATCATTGAAGGAGGGTTTGGGATTTAACTGCCTCCGCAAGTCACTAAGCTCTCGCTTCATGGACTCGAACTCGGATTAGAAGTCCTGAGTCGAGGTGGAGTGTGGATAGCGAGGGCCAGCTTGGGCATGAGAGTGGAGTTGAGAGTCAAGTTCCGGACCAGATCGAATATATGGGCTGGTTGTGATGATTGGGTGGCTGAAAAAAGGATGGCCCGATCCAGGAGTGATGAGTGAGTGGATCTAGAACGAGCAGGATAATGTGGACTTGTTGGGCCCATCCTTGAAGAAGATTGTAGAGCAAAGGTGGACAACAATTCCCGGGCCTGGTCAGGGCCCATTTCCAGCAGGAGGTGCTCCAATTTAGCGCCTCATCGGAGGAGGAAGGTAACAAGATGGCGTGGGAAAAGGTAGTCGATGGGCCTGGGCTGGGCTGAATTTGAAAGAAACTCATGAGACAAGGGGTCTGCATGAGGAGGAGAGGTTGGAGGATAGTGGAAAGGAGCCATGAAAGGATGAAGGATGAATTAAAAGGATACACTAAAATACAAATAGGAGTACAACAACAGGTACAAACACACAAGAAGGGGATGAGAAAAGGAGTTCTCAAGCAAATACCCAAATTAACATGATATGCGTCAGAGTTTTAGGGTTATCACTTAGCCTTTTAATGGATTGATTTAATTGAGTTGCACTCGGCTAAAGAAGGACCCTGATAGGTATGAACTCAAGTACTCCGGGATGACTAAGGGAACACACAAACTCACGCGCAGGATGGCTGAACTAGGGGTACAACGGATACAACCTGCCCGGCGAACCGCAACATGCGTACGGCCACAAGGACTTACGGAGGCCCTCGGTAAGTGGCCCTGGTCAGCCCACGAGTGCTCGCAAGTGAGAGGGTCGACTCTACCAAGGAGGAGACCTACACTACTCGGACAAAAGCGTATGCATGGACTTATGTGCAACGAGGTGCATGCAACAATCTAACTTATGCTAACACAGAGCAACTAACAGGACTCGGCTGAAGTCGCGACGGCTAGGTACGCCGTGACCCTATCGCAACCGGTAAGTCGGGCGCGATATCAACAGAGTGCAGAGACCTGTAATTGCATGCAAACAAAGAGCAAATAGACTAACCTGACACACAAAATAGTCGTGTAACGGACTAAACAACACAGCAAGACTTACAAAACATACAGAAACCGGCACATGGATCAAAAGTAGTAACAACTACTGTGTACCTGAAGACGCGTCCTCCCACCAGGGCGCGACGTTGTCGCGCCCCGACGACACGCCGCGATAGGATCCGAAATCCAACAATTTAAACAAAAGGAAAATCCGAGTCCTAGCAGGATTCTAACAAACACAAACGCGAATATACATGGCACAATAGAATGAAGAGGACGTGGCAACAACCTCAGTGAAGAAACAGTGCAGGGGGAGAGGAAGAACATGTACCTGAAGTCGCGTCCACCTAGGCCGGTGTGACTAAGTCATGGCCGCACGATGTGCCGCGTTAACGACCGATCACAGAAATACAGAAAAAACACATAAACATACCTAACAGGGTTCTAACAACATTTAAATAGAGGAATATGGCAGGCAAACAAGCAATAATCACGAGGCTAGCACTGAAGGTCCCACCGTGATCGCCAAAAGGTGTAATCACGTGGAATGTGCACCCCAAAACACGCAAACATGTATTAACTATAGAAGCATGGGAACATGGATGTGATCACACCTAGATGGTTGCTAATAATGAGAATGATGCGGCTAACTATACTAGGAAATGGAAAGAGGACAGAAGGATCGCGACGAGTAACCCCGTCGCAATGGGCTTGATGTCGCGACGCCCGGGTAGGGCGCGTCTCTTTGTCGCGTCGCCCTCCTCCGTCGCATCCTCTGCAGTGGGGAGAAATGTGAGAGGACCTTCTTCCTACTCTCCGACCGGCCAGAGAACAAGAGCTGCTCGTCAGCTTTCACTTGGGTGCCTGCCAAAACAACGAAAACAAGAAAAGAAACCCTATTAGAACAAGTTTAAGTGTAGTAGCTATTCGTAAATGAGGAGAAAAGACGAAGCATGGAGGGAACAAACCTGGGGGGGGGTGGTTTTTAAACCCCTAGGGTGCATGGAAAATGTAGGAGGAATATGGAAATGCAGCCTATCTAAAAATAGCAAAATGCATGAAAGAGAAAGGAAGAGGAAGGGAGGAAGAAAGAGCCCCAAAAGGGTGACTCTCTGGCACTCAAATACGTCCTTTGATGCTGTAAAATCCGTGGAAGAAGGAAGGAGTCGCCCTCCTCACACGCCAAGCTCCATGGATGAAGAGATGTGTAAGGCTTGATGTGGAGAGTGTGAAGAAAATGAGAGGAAAGGGGGGGCTGCGGGCTAAGTCCAAGTCACAGAAAATTTCGGCAGCCCTTCAGGATGAAAAATGGGGCTCTCCCCGCTCTGAAGGAAAGGCTTGCTTTTATAGACCAAAGAGAGAGAATAATCCCATTTTCATGATAAAATACCCAAGTAAAGGATAAATGTCATTAATTCCGTGGGTGAGAGTCCAAAGGGGTGCTCAAGGAGTCCCACAATCAGGCTCACTGTCGCGTTCAAGACTTGGTCACGATAGTTAACTTGTCGCTTTTAGGGTCGCAACGCGCAAAGTGTCGCATTCTCAGTTTTTTGCACAGAACACATGCAAATTCACATTTTCTTGCTAAATCTCAAATGCTTACATCAAATAAAAGCTGAAAATCATTATAAAATGTCTGAAACATCACTTTCATCTTCTCAACACATTAAATCTCCAAAAATCTCAAAAAAAAAAAATACAATCATGTCTCTCTTGCAAGCTCTCGGTCCTCACATGGCCGGATCTCTCTGTACTCCCTGAGGTGCGCCAAATATGTCTCGCGCCCCTCGTGCACCGTGGGTGGTAGGGCGTGAATGGCGCACACGCGCCACATCACTAGCACGCTCTGCACGGCCTGCTAGTCCTCCGGATCTCCCAAGCGTCTCGCTTTCATAGGAGGTAAGTGTGATGGCTGAAGTAGCTTTAT
>CM024758.1:82742593-82789408 GCA_014218235.1 Colocasia esculenta
TCTTTGTACTGTTCTAGCTTATTAAAATGATAATATGTTATCTTAAAATCTTGCAATCCATATTTAGTTAAAGTGCATAGTTTCATGTCATGTATCATGCTAAGTGCTTTCCGCGAGTTTGAAACCGGTGGATTGTGAATTGAGATGCGTACATCACTACACACTTGCACATCTAGGCAGCCCTTTCTTGGGGATTTGGACTAGCGACCTTTCTCTAAGACCTCCGTTAATCTCCGCTCTCCGTGGATTCCCACATGGAGGCCGAATTGGTTGTACCATTGAAGTTCCTGGAGATAGCGTTGACTTCTTCTTCATCTTGTTCTCGTGAGTGTGATTTATAATCTAGACTAAAGCCATTAATGTAAAGATTGAACTAAAGTTTAAATCGTACCATTATGCTGCCAAATTATCTCTTGACCATTGTTCTCAAGAAATCATGTTCAATTTACTTATTACTTGTTCTCATCATCATCATGAACATGACATTACACATGCTTACATATTGAAACTCTCATTGGCATTATTAATGACTGTGGGTATACATTTAAAATTTAAGTGAGATGCTAACTGGGCACGGCGAGTGTCCAAGGGCTCCAGTCTAGCCCCAATGACAGAGAGTCATAAATATATTGTTAACCATGGGGTAAAATGATTACTGGCATTGCATCTACGTTGTGAGTCGTGTGTGTCATGTTGAATGATAGATACAATAACCACATACACGTGTCCTAGTGTACATTATTGATGGATCTTTTCTTCGTGTACATTAGTGTCTACGTGCCTAATTAGTGTTACGTGCTTGTGCGTTCTTGCTTGCTTGCGTGATATGGCCATCCTGCATTTATTGCAATTAGTGATATCTCGCGTTCTTGAAAGCTATTGACATCAAGTTAGATCCTGCGTGTGCTTGTACCAAGTGATCTGTTACTAGTTCAATCTTGTTATATCCTTCTAGATCTTGTTCATCATGATCACTCTATCTAGCTTGTTCATGTATCATGTTTTAATGAGTTTATTCATACATGCATATCATGACATCATCGTGCTTACCTAGTTCTAAATTGTTAATCACTTCTATCATTGCCCGCACATTGAGATATAAATCCTACTGGGCTTGTTTGCTCATTCCCTACATTAACCCTTCCAGGTGACTATGACATTCAAGAGGAAGAGCAAGTCGACGATGGGAATGCGTCCGAGTG
The DNA here is from genome assembly GCA_014218235.1 of Colocasia esculenta. Classification (NCBI taxonomy): domain Eukaryota; kingdom Viridiplantae; phylum Streptophyta; class Magnoliopsida; order Alismatales; family Araceae; genus Colocasia; species Colocasia esculenta. The sequence continues at coordinate 82,743,796 of CM024758.1, forward strand.
ATGAGCGTTCCAATATGAGTCTATCTATAGTTAGTTTATTTTGAGTGTTAGATTCATGTAGTAGGAAGTGAGAAATAAATGTACCTTTTTCTTTTTATTGAGTTGTAGTCCTGTACTAGTTTCCATTTGGAATACAATGAGTTGAGATTTGAATACAAGATTAGTTGAGTTCAATATTGTGCCCTATGATGATGTATGTTGTTATACATTTAGTGCATGCTAGCTAGAGGCTTATTTGCCGATGTTCATGTCTAGGGATATCGTCTCGATTATTCCATATTATTAACATCCCCTGCGTAATTCTAGGGACGTGAACATGAAATTAATATGGAAATTTTCTGAAAATTCTTTGAAAAAGAAAATGCCAAATGCTTTGAAGGTTGCAGATTCTCTTCTTCTAAAGATTCCAAGGAGAAATCAGATGACAGTGATGAAGAGACAATGCTATCAAGAAAATTGCAAAGAATCCTTACAAAGAAGAAGAAGTTGGCTCCAAGAGATTTTTCAAGAAAGATAAGAAGGAGGAGCTAACCTGCTATGAATTCAACCAACCTGGACATTACAAATCTGAATGTCGTAAGTTGAAGAAGAAGGATCAAGCAGAAAGATCTGACAAGAAGAAAGGCAAAGAAAAGAAGTTTAGAAAATACAAGAAAAAAACAATGGCAGCAACATGGGATAATGAAGAAGCCACCAGTTCAGATTCCTCGAGCTTAGAATCTGAAGAGGAAGAAAAGGCAAATCTAGCCCTCATGGCAGGACTGGATCAGGTAAATTCTGAAACCTCTTTTACTTCTTGTTCTGAATCAGATTATGACAGTCTTGAAGATGCTTTCAATGAGCTATATGAAAATATAAAACAGTAGTTAAGCAAATGAAAATAGTTAAATAAATTTGCTAAACCAATAAAAGGCTAACACATTTTTGAAAAATGAAGCAAAAAGGTTAGGACAAAGTTTAAGTGAAACAAAAAGGGCAAATGAATTATTATGTGAAGACTTAAAAATAAAAAATAGTAAAATCATGGAACTAGAGTCAAACCTAAAAGAACTTAAGGATGAAGAAAAATTACAAGAAGAAAACAATTACCTAAGAGCTACTATAGACAAAATCTCTAACTGCACAACTTCTTGTTTGTCAAATTAAAAGGCTCTAGAATAGGTAAGAAAAAATATGGAGTAGGATATACACCTCCTCACAATGAAGAAAATGTTGTGTATCCTGAAAAATATCCAACACCTCAATTTGTAAAAGAAAAAGAAATTAAAAATCCTAAAAAGGTTAATCAGCATGCTTATAAACAAAAGCAGAAATTTAATAACACTGCACATATTAAGAAGGCTTTTGATTACTATTGTAGTCACTATAATCAGTTAGGACACACTGTTAGCACATGCACAAGCAAACATTTGCGTGCTAGATTTCTAAGACTAACCATCAAGGACCCAAGAAAATTGGGTACCAAAAGTTACAACTTAATTTTATTTGCAGGGTCGGCTGAGAGCATCGAAATGGTATTTGGATAGTGGGTGGTCAAGACATATGACAGGTGATAGGAAGTTGTTTACAAGCTTTAGAGATGAAAGTGGTCAAGTCACTTATGGAGATAATGGTAAAGGAAAAGTCTTAGGATGTGGAACAGTGGGTACTAAAGAAAAGAATTTGATAGAAGATGTCATGTATGTAGAAGGATTGAAGCACAACCTCATAAGCATTAGTCAATTATGTGATAAGGGTCATCTAGTAAGATTTCAGAATGATAAGTGTATTATTCAAAAGGATGGAAAGACTGTGTTTGAAGCTCAAAGAGTGAAGAATCTGTACACATTACAATTAGCAGAATTAAAAGAAAATAAATTTATGTCTTGCAACTACCAAAAGTGAAGAACCTGATTGTGGCATAGAAGATTGGGGCATGCAAGCACTACAGTGATTAAGAAGTTGATTAAGCATGACCTAGTTGAAGGTCTTCCAAAGATGAAGATGAAGAAATCTGGAATATGTTTAGCCTGTGCAAAAGGAAAGCAACCAAGGATCTTTCAGTCCAAAACTGTGGTTACAACTTCCAAGCCACAAGAACTCATTCATATGGATTTGTTTGGACCTTTAAGAACAGTCATCTTGGAGGAAAGTATATGGCTATGTAATAGTAGATGACTACTGAAGATATACTTCAGTATCATTCTGGAAGCCAAATTAGAAACCTTTTCAGCTTTTCTGAAGTTCAGCAAAGTAGTTCAAGAGAATCAGAAATTTCATATTGTCAGCATCAGATCTGATCATGGTGGAGAATTCAAGAATGAAGAGTTCATAAAGTTCTGTGAAGAGAATGGAATTGAACATAACTTTTCAGCACCAAGAACACCCCAACAGAATGGAGTAGTAGAAAGAAAGAATAGAACACTGCTAGACATGGCCAGAACTATGCTCACATAATACAATTTACCAAGATATTTCTGGGCAGAAGCAGTCAACACAGCCTGCTACTCATCAACAGGTGTATGATCAGACCAATACTAAAGAAGACTCCATATGAGCTTTACAAAGAAAAGAAGCCCAACATCAGTCATCTTCGGCCTTTTGGTTGTAAGTGTTTTATTTTAAATAATGGTAAAGATAATTTAGGAAATTAGATGCTAAAAGTGATGAAGGATTCTTATTAGGATATATTTCAAAACCTAGGGGATATAAAGTTTTTAATAGAAGAACTTTAACCATAGAACAAACTGTGCATATATTATTTGATGAAACTAACCCTTCTATCAAAGAATAGAAGAAGAAGAAGATTGTGTTGAAGATTTATGCAAGGATCTAGAGAAAACATCTCTTGAAGATGAAGAAAAAGAAGAAGAAAAGGAAGATCCCACTAGAAGAACTTCAACAGCAAGAAGAACAACAAGAAGGACTGCCTAGAGAATTGAGGTATCACAGAGATCATCCAAGAGAAAATATAATAGGTGATCCTCAAGATAGGGTAAGAACAAGAGGTATGAACATTCCTTGTGATTTTTCTGCCTTAGTTTCTCAAATTGAGCCTAGGACAATCGTGATGCACTGGCTGATGAATCTTGGATCCTTGCTATGCAAGAGGAACTTAATCAGTTCCAACGCAGCTAGTTTGGACTCTTGTCCCTAGACCTTCTGACCATCCAGTTATTGGACCAGATGGGTCTTCAGAAACAAAATGGATGAATCAGGAGTAATCACCAGGAACAAGGCCAGACTTGTAGCTCAAGGATATTCCCAAGAGGAAGGCATGATTTTGATGAAACTTATGCCCAGTAGCTAGATTAGAGGCAATCAGAATTTTGTTAGCATATGCATGCTCTTTAAACATCAATTTATTTCAAATGGATGTTAAAAGTGCTTTTCTGAATGGTTTATAAAAGAAGAAGTTTATGATGAGCAACCACCAGGTTTTGAAGATACTAAATATCCAAATCATGTTTTCTGTTTAAAGAAAGCACTATATGGTCTGAAACAAGCTCCAAGAGCTTGGTATGAAAGATTAAATGCTTATCTTATATCACATGATTTTATAAGAGGTAAAGTTGATAGCACATTATTTATTAAGAAATTTTCAGAAGGAATTTTAATTGTGTAAATATATGTTGATGACATTATTTTGGATCTACTAATGAATCACTTTGTAATTCTTTGAAAACCTTATGCAAAGTGAGTTTGAAATGAGCATGATGGGTGAGCTTAATTTTTCTTGGGTTGCAAATTAAGCAGACCAAAGAAGTACTCACATTTGTCAAACAAATACATTTCAGATTTACTTTCTAAATATGGTTTTGACAAGTGTAAGCCCTTAGGAACACCCATGAGTTCAGGAATTAAGTTAGATAGTGATCCACTTGGCAAAAAAGTAGATCAAAACGTCTATAGAGGCATGATAGGATCACTACTCTATCTTACTGCTAGTAGACCAGATATAATGTTCAGTGTATGTTTGTGCGCAAGATTTCAAGCTGATCCTAAAGAATCTATGTTCATGCAGTTAAAGAATTTTTAGATATCTTATAAATAAAAGTAAATTAGGATTATGGTATCCCATGTTCAATTTTCAAATTAATTGGATATAGTGATGCTGACTATGCTGGATGCAAAATAGATAGAAAAAGCACTAGTGGTACTTGTCAAATACTTGCAGGGTGCTTGATCTTGGTCTTCCAGAGAGCAAAATCAGTGGCATTATCTACAATAGAAGCTGAATACATTGCAACTGGAAGTTACTGTACTCAACTGCTGTGGATCAAACACCAATTGGAAGACTATGGTCACATACTTCAAGAAATTCCAATGCCGTGTGTGACAATACAAGCGCAATTAATTTGACCAAAAATCCTATCCAGCACTCAAGGACAAAGCACATTGAGGTTAGACATCACTTCATCAGGGACCATGTAAGTAATGGTGATATTTTACTTGATTTTGTTTCTATAGAAAATCAACTTGCTGATATGTTTACTAAACCTCTTCCTGAAGATAGATTTACATCTATTAGAAGAGAAATTAGTATGTGTAATCCTGATTAAATTGATAATATGTATTCATACTTGAATCATGTTAAGTGTAGGATCGAATAAGTGGATGGATCAGATCTAGAAGGGGGGTTGAATAGATCTGACCAATTACTGCAGAAGCTTAAGCAATTCAAAATTACTTCGAATCAGAGATCATTCAGACAAACAATTTACTGATCTGAAGTGTGGATGTGTGTAGATTATGGTGAAGCAATTAAACACTGAGTGTGAAAGCAAAATCCTATGCAAGCATCTAGCGCAGACAAGCAGATCAAACCATTGCACAAAGGATTTTTTAGGTGGTTCGGAAATCACACCAGTGATTCCTACATCCACCCCTCAACAGAGTGAGGCTCCACTACTCAAAAGAGTACAACTCACACCGGAGCACGACGACTCCAAACACCCTTGAGCTTGACGGCTCAAACAACAACCTAGAGCACAACGACTCCAAAAACTTAGCACGATGGCTCAAACACAACAGGAGCACAATGACTCCAAATTGAGCACGACGGCTCAACCACACAAGGAGCACAACGACTCCAAATTGAGCACGACGGCTCAAACAACAAAAGGCTAGATCAAACACAAAAGAAAATAGATCCTCGAGCAATGATCTGATTCACAGACTCAATCGTACACAGAAATCTGCACAGAACTTCATGCACAGATCTCAAAGACAAAAGTGTGAAGAACACTCCAAGAAATGAGTAAAATAAACATAGATTGGATGTTCCTTGGTGAAGAGGTCCTGCAATAGCTCGAATTGAAGAGACTTGAAAGAATTCGATGAAGATCCCCTTCAATTTACGATGCTCTGCTCCACTGGCATCTGAATTGCTAGAAACTCTTCTTCTGCTACTGCTCTTCAGTTGGATCTGCTTCCTTCCTCAACACATCAAACTTCTCGCCAGAGATTGGCCTTGAATCCCACGTCCTTCCTCTTGTAAGGATGGCCTGCAGCTTCTGGAGATGGAGCAAGACCTGGAAGAGCCCCTTTTGCTTCCAAAAGCTTTTTGGGAGTTGTATGTGCTTGGTCCCTTTGGGGTATGAGGATCATGGGTATTTATAGCCCCATGTCCATAAAGTGCCTTGGGGTGCATGGGCATGGAAATCTAGGACAAATCCCCTGATTCCTAAGCAGCCACGTGTCCAGAAAAATTCCTATTTTTGAGCTTAGTTGAAGTGTGTCGACACACAGGCAGACTGTGTCGACACCACTGGCTTCAACTGTTCTGACTGCTTTCTGGGACAGTCATCTAGTGTCGACACACAGATGGACAGTGTCGACACCACTAGTTGCTTCTCTCAGAACATGCTTCTGGGATAGTCAGCTAGTGTCGACACACAGGTGGATTGTGTCGACACCACTGTGACAAATTTGTGTTAAACCTAAAAATATAAAGTGTAAACCATAATACAAGATATTATCATTAAAATTAAGATATAAACATCAAAACATGTTGTTTAAGCATTGTGTGATATGTATAAAATGTATAACATGTTCAATATCTCATCATCAAAATCAAGGTATGAGTGATGTTCATTGGTCATCATAAAATACAACTTTAGGAAATTTCAAAACACACTCAACCCAACATTCCCCCTTTTTGATGATGACAAAATATATGCACAATCTCCCAATAGCTGACTCCCTTGACTGCAATAACTCCCCTGATCATATTCATCCTTTGAACAAAACTTTCTTCCATAAGAAACTTTCTCCCCTTTAAAGAACTTTCTCCCCTTTTTGACAGCATCAAAAAGATAGATAAGAGAGAGAAACAAAGATGTAGGAGATCAAGAAATGAAATGTAGGAAATGAATTGTCAGAAATAATCAAAATAAGTGAGGCAAAGTGATATTGTCAAATGAGAGAAATTATTGTGTGTTAGGATCGGATATTCGGTTATGGCAAAGCTAGAAGGGGGGGTTGAATAGATTTGCAGCGGAAACTTAAGCAATTTAAAAATTACTTCGGATTAATAGATCTACTCAATTAAAACCCCTTTGATCTGATGTAATGTGTGTGAACTAATTAACAAGTAGTGTGTAAACGAAATCCCTATGCATGCATCTAGCGCAATATAGATCAAACCACAAATCAAACCACAGTGCACAAGGGTTTTAGGTGGTTTGGAGATCACACCACGTGACTCCTACGTCCACCCCTCACACATGAGGACACACTACTCAAGAACTGAGTAACACCACACACACGAGCACAACGGCTCAACCCACACACCACACGCTAGATCAAGTCACAAAAGATCAGATCCTCTAGCCTTGATCTGACCAACACACCACACACGTTGTCTGATGCAAACACGCAATCAGAACACAATCACACACACACAAAGATATGAAAATAGAAAGAAAGAAGAGTTCTGAGTTGAGGATCAAATCCAATATGTAAACTCTTCTGTGAGTTCGTCCAGAATACTTCAAGCTTCACGTCGTTGAAGACCACGTGATGATGGAGAAGCTTGACTTGAGGACGAACCAGCTTCAATCCTGCTCGTCGAATGGATCTTCCATGTTTGAGCAGAGAGTTGAAGTAGAGCAGCAGAGAAAAACCTCTCTTCTTGGTCTTTGCTTAGGGTTTTGGTGTGGAGGCTGCCTTTTTGCAAAAATACCTCCAAAATGATCTTTATATAAGGGGTTTAAGTATGGAGAGTCGTGGTAAAAGGAAACACCCAAATATAGATCATATTCCGGCCAAAGATCTTCCCAAAACTCCGTCTGTCGACAGCGACTTGCTGCTGTCGACAGGAACTGACAGTGTTCCAAATTATAGAAGTCTGGATGTTCTGTGTAGCTTTTACTGCATGCTTCTGTCGACAGATGATTTGTTGCTGTCGACAGGCACTTGTTTTGCCAGAAGACTAGTTTCTAACTGCATGAATCTGTCGACAGGGGGCTTTGTTGTTGTCGACAGGTACCTTGTTTTCTTGCTTTCTTGATCTTTTAAGCTTGACTTTGGTACATGTCTTGCATAGTATCGCTCCTACATTGATGAACATAGTTAGTGAGATATTATGAACATATAGTATCAAGTTATTGCATCAAGTTATTTGTTTGAAGCTGTCATGTATTAAACTCAATTCACATTGTACATAAACTCAATTAACCTTGTTCATCATCAAAAACATGTTGTCATTAATGTTAGAATGTGAACCCAACATTGTGTTTTGGTTATGGTGCAACAAAGTTTAATCACAAAGACACACTCAACACAAGGTATTACAAGATATAATGATCTGAATGTAGTTAAAATAATGATGCAAATGTGAAGTAAAGTGACCTATATTAGTGAGCATAAGTATTAATAAGGATGTTAGAAACTTTAATTTTAACACAATGTAGAATAATAGGTCTAAACTTAGTATACATGAACTTTATTAAGGTCTTAAGCTTTTCCATCCTGTCAATTTGATTTTCTTTCATTTTTAACTGGGAAAGAATACAAGAATAAATTAGTTAAATCTCACTTTTCAGTGCAAGAGATCACATTGATCAGATGCAAGACGTCCTGATTACTCAGTGCTTTTACTTTCATTATCTTATACAGAGTTGAAAATTTTGATTTCCACTTTTGACGCGAAACAAATCACTTTTTAGGTGAAATGGCCCGGTTACTCAGTGGTTCAAGAATTTGCATTGCTCTGTTTGTATCTTTCTAGATTGTTGATCATTTTCTTTGATGTTTTGCAGGAATATGTTTGCTTTGACCAGACAAGTCATGACTACGAATTTAGAAAAATTATTCTTAACATGTGGTAAAAATGAAGCTTAAACATGCACATGTTAAATAGTAAAGCCACTCATGCCTATAAGTGTTTTGCAAGTCATTTTAAAGACATTCAGTATTAAGATTGCTTAACCTTGAATGTTAATGAATCTTTGAAATTAAACTAAATGCACAATGAATTTAATTTCAATGTCTTAATTCTCTCATAGAAAATAGCACAATGACTCAAAAATTCTGATAATTTTGGGGTTCAAGATAGACAAGTGAGGTCAATGAATGTAACAATGACTCCCCCTTTCATGTATCTCCCCCTACAAGGTGAACATGAGGATTATTAAAGAAATAGGAATGGAATGAAGTGAAAGAATGAATAAGAATGTTTTATTGAAAGACAGAGACTCCCCCTCAACAATTGCATACAAGACTCTTGATACTTGGCGGAGACATATACTCACGCATAGTGAAAGTGTCCCGACAAGCCTGACTTGTCTTTCTTCAAATCACCATTTGATATACCAAGAATGTCAATACAATGTGAGAGTGAGGAATTTATTTGCAAGAATAGGACTTTTTTGCAAAAAAGATAGAAGAAATCAAGAATGTGGAAATTTGCACAAACAAAGCCCTCTTCTTAAGATGAGAATATGTTTTTTGTTCATCGGTTGTGATTTGGTAGATCTTTAGGTGGATGGATACCATTGTATGATCGAATAGGATGGATCAGATCTAGAAGGGGGGTTGAATAGATCTGACACAAATTACTGCGGAAGCTTAAGCAATTCAAAATTACTTCGAATCAGAGATCAATTCAGACAAACATTTACTGATCTGAACAATGGGTATGTGTAGATTATGTGTGAAGCAATTAAACACTGAGTGTGAAAGCGAAATCCTATGCAAGCATCTAGCACAGACAAGCAGATCAAACCATTGCACAAAGGATTTTTAGGTGGTTCGGAAATCACACCAGTGATTCCTACATCCACCCCTCACACAGTGAGGCTCCACTACTCAAAAGAGTACAACTCACACCGGAGCACGACGACTCCAAACACCCTTGAGCTTGACGGCTCAAACACACAACCTAGAGCACAACGACTCCAAAAACTGAGCACGATGGCTCAAACCACAACAGGAGTAGAGCGACTCCAAATTGAGCACGACGGCTCAAACCACACAAGGAGCACAACGACTCCAAATTGAGCACGACGGCTCAAACCACAAAAGGCTAGATCAAGCACAAAAGAAATCAGATCCTCTAGCAATGATCTAATTCAGAGACTCAATCGTACACAGAAATCTGCACAGAACTTCATGCACAGATCTCACAAACGAAAGTGTGAAGAACACTCCATGAAATGAGTAAAATAAACGTAGATTGGACGTTCCTTGGTGAAGAGGTCTTGCAAAAGCTCGAATTGAAGTGACTTGAAAGAATTCGATGAAGATCCCCTTCAATTTGCGATGCTCTGCTCCACTGGCATCTGAATTGCTAGAAACTCTTCTTCTGCTGCTGCTCTTCAGTTGGATCTGCTTCCTTCCTCAGCACGTCAAACTTCTCGCCAGAGATTGGCCTTGAATCCCACGTCCTTCCTCTTGAAAGGATGGCCTGCAGCTTCTGGAGATGGAGCAAGACCTAGAAGAACCCCTTTTGCCGCCAAAAGCTTTTCTGGGAGTTGTATGGGCTTAGTTCCCTTTGGGGTACGAGATCATGGGTATTTATAGCCCATATGTCCATAAAGTGCCTTGGGGTGCATGGGCACGGAAATCTAGGTCAAATCCCTGATTCCTAAGCAGCCACGTGTCTAGAAAATTCCTATTTTTGAGCTTTAGTCGAAGTGTGTCGACACACAGGCAGACTGTGTCGACACCACTGGCTTCAATTGTTCTGACTGCTTCCTGGGACAGTCATCTAGTGTCGACACACAGGTGGACTGTGCCGACACCATTGGTTGCTTCTCTCAGAACATGCTTCTGGGAGAGTCAGCTAGTGTCGACACACAGGTGGACTGTGTCGACACCACTGTGACAAATTCGTTTAAACCTGAAAATATAAGTGTAAACTATTAATACAAGATATTATCATTAAATGTGAGATATTAAACATCAAAAATATGTTGTTATGCATTGTTGTGATATGTATAAAATGTATAACATGTTTAATATGTCATCATCAAAATCAAGGTATGAGTGATGTTCATTGGTCATCATTAAAATACAACTTTAGGAAATTCCAAAACACACTCAACCCAACATTAAGAAATTACTGTGAAATATTTCATGTATAAATTGTATGTTGAATCTTCACTGTGAATTTTTTCTCAGTCCCAGAACTGTTACTCTTGCAGTCGGAGACATAATCCGACTCATGTTGAAATAATGTATTTGACTCTTGCAGTCGGAGACACAATCCGACTTTCTAGAGTCGAAGTCTGAAAAGGTGCGTATTAATTAAATAATAAATGAAATGAAGACACATTTATTACGCATCAGTTCAATCAATCATCGCATCTGTTGACCCAGAAATCTCTGGTCAGTTTCTTTTCAACCTCTTTATTAGGACAACCCTCTCCTGTTCGAAGACACCCTTTAAAACTCTCTCTTCAACTCTATTGTCTTCTTCCTTCTCTTCGCGCCTACACTGTTCATCTTCTCTGGCAACCATCTTCAGAGCAACTCGAAGACCCTCATTTTTCTCTGAAGAAAGGTGGGATCCTTGAACTCTAAACTACATTTCTCTCACTCCTTTGACAATTTCATGAGTCTTCTCCCTTTCTTCATGTCTAGATGGCATCATCTAGGGCTCCGGAGGAAACTCAGTTGACCCCTGATCAACTCCAACGCATTTCCTCTGCTAAGTTTTCAGTCTATAGGTCCAAACTATAAATTGATATCATTCTTTTTGAGAACTTCTTCCCTGAAAATGAGAAGAAGTTGTGGGACCTTCTCCAGCCTTACCTGGATCAGATCCCCCGTTCATTGTATTTACCAAGCTCTTATCCAGATCTTAAACACTACTCTATATCTAAATATTTAAATTTTTGGATACAATCTATGTTGATTTCTTCCTTTTTTTGTGTGTGTTGTTAATATATCTCTTTCTTTCTCTTTTGCTATATTACCTTTATGTTAATGTCACAAAGGGGGAAAGAAGTAAGAAACAAATCACCAAAAGTCTCCAGGAGTTCATATGCTTGAATCTACAATTTGTTTTTCACTGTCTATTTAAAGTTTTTGTCATTAACAAAAGGGGGAGAATTGTTGAGCAACTACCCCTAAGAAAATAATTTAAGACTTTAAATTATGTTAACCATGTGTTTTTTCTATGACAAATCATTTAAAAGACTTTCTACAAATTAAATATACATTTCACAGACAAATAGTTTGGACAAACTCTATCTCGAAAACTTGTCTAAGTCCACAGACATCTCAATCCGACTATCGACTCTGACTCCTTTAAAATCGAAAAGTTCTGCACCAGAACATCTGTAAATTTTCTAAGTCCAATCTATCCGACTAACAACTCCGACTTCATACAGTTGAATACTTCATAATCTAACTCCTCTGAATCTGACTTCTTATAGTCAGATACTTCATTCTGGACTTCAACTCTCAAAAGTCGAATCTTCTATATCTTACTTCCAAAGTCGAATCTCTTGTCTGGTTCTGTCCAACTCCATGAAAGTCGAATTATGACTTACAAATATTCTTCTATCCGACTTGCAAAGTCGAATGATATTATCTCAAAGCTACTTCTGATGAAGTCGAGTTAGCTTATTCATCATGATTCTGTCTTTGACTCCTAGAGTCGAATTTCACTCTCTCTGAATTCGACTTCACTGACAAGTCTTGTACTTGTACTTTTTCTGTGAAGATACTATCTTATCATCTTATGAAATTTTGATTGCATATCATTTTATCTTCCTTCATATGATTTCCATTAAAAACTACATTGACTGAATATTTTCTCTGTCTAATATATTAGTTAATATATTCTGACATGATAAGACATATTATACTTAAAATATTCTTCTAAAATTGTCAAATGAATATATTTGAATACATCTGTTCAAATTGATCTCTTGCTTCATGACAGTAGTCCAGATTTTCTTCCAATACAGAAGATATGTTGCATTTATTGTTTTCAGGCACATGGCATCTGACAGAGGCTCACCTACCACTATCAGAACATGTCCATACCTTTATTTGCAAACTGTCTGTCCATCTTTTATTAGTCTAAAAAGCTATCTGTCCGAGGTTTCCATACCTTTTATTTTTCTATGACTTACCTACCTCAGAAAGTATGGAGGTACATTGTCTCTTTGTCTTGTCTTTGCTGTAGGATATTTATTAAAGCACATTTTCAGCATGGAGCTTTCACAGTCCATTTAATTGGAAGTTGACCTCTTAGCTGTGAAGCTGCAAGCCTCGTCCAAGAAACATTGGAAAGAAGCAAAGATAGAAGAACCTATGGATAACAAGCTCAGCAAGAATCCAAAGGATCCAAGGTCTCTCCTCAAACGACCATATTTCTAACGGCCATTTTCAAATTGCTACACACTTTAAAAGAATATAAAAGAAGCTGAAGTTTGAAAGGAGGATAACACACATACAACAGTAAGTGAGCTCAACACCTAGATTTTTTTTTTCAGAGACCAGCTAGTAGCAAGAGATCTCCACAAGCCTTCTTCCAAGCTACAAAATTGAGAGCTCCACTTTCAGAAAGACACTCCAAGCTCTCCCATTCTCACAGAAGTCTTGTTTTTTGGTGGCAATTGTACTCAGATTTTGTTCTTATCCACCCTGTTTGTTCAGAAAGGATTTGAGTTGCAACTCTTATCTTTTGTCCTTTCTGAATTAGGTGTGTTTGCTCATTCTTGAGGCAAATACACAAGAATGTTTACATTCTCTTTCTGTGTAATTCCTGCAGGAGGATTGTTCCTGCTGTTTCCCTCTTGTGTAGGGAAGACCTTGTGAAAGTAGTTTTGTACCCCTGGTAAGGGAAGACTTGCTTGGGAGCAAGTGGGCTTGTAATTCCTCTCAAGAGTGAGAGAAGGCCAAGGTTATTGGCAGTTAGTGAAATCTCAAGTAGTTGGCTTGAGGACTGGATGTAGGACTTCCATGTGGGAAGGGCCGACCAGGATAAATCTCCTTGTGCATTTGTGTGATTGTTTTCCCCCAATTTACACTTGAATCACACACTACACTAAATACTAACATATTTATTTAGTGCTGTTTAATTTCAGATAAAATTTTAAAAGCACAATAAGTCCTATTCACCCCCCCTCTAGGACATCATTAGTGCCATTTCGATCCAACAAGAAGTAAAAGAAAATAACCCAAAGGGGGAGCCCCACACTGGTTGCAGGCTTGAGAAGAGGGGTGGCCAAATGTTATGACCACCCTTCTTCCCTCCGTTTTTGGTTTGGAAAACCCCTTTTAGGTGTCTGGGAGTGTGCACTACGTGTTTAGTATGTGTGTGTGTGAAAAGATGATCCTCGTTGGTAGATGTTGTGGTTGCTTGGTGGGCTTCTCCAGCTCATGGTGAAGCCTCCTAGATGCTCCAAATGGTAAGAGACAGAAAACAAGGGCTATGTAGAAGCTCTCAAGGCACTAAAGGCTTTTTCTCTCTCTTCTCTCAAGGCACTAAGGCTTGGGCTCATCCAACATCTCCCCCCTCCTAAGAAGGCCAAGGAGCTTCATATATAGGCAGTGGGGGCAGAGCTTGGGAGCAATGGATGCTCAAGTGTGAGAAAACAAACTTGCACAAGTGGCAATCCATGTAGAAAGTGATGAGCAATAGGGGGAGGCCACATAGGACTTTTACTGGGGCAAGGGAGTTCCAAGGTGGCCCATTTGCCCGTTGGGAACGGTCCCATGCTTGGCATGGCCGAGGTAGGGGCGGAAGTGGGGGAGATACCAAGACAGTTCCGTAGAATAGGTAAACCCAAGTTGACGTCAATCGATGATGTTTTCAAGTCACACTATGTTGACATGAACCGGAGTAAACGTCAAGGGACTGTGCTGTCAACATGGGGTAAACGACAATCGATGTCGACGTCTACATGGGATCTGAGGTGAGTCAACAAGGAGTCAAACAAGTCTTAATGGGCCATGGACCTATGTAGGGATGGGCCAAATCTCGCGTCTACAGCAGCAACTCGAGGAAGAATCTCTAGAAGCTTGCAAGTTTGCTGGTTCGCATGTCGAAGCCCTAGTCGATGTGTGCTCTCTCTCTTTCTTGCAAGTGACATTCTTGGGCTTTTCAAAGGGGTCTCCTTTATATGTCTACATGCCAGGAGTCCATCTTGAGTCGTGGATCTCAAAACCCTTGAGCCAAATCCAAAGAGAGAAAGAGTCCTCACTAAATATGGAAACTGTGTTTCTATAATCAGTTGACCTATTTCACAAAGTCAGTCATCTGATTCTAGAATCTTGCTTGGTTTCAACATGGTTGTCTTCTTGTGTTGACATTCTTCTCGTGATCGGTCGATGATTACACAAAATCGATCGCCCAAGTTTCTGAGAAAAATAGTCGATTGACATTTAGGAATCGGTCATCTGATTTCTTCATTGTCCCCAGACCCATGTTTCTGGAAAATCGGTTAACCAAAATTATGAAATCGGTAGACCGATTTTGCCTTGTGTGTCGACACACTCTTGTCAGCAGGTTGACACCAGTCGACACACTCTTGATAGAAGTCAACACATAGGTCGACACGCTGTATTACTGCACACTTAGCACACAAAGTAGACCCTCAATATAAATATAACTAAATCAAACACTTGGGTCATCAATATAAATGAGATTGGTGCTTTGTGATCTTATCAACATAAATGAGAATTAGTGTTTTTGGGATCATCAAAATCTATAGAGTATAACAATCTCCCCCTTTTTGATGATGAAAAAACACTTGTAGATTTTTCACACAAAACACTACATTAGATTTCTAATGTTCCATTTTTTTTTTTACATTCAAAGCACACATGCATGCAACCATTTACAGTCATGCAGTATTACTCCCCCTCACAAATTAATTATTACTATAACTCTCCCCTTTTCTTTTGTACACAAACTCTCCCCCAAACCAGAACTTAAAATCTACATATTCTCTATCTTTGTTTGACAACATCAAAAAGTGGTGGTAATAGGGTTAAGAGATGCATTGGCTCAAGTACAACTATGTATATTCAGAAGTCACTATAGGGATGTCATGTCCCAATAAATAACCATTTATCGAAAATGACAGAGATTCGATATAAGAAGTAGAACCTAGATTATATAAACAATGTATTTTTACATCGGAAATACAAACACTCCTTATATAGTCCACAGGAGGATGGGGAAAGAAAATATAATATTTTCATCTATAACTACTATCCTCAAAAGGTACTATAAAGATCCCCAAAGGTTAGTGGACACACTCAACACACGCCCCTAAGTATTTGGCTCTTCATGTTCACTTGAAAGAGAGTAAGATTTTAATGAGCGATTGTGCCCAGTAGGATTCACCCATCCTACAAGAAAGAATGTGCTGACAATAGAATTAAACAACGTACTTGATTGGTGGTAGTACCGAATATCAAGAATGAAGATAAACTCATACAAGTAGATGACAAGCATGATAAAAGAGTACTGAACTCAAACTTGTGCTAGAAGGAAAACATACAGAAGGCACATTTGACTCAAGTAGATAGCACATATTCAACTTATATCTTGTATCTAACAAAATGATGACCAATCAAGCATATTTGATGTGATGCCAAACATCCAGTAGATCCTCCCAGGACTAGATCGCACCATTTGCATAGGCATTTATTTCAAATGAGTACAAAGACTCAAGTTGTAATCAAATTCCACTTCTACTAAACATGCATGTATGGTACATAGGTACTCACAATATCACAATTAACAAGGTTATAGGAATTAATGTTAAAGATATCAAGAAGGTGTAGGAAACAACATAATCGGAAATGTCTAAGAATAATCTAAAAATGGTTGTAATTGATGATCAAATGGGTCTCCCAGTGGTTTCGTAGTTTAGAATCCAAGAAAATATGAAAGGCAACTTATTTGGACTATCTAGGAGTTTGTTAACCTTAATTGATTAAGAAATGGTTTTGTTTTGTCAACAAATGCTGGTGGTTGTCGACAGCTCTGGCTGGTTGTCGACAACTATTGTTCCATCTTGAACTGCATTTCTGAATCTAGTCTTTAGTTGTCGACAGCTGACTGGTGGTTGTCAACAGCTACTGGTGGTTGTTGACAGCTATTGGTTGGTTCAACAGCTACTGGTTGGTTGTCGACAGCTACTGGTGGTTGTCAACAGCTCTGGTTTCTGGGTTCTGGAACCATGGATATCTATCGACAATACAATTTGTCTCTCGACAGACGTTGGTCTTTCTTTTTGGAACAGTTTAAAACCGGCTAGAAGACACTTTCTAAGTGTTTCTACTTTGTATGAAAGATCAATCTATGGCTTTGGGTCTTGAGTACATTTCTTTACACACCTTTCATGATAAAAAGAAAACAACTTTAGTAGGACGAAGAGAAGAGATCTTCATAGTATGGATGATTTGGGGGACTTATGGAAGAGAGAAATATATATATAAATCCTTCAAGAGATTCTTTCTGGAAACTGGAAGAAAGCTCAAAACAAGTGTACATGAGCAACAACTAAAGATATGAATAGAGTGGAAGAAAAAGAATGAAATTACACTCCTAAACAGCTTACTAAACACAAGTCAAGGTAATGCCAGAGGTAGATGCTTAGTTTCAAAGATTCTAATAGGAGGAGGGAACAAGTGGAAGGAGAATCCTACTTGACTTCAAAAGAATGGAAATCCTCCTCTTCTCCGGTAAGATGATCCTACAACAAGGGTAGCAGCAGTAGCAGCCATAGTAGCAGCAGTAGCCATAGCAGCAGCAGCAACAGTAGCAGCCGTAGTAGAAGCAACAACAGCAGTAGCAGTAGCAACACGGGACACCGGTGGGTAAACACTCTTAAGAGTGAGCAGGGAAGGTATAAATAGATTTTTCAGGTTTTGTGCATGTATGGCACGTAACCATACACTTGTTGCTGTAAATCTCTCCTTTTACAGCATAGCCACATTTACTAGTGTCCTTAACTTGTATTATGATACGTGTAACTCACCTACACAAGGGATAGATGTCTTATGTAGCCAGACTATGTCAGTAAAAATTTCTAAAATGGGTTACGTAATTGGGAGCTAATTCATCTCGACCTTTGTCCTTACATTTTTATATCTAAATGATGTCTGATAAAGTTAAAATTTCACACATAAGTTAATTGAAATATTTTACCAATTATGGTGATTTTAGTTTAATTTTTGGAAGAAAAAAAATTGTCCAGTAAAAATTGCCCAAAAATCATTGTGTCGACTTAATCTTGAAATTCGTGCATTAATAATTCAGGATATTTATGTCTTAAAGATCAGTACATTTTTCTAAGAATTATGATGTCGTCAAATTTCAATTCCGTTATCGAATTCTTGTGGCACCCTGTCGGAGTGCGCACATATGAAACAACACTTGAATTATATTAATAATATGAGAATATCCTAAATTAAGGATAATCATGTCTCATGAAATGATTATGTTGAATAAACAAATATCATTATCTTTTTCTCCATTTTCATATATATTATTTTAAGGTGTTACAATTCTTCCCCCACAAAAGAAAATGGTCCTCCAAATTTAACCAATATGAATTAACAACAAGTGATACTAACCTGTAAACAATTCTGGGTACTTGATTTTAATAGCATCTTCTAGTTCCCAGGTTGCTTCTTCTTGTCCTCGCTTATTCCACTAAATCTTTAGTAGTGGAACTTCTTATTATGTAGTTGCTTAATCTTTCGGTCGAGGATTTGCACTGGTTTCTCTTCATTTGCCAGGTTCCCTTGTACTTCCAGATTCTGATATTCAATAACATGTTCTATATAATAAACATATTCCATAACATTGATACATGGAAAATGTCGTGTACATTGGACAACTGGGGTGGTAGTTCTAGATGATATGTCATTTCTCCAACTCTCCTTAATATTTCAATGGTCTAATGTATCGCAGACTAAACTTTCCTTTAACTCCAATCTCATGATTCCCCTTCGGGTGATATGTTTAGAAAAACAAGATCTCCTTGTTGGAATTTCTATCTCTCTTCTTCGTTGATCAGCATATTGTCGATCTTGAGTGGCTTTCATTCGGTCTTGTACCACTTTATAATCTCTGTTGTTTCTTGTATCATTTCAGGTCCAAGGATGTGTGATTCTTTTAATTCAATCCAACAAATTGGTGATCAACATTGTCGGCCATACAAGCTTCAAATGGGTGCCATTCGAATTATAGACTGATAACTATTTTAAAAGAAATTCCATGATCGGTAATTGGTTACTTCTAGTTATTTCCAAATTCTAAAACACAGGCATGACACATATCCTCAATAATTTGATTTGCTCGTTCCTTCTGCCCATTAGTTTTGATGATGAAATGTTGTAACTAAATTTCAACTTAGTTCCCATGCATCTTGTAGTTTCTCCTCCAAAAGTGTGAAGTAAATCTTGCATCTCTACTCAGAAATAATATCTTTTGGAATTCCATGTAGCTGTACAATTTCTTTAAATACAAGGCTGCTAACACATGACAGACCACTTTGTCTTAATGGCCAGAAAATGAGCTGACTTTGTGAGTCGGTCAATTCACCCATATAGCATCATCCATTATGTGTTTTGGGTAATCCATAATAAAATCCATGCCTACACTATCCCACTTCCATTCTGGTATCTCAAGGGGTTTTAGTTTTCCTACTGGTTTTTGGAGTTCAACCTTGATTTTTCGACAAGTTAAGCATCTTGCAACAAAATCTACAATGTCTTTCTTCATGTTACGCCACCAGAAATTTTTCTTTAGATCTTGGTACATCTTGACAGCTCCAGGATGGATTGTATATTGTGCCTGATGAGCTTCCTCTAATACTTGTTTCTTAATTCCTGAATTATCTGTTATGCAAAATCTGTTTCGAAACCGAAGATCTCCATGAGAATCTACATAAAGTCAGGTCTGGAATTAGTTTCTCTTTAATTTCTCCTAATGTGGGGCCATTGCTTTGTTGTTCACCAATTTGCCTCAAAATATCATATTGAACTTCAAGTTAACTATCATAACCTTATCTTATTGTGGTTCAACTTTCACATTCAATGTGGAAAATTCTTCTAAGAGTTTCCATTCTTTTACTTGTAAGTAAAATAGTCCGCCATGGGGTTCCAACTGAGAGCATCAGCTACAGTATTGCCTTTTCTATGATGGTACTCAATCATAAAATCATAATCCTTGATATATTCCACCCATCTTCTTTATCTCATATTTATCTCTTTCTGTGAAAATAATACTTCAAACTCTATGATCGGAGTACACTATAAATTGATTTCTCATACAAATAATGTCTCCAAAGTTTTAGAGCAAAAATTACCGCTGCTAGTTCCAAATCATGTACCGAATAGTTTTTCTCTTGATTCTTTAGTTGTCTGGATGCATAGGCAATAACTTATCCTTCTTGCATCAAAACACATCCGACTCGATATTTGATGCATCGGTGTAAAATTCAAAGGTTCTTCCTTCTGCTGGTAATGCCAGAAATGGTGCGGATGATAAGCACTCTTTCAATCTCTAAAATGCATGTTCACAACTTTCATTCCATTCAATGTAGTTCCCTCCAGGTTAATTGTGTAAGAGGTGAGGCGATTCTAGAGAAATCTTTAACAAATCGTCGGTAATAACTAGCCATACCCAGAAAACTTCTAATTTCAGTAATACTTTTAGGCTTCTCCCACCTCTGAATAGCTTAAATTTGGAGGAATCTACTGACAATCCTCCTTAGAAATGACATGTGTTAAGAATGTTACTTGTTCCAACCAAAATCACATTTACTAATTTTGCATATAACTTATGATCTTGTAGAAATTGGAAAGTGATATGAGGTGTGCTCATGTTCTTCCACACTTTTAGAATAAATCAATATATCATCTATGAATACACCCACAAATTGAGCCAAATATGACCTGAATACATCATTCATCAGTGGCATGAAGGCAGCAGGTGCATTAGTCAATCCAAACGGGATCACCAGAAATTCGTAATGCCTATATCTGCTTTGAAAAGTTGTTTTATGAATGTCTCCTTCCTGAATTCTCAATTGATGATACCCATCTATGATCAATCTTTGAAAAATATTGTGCTCCAGACAATTAATCAAATAGATCATCAATCCTAGGGCGTGGGTATTTATTCTTAATTGTTAATTGATTCAATTGTCTATAATCTATGTAAAATCACAAGTTCCATCCTTTTCTTCACAAGGAGTACTGGAGCACCCTAGGGAGATGAGCTGGGTCTAATGAATCCTCTTTCCATTAGTTCCACCAATTGCCTTTTAATTCTTTCAATTCTTCCACTGACATTCGATAAGGTGTTCTTGAAATTGGTGTGGCTCTTGGAACCAATTCAATTGAGAAATTCACTTCTCTACTGTTGGATTAAGATGGCACTAATGATGTCCTAAGGGGGGTGAATAGGACTTCTGACCTTTTAAAATTTTATCTGAAATTAGACAACACTAAATAGAACCGTTTAGAATTAGTGTAGCTGTGATTCAAAGTAAATTGGCGGAAACGATCACACAAATGCACAAGGAACTTTATCCTGGTTCGGCCCTTCCCACATGGAAGTCCTACGTCCAGTCCTCAAGCAAACTACTTGAGATTTCACTAACTGCCTAGAATACTTGGCCTTCTCTCACCCTTGAGTTTATTACAAGCCCACTTGCTCCAAGCAAGTCTTCCCTCACAGGGGTACAATACTACCTTTCACAAGGTCTTCCCTACACAAGAGGGGTACATAGGAACAAACCTTCTGTAGGTTATATAGACAGAATTGTAAGAACACTTGTGTGTTTGCTCCAAAGAGTGAGCAAACATAGGAAATTCAGAAAGGAATAAGAATAAGAACTACAAATGTGATCCTTTTTGAATCAAGTAGGGTGGACTAAAAGATATCTAATTACAACTTCCACCCAACACTCAACAAGACTTCTGTGAGGAGAAGAGCTTGGAGATTTTCTGATTGAAGAGGCTCTCAATTGTTGCAGCTCAAAAGAAGGCTTGTAGAAGCTCTTGCTAGCAAAAGTAGGAGTGAGCTGAATGAATTGCTAGCTGGTTGCACACACACTTGGTATGTCCTCTTGTTCAAACTTAGGCTTCTATATATTCTTCAAAGGATGTGTCCGTTTGAAACTATCCGTTGAAGATCTAGCCGTTTAAGGAGTGGTCTTTGATCCTTTGGGTGCAGATGAGATTTTGATTATCCATTAGTTCTTCATCTTTTTAGCTTTCCAACAGCTTCAGACCATGCTTATAGCTTCTCAGCTTAGAGGTCAATCTTCAATTAATGTTCTGTGAAAGCTCCATGTTGAAACGGCATAATAAAATGATCTGCGACAAGGACAAGTCTAAAGAAAAGATACCTCCATACTTTCTGAGGTAGGGAGTCAGAGATATATAAAGTATGGAAACCTCGGACAAACCACAAGTTGAGTGCAAAATAAATACGACAGACAGTTGCATCAGAAGGTTAGGTAAGGTCTTGATAGTGGTAGGTGACCCTCTGTTAGATACCCCATGCACCTAAAGGCATTAATTTGCAAGACATCTGCTGAACGAAAGGAAAGCCTGAACTTTTGACATAAGGCAAGAGACCAATTTGAATAAATGTTTCAGACATCTTTACAGACAAATTTTTGTGGTTGTTTTGAGTACATATATCCTATATGTCAGAATATATTATAATAAAAACATGAGAGGATATAATTTGAATGATATATAAGTGCTATGTGTTCTACAGAAGATATCATTAAGCAAATGCAATACCCAATACTCAACATTTCATGAAACTATAAAATAATATTTGCATGAAAAAAAGTGAAGTACATAAGTTGTCAGGGAATTGGAGACAAGAAGAGATGTAATTCGACTCTCTGGAGACGGAGAGCAGACTTCGACTTTTGGAAGTCGGAGTGAGGACTTTGAATTCGATACTCTACTTTGACTTTTCAAAGTCGAGTCTAAGATTCTACTTCACAGGAGATAGAGTCCATACTTCGATTTCCAATGTCCAGACACTTCGATTTTCAGAGTCGGAGTCCACAGTCGGAGACAGTATGATACATAGATTTCTGTGGACTTAGAAAATTTTCAAGATATAGTTAATACATTATTGTTCAAAAATATTTTCTGTGATATATTCTAGTACATTGATTTGTAGAGAGTCTTTAAAGGTTTTGTCATAGAAAAATTACCATGTTAAAATAATTTTAAAGTCTTAATAATTTCTTAGGGGATAGTTGCTCAACAATTCTCCCCATTTTTTTATGACAAAAACTTTAAATAGACAGTGAAAACAAATTTTAAGATTGCACAAGTATGTTCTACTATAGATGAGTTATTTGTTTCTTACTTTCTTTCTCCCCCTTGTGGCATTAACAGAAAAGTAAGATACTAAGAGAGAGCGAGAGAGATCCATAGACATGAGGAACAGAACTATCATTATATAACTGAAATGTTTAAATAGAAAACGGTCTATGAAGCTGATAATGAACTTGATAATATAGAGGAGAGGGATCTGAGCAAAGAAAGGCTGGAGAAGAGCCCAAAGCTTCATTCTCAGGAAGAAGTTCATAAACTTACCATATTCTATCCTATAAGTAGGACCTATGGAGGGGATTTTCTATTGGACTTTACATGTCTCTTATGGAACCAGATAGTTCTTCTGAAAATTATTAGGGTGCAGAAGGACCTTGAGAGGGACAAACTTCTTAGAGGCTGCTAATGTAGAAAGTCATGAATAGTAATGTTCCAATGTAGACCCTGATGAATTGCCAGCTTCCTTGGCTTGGTAGTATACTAGGTACCTCTGCTTCCACTTATGAGCAATAGACTTCCAAAGAGTCGCATATCCTTTGCAGAGATAGTCACTAACAGAGATCTTCAACTTCTCACAATTTGTAGGATCTTCGGAGTATGCAGCTGCCCATTGATCTTCAGAGAACCTCTCAGACTCAGCAAAATAGATCTGAAAATCTAACATGTGTTTGGAGTTTTGAGGTGCTTGCATAAGGGCAAACCTATGGAATGACAGGTTCAAGTTGTACTTGATTCTGAATCTAGTAGCTATGCGGATGTGCCTATTAAACACAAGCTGAGCAAAATGTTTTCTAGCAGAAATGGCACCAACCAGGCTAGGATACAATCTAGATGATAGTCCAATGGACATGGAAGGGGAAATCTTCCTCTGACCTCTCATAATATTTTCCCATTGGCCCTTGTTAACATCAGGCAACCCCAATCTGAACCTAGCTACATTGAATTCCTTCATCTTTGTGTACTTGGCCTATGACTCTCTAAGGAGGGTACAAAAAAGGTCATAAAATCTAAGATTCAGGTGAAGGGTAATATCCATAAATTGGTTTCTAGCCAGAGTTTTTTGGAATTTGGTGCTTGACCAGGATAGAGTTCAAGAAAAGCTTTGGTAGATAGACTGTGCCTTTTCTGAGTGATTAAGTTCATATCAGCTAACTAGATTGAGATGTATTGAGGAGAGAGGGAAGCTAGTCCTCAAAGGTGAAACCCGGCATTTCATGACTTCAAAGAATGCCTTTGTAACGACCCTCATTATACCGGTACAATTATACCAATTTACGTCGGTACAAAGAACATCGTCACAGTGGGACATTTACCCAACATTAAACATTAGATTGAGATGTACACGAATAACAAAAGATTACAGTGGAAATAAAATAACAATAGTATTCCATCATCATCAATATGGTGCCATTTTCTCTCTCTAGTTTCTAGAGAGAGAAGTTCTGGGTTTCAGGAGGTGCTTGGGGCGGCCGGTCTGCCACCACCGCCCTGCCGGCGGTGGGAGGCTGGCTTTTCCTAGGTGTTTCTTTGGTTCTGGTTATGATGCTGTCATGGTGAATGAGGAGGCTGCCCGACGAGATAGTGAAAAAGCTCACTTTTGCTCAAGCCCTCTTGGAGTCTTTGTGCCACAAGAAGTGTCGATCAAAATCAAACCTCCTGCTTTTACTGATGTTGGTGCTCCTGCAGTGTTTTTTTCTAAGGAGGAAGATCTGAAGTCTGAAGAGACCTTGAAAAGGGCGATCATTGTTAAATGCTCCTATGGTAGGCCTTCCATCCCTGATATTAAATCCTGCTTATCCTTAAGGCTGGGCCTGAAATAGGACTTTATTGTTAGCATTCTGAACTATCAACACCTTCTGCTTCGTTTTGAGTCTGATGAGGACTTCCTTGTGGTTCTCCTTCGCAAAAGTTTGTATATCAAGGGATACTTGTTCAGATTTTTCAGATGGTCGGCTGCTTTTGACTTTGATAAGGACCCATCCATGATGCCTATCTGGGTTGGATTCCCAGGATTGCCTGTGAGTTTATACAATGAAGACTATCTGCGTTCCATCGCTAACAACCTTGGGCAGGTTTTGCGAATTCATGAGGCTACAATGGCCTGAACACAAACTACAGGTCTTTGGTTTGTATAGATGTTGATATTGCTGCTGCTCTTCAGGAGAAATTTGGATTGGATATGAAGACCAGGTTTCTGGCAGAAGGTGAACTACCACAGGGTTCCTCCTCTATGCAAGTTTTGTAATCGCATTGGTCATGTTGAAGGATCTTGTCATAAGAAGAACAAGACTAGCACTCTGAAATAGACTGTTCAGGAGCATGGTGCAACTGGGGCTATTGCCCAGCCTGTTCAAGAATGGAGGCAGGTTCGACGATCTAAAAAGAACATGTGGAAGTGGAAGCTATCACTGTCGTTCTTGTTAGCAATGCCTTGAACGGTTGAGAGAAGATATTGTTGATCCTTTGGTCGATATTCCAGATGCCTCAAGCTCCAAACAATATAACTTGTATTGGTTACTTCTGCTAATGATATGATGTCAGAGATGGAGTTATGGTTCCCCTTAAATTTTCTACTGGCCGCTCTAAGGACATCCCGGGTGATCAGCTGCTTTTGTAGATGTTCCAGAGGCTTCCCATGTAAGCTTGGCTGATGACTCTGCAGCTCATTTACATGTGCATGGAGTTTTCATCTTTCTGCTAATGAACGTTGCATGGAAAATAGTGGTCTTCTTCCGATGCGGCCGCCGCCGCTTCGGCGCAACCGCGCCGGCCCTGCATGGCAGTACCCGCTGGAGGCTTGGAAGACGGTAGTTTGCTTCAGTTAGTAGGTAAATCATTGCATGGTAGCCCAGCTGCCAAGTTGCCCCAGCCGCGGATATCCCATGTTTCTTTAAAGGCAACTTCTGAAACCTGCTAATGCAGGAGTTAAAGTGTCTATAGAACGGGATTCTATTTTAAGGAATGGCATGTACACCAGATCAAAGCCAAGGCTGCCGCGTACGTGGTGGTTATGTTTCATATGATCAATAATATTTTTTCTGGAATATTAGGGCCTTTCTAATATGTCCTCTAAGCGTGCCCTTAATCTGTTAGTTAAGAAACATAAGATTCAATTGATGGCTATCTTTGAACCAAAAATGGACATTTCTAAGGCTTCCAGGATTTGCAAGTATCTTTATATGGACTCTTTTGTTGATGGTATTCAGGCGGACTCAAAAGTCTAGATTTTTTACAATCAGCCTTTTTCTTTGAAGTGATTTCGCATACGTCCCAACATGTTACTGGGTTGGTCATGAAGGACGTGTCCCTCAGCTCATGGTCACTTCTAGTTATGCAAGTTGTGATTTAAGTGACAGGAGAATTTATTTGATGATGTCCTGGCTCTTGTTGATCTGTTAACGTCCCTGGATTGTGGGGGGCGACTCAATTGTGTTGCTCAGACTAGTGAAAAGAAAGGTGGTCTTTTACCCAACATCACTTCTATGATTGAGTTCAATGCAGTCATCTTTGCTGCTGTCTTTTGGATGTTGGTTTTTAAGGCACACCATTTACTTGGTCAAATAAAAGAATTGGCAGTCATGCTTTAAGGCTAGGCTGTATAGGTTGCTTGTGGATAATCGGTGTGCTGAGGCATTTCCTGGGTGCAATGTGCAGTATTTGTCTCTTGGCCCTTGATCATGCTCCTTTCTTATTCAGCTACATAATGTGTACTCTTAACCAGCTCGTTTTATTTTTCAGAATATGTGGATCAAACACGAATCTTTTCTGGACTGTGTTAAAGATGCATGGGCGGTGGAGGATAGGTGGCACCCGTCTCCTTTTGCAAGCTCCAACATAAGCTTAAAGAGGTCAAGCAGCTTTGAGGTTGTGGAATAAAATGTTTTCAGTCACATTGAGGATAATATTAAAAAGGCAGAGGTGCACATTACATGTTGCCAGCAACTTATGATATTCACCCACTATTTCAAATCGTCCCTTTTGAATGAGGTAAATGCTATGCTTAGGAAGATCCTTCATACTAGGAGATGTTCTGGTGCCAGAGATCCAGGTTCAATGGCTTCAGGAGGGTGATAGAAACACAGCATTCTACCATGCGGCGGCCAAGAGTCGGCGGACCAGAAATTATATCCATAGATTGAGGACAGATGGTGATTGGTGTGATGATCAACTATACTTAAGTCTGAGGCTGAGCATTTCTTTGCGTCCTTGTTGTCTTCTGAGGACATGCTATGATAACGAACTGCTTAGTTCCATTCCAAATCTTATCTGTGAGGAGGATAATCAGATTTTAATTGTTGTTCCTTCTGAGGAGGAAATTAAACTCTCGGTTTGGAAACTGAAAGGGGACAGCGCTCTGGGCCCAGATGTTTCACTGATATTTTTTATACTACTTGGTGGGACATTATTCGAAAGGATGTGGTTGAGGCGGTCTGTTGTTTCTATGTAGGTTACCTCTTCCTAGGGGTTTTTCCTCTTCCATTATTGCTCTTATCCGAAAGTGGACAGTCCTAGCTCTTTCAGTGATTATCGCCCCATCAGTCTTTGCAATTTCTGTTACAAGATTGTGTCTGTTGTATCTCTAATAGGCTGTCCTCGGTTTTACCTTCCATTATTCGGTGGAGTAGGGCGCTTTTGTCCAAGGCAGGAATATCATGGATAATGTCTTCTGGCTAGGCAGTTCGCTGCTGATCTGGGCGAGGAGAACTAGAGGTCACAACGTTATTTTCAAGCTTGACATGATGAAAGCATATGACAGGTTGAATGGGATTTTCTTCTCGCTGTTCTCTGCAAATTTGGTTTCTCCTCAAGATTCACTTCTTATGTTGCCATGTTTATCTCTAACTGCTGGTTTTCTATTTTGTTCAATGGGGCCCTTGCTAGTTATTTTAAATCATCCCGAGGTTTACGTCATGGTGATCCCTTGCTCCTGCCCTTTTCATTATTAGGAGGAAACTCTTAGTAGGGGGCTGCGCATGCTTCTGGACAGTGGTAACCTCAAACCTTACTCGGGTCCTAGAGGATGTAGCGTCATGTCTCATCTTCATTATGCTGATGATGCTCTTATTTTCCTTAATGGTCAAACTACTATATCAAGAAAATCATGGTTGTTTTGAAGAAGTATGAAGAGTCTTCAGGTCAGAGGATTAACCATGGGAAAAGTAGCTTTCTCATTGCTAAGAACGCTCCAATTTACTTACCCTCTAAGATTAACCGGCTTATTGGTTTTCATCATCAAAGGGTGTTATGACTTACCTTGGTGTGCCTATCAAGCAGGGTAGAACTGTGATCGCCGACTACAAGTTCTTGATGGATAGAATTAATGGGCGTATTGGATCTTGGAAATCTAGTTGTTGTCCAGGCGGGTAGATTAACCTTGATAAATTCTGTGCTTTCTTCTATGCCTGTATACCTTGCTACTGGCTCGGCTATTCCTAAAAACTGTCCTCCATTATATTGAACCCATTTGTGCTGCATTTTGGGGGGATTCTGGTGGAGAAAGACGTAGGCAGTGGGTCTCTTGGACAACTATTCAAAAGCCAATCTTTTAAGCGGCCTTGGCGTGAGAATATGTGGCATGTTCAGCGTTCCATGGTCATAAAGTTAGTTTGGAATATAATTCAGGTTCCTTCTCTCTAAGCTTCCTACGCAAAAGACAGATATTTTCATGATGGTCGCCTCATTTCTCATCCGCATAGTATTGCTAAGAAGTTGTTCTTTGCTGCCTATGATGTTTTTATGCAGAATACTAGATGGGTCCTGGGGATGGAGGCAGTATTAGGTTTCTAGACGATGTCGTTTGGTGTGAAGCCGCTTCGGGAGACTGTATCTTATGCTTTACAGGAGCCATCACCTTTTCAGGAGGTTTTTTATTGATCATAATCATCCTATGCGTTACCTTATTCCACAGGAATGGACTAGTTGCAGCTTACTTCCCATGAGGACATTTGCGTTTGGGCGCCTACCAGTAGGGGAATTTTACTCTTAAAAGTGCATATGACCAGGTCTGCATTCATGGTGTTAAAAGATCGCCTCTTCTTCGCATCTGGCACCATCGTTTCAGCAGGAGGGCATCAATTTTCTCTTGGCTTATTCTTCACAGAGCGGTTCCTGTGGTTGATCGTATTGCTGAGTGTGGCATTCCTTTTCCATCTCGTTGTTGCTGTTGCAGGTATCCTCAAGTTGAGGACTTAAATCATTTGTTTGTGCATAGCGATCTAGCCAAGAATCTGTGGTTATGTATTTCTCCTCTTCTTCAGGTTGGCTTGGGTATTAATATGAATATCTCAATTCGTCTTTGGGAGATTATCAGTTCTTGAAGCATTAACAATCCACATGGTTTCATCTTTATTTATTCTTCCATGCTCATTATCTGGGAAAATTGGAAAATCAGATGTAAAATGAAGTTTGACCAAGTTGAATATTCTAGCACTTTGCTTCGCTATAATATTCATGCTCTGGTTAATATTGCCCTTGATAAAATGGTCTTCAAGGAATCCGCCACATCTCAACAAATGGAAGTGATTATGGAGTTTGGTCTCAGCCTGCTGTCAAGCCATGTAAAATGGTCAGATAAATTCTGCCTTTACAAGGTCTCATGCTTAATGTGGATGGTGCCTCTAAAGGAAACCAGGGCCCTTGTGGGGCCAGGGGCATTGTCCGAAATGCTTTTGGCACTGTGGTTTTGGCTTTCTCTCATTTCTATGGCTCTGGAACCATCTTCTTGCTGAAGCTCGAGCTATGTGTGATGGTGTTCATTGGCATTGGAGCAAGGGTTTTACGTAGCTGAGATGTCCTCAGATTCAATGGTTTTAGTTAACTCCCTTCGGACTGGGGTTGCCCTCTCTTGGGAGTGTTTTCAGGTGGTGGCCGACTGTGCTTGACTTCGTGCAGCAGTATCAAGTTCGAATTACGCATGTGTATAGGGAAGCAAATCAGGTGGCGGATGCCTTGGCCAATTTTGCATGCAATGTTCACTGTAATGGGACTTTACATCTTCCTCCCAACTCCCGAAGTCTTGTTTTCCTGCTCTTATTGGGGATCGACTTGGTCTTGGGAGTTTTAGAGTTGGTTAACTCTTTTATGGTTTCCAGGGGTATGCCCCGCAGACTTTGTATCTATCTTTTTAATATATATACAATTTGGTGCAGCAGGATAATCGTCCGAAGGAGTGATTCCATTTCACCCTGCTGGGGTGGGATGCACTCGACTGGTCGCTGACCCTGCTGGGCACATTTTGACAAAAAAAAATCATCATCATTCTATCCACAGTCCATATAGATTTAAAAGAATCATATGTCCACAATTACAATTTCATAACGAATTACATAATTCCATTGATTACATAATATGAAAGAAAAAGTACAATGGATCACGTCCAGAAGAAAGCTACTCCTCGTGCTCGGAGTTGCTCCTCACAATGTCCTCTTCTAATGTGGGGACACCTGTCACACCTACACCGAAGCAAGTATGAGTCTAAATACCCTAGCAAGCAATCCATGAACACAACCATACACATACTAGTTTTATAAACCATTAAGGATAAACATGGTACATGTTTTATATTACTTAACAATTAATATAAAGACCTATAACATGCCTTCTACACCTTTTATTCCTCATGCTTCAAAGATTTAAATCTCATTCAAACCATTTTGCAACTATACATAATTTAAGCATGGAACTATACATAAAGTAAATAGCATACCTAGCATGAATTTTATTCATTTTCTCATGTACTTAACATAATTATACCTACATTTTGCTTGCTGTTTCGACATGAATTTAACACATTCACATGGGATTACACTATTTCACATGATAATACATTCACTTAATAATCTAACATGTTCATATTTCACATTGCACAATTCACATGATCATATTCACATATTTACATTTTACACTTAGTTGTTGTGACACATAGTCCAAACCACCACTAGAAGGACACACATACACATATCCATCACCTAGGAAATATAGTCATAGATCATGGTTAACTGTGCAAAACCGGGAGAAGCCCTCTCCACCCTAACCAGTGGTACTTGTCCCTTCCAAGATTTCATCCTAATGCCCATAGGATATCGCACACATTGAACCATCTCATAGGGACTTTACTACGGTACGGTTCCATAGCCCTCTTTGGTAGCAGTGTCACTAACGACACAGTTTTACACTTATCACATTGTCATATTGTAACCACAATTCTCATGCACTATGTAACATATTTACATGCTTAATTTATATCCCACATGTTCAGGTTACCTAACATGATGCTACTATTCACAGTGACAATTTGATCATAACAATCCTAAACATGTGGTAATCTCTAAATTTCACATAATCAAAATGACATGACTAATATGGTCAATTACACTTATTAAATTGATCACAGTACCTACTGATGTCAATACAGCATGAAAATTTTATCACAAGTTATTATCACATCATCAAAATATCAGATTTTTCAGAACAGTACACAATTTATAATAGTTAAAACAAGCTTCCTACAGATTTATCTAGAAATCCAATTAAACATGGTTTACAGTACCACAGTCGTACGTAGCAGTTCCAAAATCGAATATAGAAATTTTTGATACTCTAACATGCAATGAATCATTTTAATTAGAATTAAAACAGGTAAATCATGCTCACTATTCCATTTCCATAAATTCTAACAAATAGATCTGTACACAGAATTTCGTCCTAGCCTCATGATATGACCTACTGTATGGACATGATCCAAAATAATCTCACAGCATGTACACACATTCAGAAGTTTAGAAAGTATACCACATAGATCAAACATGCATTCTGTAAACACCTGAAGAACTTGGCGGCACAAGGGTTGCCGTCGACAGGGTTAACGGCACACGATGTTGCCATCAACTCAAGAACTTGACGGCACACATGTGGCCGTCAATCTCCTCTCTGCAGAACACAGATAGGGCGCACAAATCCAGAAGAATAGGTGTTTCAAGACACGAAATAAATTCTGAAAAAGTCCTAGGACCTACTAGACATGGGTAGGGATGATGTCCAAAGGTTACTTGCCTCAGAAAATTGTCAATTCGGATCAAATTGCTGAAGATGTCCTCCTCATCCAAGCTAAGAGGTGCCCAAATCGCCTCCCGATCCGACTTCTGTTGAGACTGCACACCGGGGTCGAGGAAGCCTCACCAATGTCCAAAATCTCTCCCAGTCGATGTAGATCGCCAGGAACACACCACCACACCCAGATTCTAGCCGCCAAAGATCAGTTTTTCGCACAAGAACTCTAGGGTTTTGACAAGAGCTAAAAAGACCTAATCCGTCCAAAGAATGAGTTTTTATAGAACCTAACGGGTCGGGTACGCATTAGGGTAGGAATCCTACCGTTGGAAACCAGTTTCCAAACAAGAACTGAAGGAAACACAGCCATTTCTAGATCTAAAACCGCACATTTCTGGAAATAGACGTCCATTTTCCTACTGTTTACTGGGAATTGGCGTCCATCGATCTGGATGTCGACTCCCTTGTAAACGTCCACTCATGTTGACGTCAATTGGCCTCTCAGCCAGAACACAGAAATGCTCAAACATACATACACTATATACATATATACATGTAATGTAATGTATAATTTAGCACTATATGTACAATTATTAAAAACAACATGTATATAATAAACACATGTATACATATGTACAACATTATTCGAATACAATGTTGAGTTCAAATGTATATGATGATTGTGTTTAAGTTTTTGATGATGAATGACTTATTGATATTGCATTGATGTTTGTAACATGATAAAAATGACAAAGACATGAAAGAGATGATCAAATAAATGATTAAGTGAATAAATGCTTCTGATTATCCATGTTTCATTATATCTTACTTAAAATGTTTTTTTATGTAGGTGTGAATGAACACTAAAGAGAAGCAACCAAATACAAGTGCAAAAGTCTGGATAGATATACCAAGTATTCATCTATTGACAGGCCCAAGCCATGTGTCGACAAATAGAACATCCAGGAACAAACAAGCTACTGGAAGCTCAATTAGAACAGTAGCTGTAACAGCTGTAGTGCATCTGTCGACAGATAAGGTTGCCTGTCGATAGCCAGGGATCGCCTATCGACAGCCCCAGTGTTCCAGCAACCTACATGGTTCTGGAAACCAGATTTGAGCAGTACCTGTCGACAACTATGATGGCTATCGACAGCCGAAGGATAAGTCACAACAGATGGTCAGGATATGATCTATATTGTGGTGTTCCTTGTAGCATGACTCTCAATGTTTCGACACCCATATATATAGATCATATGAAGGTATTTTCGCAGTAAGAAGCCACCATATCAAAACCCTAAGCAAACTAGGAAGAAGGCTTTCTCTCTCTGCTGCTCTGCTTCAACTCTCCGTCCAGCGCGAGGAAGATCCATCTCACGAGCGGAGTTGAAGTCGGTCCATCCACAATTCAAGCTTCTCCATCATCTGATCATCATCCATACGAAGCTTGGAGTTCTTATGGACGACCACCACGAAGAGTTCTCATCTGGATTTGATTTCTCAAACTCAGAACTCTTCCTTTCCTTCCACTTTCACTATTCTGTGTGTGTGGTAGTGGTTCGAGCATCCCTTGTGCTTGATCCACGTGTGTGGTGTTTTTCTGATTGCGTGTTTTCATCAGACAACATGGTGTGTGTGTTTGTGATTGAACTTGCTTGATAAGCAGTATTTCCGTAGTGGTGTGTGTGTGGACGGTGGATGTAGGATTCACAAGTTGTGTACTCCAAACAACCTTAAATCTTCGTGTCTTGTGGTTTGCACGTTTGTACGATAGATGTTTGGTAGGCACGAGTGATTGTTCACACGTGGATAGATTGCTAAGTTCCTAATCACAATTGCACACACACCATAGTTCGAATTCAATACATATCTATTTAAGATTTCGATAAGTCAGTGTTAGATCAAAAGGAGGTCATAGTGCTTTTAATTTGTAGTAATCTATTCAATCCCCTTCTAGATTACTGTTTTAGATAATTCCACGGACCTTTCACTTGGTATCAGAGCGAGGTTTCTTCGATTTACCGCTTTAATAGCTTTATCTCACGATTAGGAGAAATTTGGTCTCATGGAAACAAACAAGGTATTTATGGCTGAAGGACACTCAATGTCTAGGCCTCCCTTCTTTGATGGCACTGACTACACCTACTGGAAAAAATCATATGCAGGTGTTTTTGAGAGCTCAAGGCTATGAGCTGTGGAAATTTGTCAGCAAGGGTCCATATGAGCTTCCCGCTGACGAGGACACCTGGACTAGAGAACAAATCCGTAAAGGAACCCTGAACTGGAGCGCTTTGAACACAATGCAGTGCACGTGCATCCAAAAGAATTCTCAAGAGTCTCCACATGCAAGTCATAAAAGAAATGTGTGACAAAGGAGCTGATATACGAAGGTACGTTGAGGTAAGGGAAACAAAGCTAGCATGCTAGTATCTGAATATGAAATGTTCAAAATGAAAAATGAAGAAACAATATTAGATATGTTTGCTAGGTTCATGCTAATAATTAATGGCTTGAAAGGTCTTAAGAAAGAATACAGTGAGAGTGACTTAGTAAGGAAGATACTTCTGTCTCTTCCATCATCTTGGCATACTAAGGCCACTGTCATTGAGGATTCTAAAGACCTTTCCACAATGAAATTGGATGAACTAATTGGTTCCCTGATGACTTATGACATAACTGAAAAGAAAAGAAACTGAGGTTACTCCTAGAAAATCCATGCTTTAAAAGCCTCTAACAAAAGTTCTTCAAGCTCCAAGAAAGAGGTACAACAGGAAGTGATGAATCTGAACCGTCTAGTGATAGTGAGAATGATGAAATGGCCATGATCACTAGACAGTCCAAAAAATTCCTCAGGTTCAAAAAGAAAGGCTCAAGTAACTTCAAAACTTCCATAAAGAGATTTTTCAAATAAATTAGATTCTAACAAAAAATATGACATGATTGTGTGCTATGAGTGCAAGAAACCAGGGCACATGAGAGGTGAATGCCCAGAGCTCAAGAAGAAGCTGAAGAAGGACACAGTCTTCATACAAGAAAGCCAAGGCGATGATGGCAACTGGAGTGATGAAGATGAAGACGAGAATGATTAGGAAAATTCTGACAATGATGAGAGTCAGTGTTTGATGGCAAGGAGTGAAGACTCCATTGAGGTAAACTCTTCTTTTGAAAATTACACTGTTGATGAATGGGAAGAGGCATATACCTTATTGTTTGAAAAGTTCTGTGAATATAAGTCTGAAAATAAAACACTGAAAAAGAAAATCAACACACTTGTTCATAGCAGAAGCAACAAAGAAAATTTGAAATCCTAACTAAAGAAATTGAGCTACTAAAATTGAACAGGAAAGTCACCATGAGGAAATGGATTGCTTGAAAGAAAAACTTCAGGAAAATGAAAAGGAGAAACATGTTTTAAATAAATCAGTTGAAACTCTTCAACAAGAGAATCAAGAGATTCAGAAAAAGTTGGAACAAGCTCAAAAAGAACTAAAAGGAAAAACTGATGATCTCTCAAGATTTGTAAAAGGAAAAGAAAATTTGGATGTGGTTTTGGCAGTCAAATCTAACATCACAAGGCATGGGCTTGGGTTTCAAATTGAAAAACAAAAGAAAAATGGAGAAAAATTAATTACTTCATTTGTTGACTGTAGTCCAAGTACAAGCAAGCATGTTCAAACTAAAAGTAAGCAACTGCAAAATAAACAAAGATCTCATATGTCAACAAGTGAAGAAACCTATCGACAGACCCAATGAGAGCTGTCGACAGGTCGAAGTACGCTGAAAAGGGAAAGCCAACTAGGTAACAAAGGGTAAAATGCAAACACAAGTTCAACAGAACAGCAAAAGAAATGCCTTGAGTAAAACTCCATCATGCAATACTTGTAAAAAAACTTGGTCATATTGAAAAAACAATGTTGGAATAATTTAAACAAAATGAAATGCAAAAAGTATGGATTCCAAAGTATTTACTTTTTGGTATGAATGAAAAATTGGGGACACAAAGTATTTGGTTAACAAAACTTCTTGTCTGATCCATCTATGCAAGAATGCCTAGCAGCCCAAAATAAAAATAAATGGTACTTGGATAATGGCTGCTCGAGGCACATGACGGGCGACAAGATAAATATGTTTGCTGGTTGAAAAAAGATGGCGGACAAGTTGTGTTTGGAGGTAACAATAAAGGCCAAATCATTGGCACAGGTAAGGTAGGTAAGTATGCTTCCAACTAAAAAGCAATTGGCTGATATCTTCACAAAACCATTGTCTGAAGATAGGTTCACTACACTGAGAAGAGAAATGGGCTTATGTAAAATTCAATGATCTCTATGTGTGATGACTATGTGGTATATCAAATGGTGAAATGTGGAAGAACAAGTCAGGCTTGTTCGGAAACTATCATCATGAGTGAGAAAAATCCTCCGCCAAATATCCATAGTCTATATGCACATAGAGGACATCAACCTTAATTGGCACATTTATCTCTCAAAAAGAATGAAACTTTGGTGCTCACATGCTAATGGATGTTTGTTCTTTGTGCAAATGCTTGGCATGAATAGGTGTGACATTGCTTGAATTGTTTGAATGTTGAGTCATCATAGGCACACACTATGGGGAAGTAGTTAAGGTAGGTTGAGAGAAATGTTTGAGAGATATCCTTCATATTTTATGTGTCATTATTCTCAAACTCTTGATCTTCATGTCACTCTCTTCAATGCCTTTTAAAACTGAGTTTTCATGTACCTGTCGACAGCAGCCAGACACCAGTTATCGACAATCCCCTCTCCAGAACCACATTTCTTCTCTGCAACAGTAGCTATCGACAGCTCCTTTTTCAGCTGTCAACAGAAGACCTCTTCCAGAACACTAGTTGCTTGTTTCATAGTAGCTGTCGACAGCCCCATCCTTGCTGTCAACAGATAGTTCTCATGTTTGAATTCCTCAACATTCCTTAAATTTCTCCATGAGTATGTTCATTATCTATGAGTAAGGGGAGAATTGGGCATTATATTCATTGCAAACTTTCATATTTCCATAGTACCAAAGACATTACATTAATCACAATGATTTTGAAATAATATTCTGTACATGAGTCTAGGTTGTACCATCTAGCATACATGAATAAATCCAATGGCTTTAACCTAACTCACTTGAATAACTCCCTTGTGGATGATCATCTTTTTGAAATGGATGACAAGTAAGAAGGTTGTTAAATAATGTTTACATTGGCCTTTGACCTTAAATAACATTTGGCACTTGATCTAATAAAAAAAAAAGGAGAACAACTACCTATTTCTAAATTCAAAATTCAAATGGGAAAGAGGCAAAGCAATGATGTGCATCACTGAGTAACCGGGGGCATGGGCATCACAAATGTCTGTCTTTGCGTCAAAAAGTCTATGTATTATCTTTGCACAATGGTTGATGGTCACCTACACTGAGTAACTGGGGGTATGTGTAACACCCCAGAATTTTATTTGTTGAAAAACATGAATAATAAAGTTATTAGACTTAAGCATTAGTCTTAAAATGAAATAATTGATAATTGGGTATGAAGTATTAACTAACGTTACCCCAGTGTCGTACTCGGACGTGCGCGCTCCCACATGGCGACACTGAAAAACTGTAATGAAAATGAATCCGAGAACACCATAATTTCCAGAAAATGTGGAGATCTCAGAAATATAATATCCGAATTTTTTGACATTCGGATTTTGAGATTAAGTCGACACGACCATTTCCGGGGGTGATTTTCCCTACTGTAAAATAAATTCTAAAAATTAAACTAAAATCACCATAATTGTAAAACCATCATATTAGGCTATGGTTGAAATTCTAACACAAACGGACACTATTTGGATAGGTTTACATGGTGATCATTGGGCCAATTGATTTAAGGGCCAATTACGGTAACTATTTTCTGGAATTTTCAGTGGCATACGTGTGAAGTTAGAAGAGGCCAACACACATTAGGATAAGGATAAACCATGGGATAAAACTCTTACACGTGGGGGTTGAGGTGTAAGGGGGTGAAAGGAGGCATGAACCAGGTGTAAGCAGTAAAAACACAGGGGGTTTTACTGTTACACCTGCGCATGGAGGGGTCCTCTTGCATGGGAACTTGGCTGGGCTATTAAAGCCACTCCCTCCTTCGCACACACCTTTCTACACCCTTTGTTCTTGCCTTGCTCTTGTCTTCCCTACTTCTTGCTGCTGGAAGTGCTGCTAGAAGAGCTACTGGGGGAGCTGTTGGAGTCTTGGCTTCATAAGCGACTGCAATACATCCTGCTTCTGCTCATATGCAATTATAGATGCTTCTTCCTTGGTGTTAAATTGCTGTTGAAGTAACTGCCGTGGCTAGCAAGGCATCAACTTGGGAGGAAGTTCTTCTTCTACTGGGTAAACTCTTTTGTCAAGTTCACGTGAGAGCTCACTTGCTTAGAAGGTAGGATTCATATCCCTCTGGTTCAATTTGGTTATGTTCTCCATATGTAACAAGGAATTCGTGAGGAACGATAAGTTGTTATACTTGTGATTCTCTGTTTCCTTCCAGTCATGGTAGATAGAATTACTCTTGTTGGGAAAGAACAACTTGGTTCTATTTTAGAAATCAATTCCTATCCTCTCCTCTACCTTTGATCTTTGTTCATGATCTGGAGTCATGTAGAAGTTTTAATATCTATAGAACTATGTGAGAACTTTTACTTAATGTTAGGTACTCCAAGCCTTGATTTAGATCCATGAAACACTTGGAGTTTTAGTGTTTATCTTGTAGGAATCTTCCCAATAAACCATTGTTAGCAAGATCAGGCTTCCAGTACTACATTATGTCTAGTTTCTAGCTAGACAAACTTGAATTGTAAACCTCTCGTTTCATCTCGCTTGTTCAGTTTATAAACCACTGTGAGAACTCCAATTAGACTCGTCCATTGATATAAACCATGCCTTGGTTTATAAGTTCTATAATTAGGTGTTTAGAACGGATTTAAACATCATTTCTGAAAGTTCTACTTCTACCTATCGACAGCCAGCCCAAAGCTGTCGACAGGCTCATGTCTTCCAGAACTCCAGATTTCGGACTGTGGTATCTGTCGACAGCCTCTTATGCTGTCGATAGATACCCACAGAGCCAGCAAACCTGAGCTCTGTC
Organism: Colocasia esculenta; assembly: GCA_014218235.1. Lineage (NCBI taxonomy): Eukaryota > Viridiplantae > Streptophyta > Magnoliopsida > Alismatales > Araceae > Colocasia > Colocasia esculenta. The sequence goes on from CM024758.1 coordinate 82,782,767, forward strand.
TGTGCCATCTGTCGACAGCCCTTCCTGCCTGTCGACAGCACCTGTCATGCCTTGTATTTCAACAACTTTCATGATAGAACTCTTGCTTAAACTTCATCCTAATAGCCTACCAAGTTACCCCCTTAATTAATTGGGTATTTACTGTCATTCTACTGTAAAGATTACCGACTTGAAGTACCTTACTCACCATTGAATTATCTTGAAGTCGTCAACTATGAATGTTACTCCTGAGTCCATCTCCTGTATTCGGTAATTGAGTTCATATAACCTGATGTCTTGAGAGTTCAAATGCTTGAACCCGTGTGAGATATGATAAATGATGATGATGACATTTATTGGGTCCTTGGACCCCCTGATTGATATGCCTGTGCAAATAGGGCTGTCCAGTCTTGGGAGGAGCACCCAAATTCATTTTCGGACCACGTGGAATGATAAAGGGAATCTAGATGTCTGACATTGCATCAAATACTTTCTGAATACGGTCATCATAAGTCCTGTTACTGTGTAATTGATATATGAATCAATTCTTGAGCTATATATCTGAATATGACATGAGTTTTACTATCATTGTATCAAGTTATTGTTCTGAAATCTGGTATTGTCCTTGATATCCGATTTATCCTTGCCTTGGCTATAGTGTTAACCCTTGAATTATGGATTTGAATTCTACTGAGCTAGTTAGCTCACTATTTCCTACTATTTCACGTAACTCAGATGGGGGTGAAGTTTAAGGGCATGCGTGCTGAGTGGACGACCGTGTCAAGCAAAGCCAACCGTTTCTGTTTCTATTTAGTAGTGTGAAATGAGATGTATAAATTAAGTTGTTTTGATCTACTCCTCTCTTAGTTATTATGAGGAGTATCTGTGTAATAAAACTTCGCTTATGACGTATGAATGGATATAATTATTACCTTTGTGTTTATTTTCTGTCACTTCCGATAAATAGCCTTTAGTAGGACGTGACAGATAAATTTGGTATCAGAGCATTAGTTCGATAAACCTAGGGAAACTAGTGAGTTGGGGTAGAAATTGGGATTAGTTAGCATGACTTTGCAATTATATAAATGCTTACTTGATATTGGTTCAGTATGGATTATATGCCCAAGATAGGATGGTGGCAGCGCTAGAAATGTTACGTCAAGACATTGATCTGTATGCTCAAGCCCAGCAGGAAGATCATATGCAAATTAAGAAGAAGTGCTAATTTGACTGCGGGTGCTTTCTTTGCCGGCAATCCTGGTGCTTCACTGGATGTCATGATCAAGTTATGTGTAGGTTGGACAATTTCAGGCTGGGGTAAGATATCTGCTTCACCAGTTTGAAGGGTATGGGAAGCTTAACCGATGCAGCAAGGGAATTATACCATGGAGCCGGAGAAGCACAGCAGCCACCACCTGCAGAATCTGTTATAAGACCTGACCCAGAAACTAGAAAGGACTTAGGCAACTTGTCCTTCTTTTGTAAACCTCTCCTTTTGTGTAAATGTTGGTGCGTATATACTAACTCCAATGTGTATGTGGAGTGAGAGGTTAGTGGGGGTTGGAAATTTGTAAGTATGACAACTTGGAAGGAAAAGGTTATGGTATTTTGGGATACATGGGAATGTATTGTAATGTAAATTATTGATGTTTATAGAGATGGTGTGTTCTGTGATTTGAATGGCGTATGTGATGGATGTAAGCTTGGAATGATGGTGAAAATTAATGTGTGTATTATTGGATGTTTAGCTACTTTCTCCATTAGTAATGGATGGAGGTGACGCTAATTGGAGGAAGATGGAGAGTTCTATGCATGATCTAACCCGAGTAATGAAGGTGGTAGCCAAAAATAATAGTCACATGGGACAAGCTTGTTCAAAGATTTCCGAAGTCCGGACCCTCCGAGTTTCGCAGTAAGTGCGGATCGGATGAAGCTGAGAATTGGCTAAAAGACATTGAAAGGATATTCAAAATGATTAAATGTACGGAAGAGGAAAAGGTTCGTGACTACATTCCAGTTAGATCGTGATGCACGTGCTTGGTGGGAAACTGTGGAAGCTATCCTGAAGGATTCAACCAAGTTAGTTGAGAAGAGTTTGTGAATTGTTCAATGATCAATATTTCTCGAGGTAGTTCAGGAGAAGAAAGCAAATGAGTTTGCAGGTTTAAAACAATTATGGATGTCGGTATCGGAGTATGAGGCCCAATTTGCCCCGTTGTCAAAGTATGCTCCGCATCTTACAACACAGAGAAATTGAAGGCTAAAAGGCTTATGAATGGACTGCGTCCTAATTTATTACGCAGCTAACTCCTCAACTGATCACTACTTATTCAGAAATGGTAAAGAGAGCCTTGGCACTGGAAGCTGCGAATGAAACTGTAGATAAGATTAGAGGGAAATCTGGAGAAGGGTCTTCAGATCGAAAAAAGAAAGTATGAGTGGGGAATGCCTCGAAGGTTTAGAAACTACTAAGAAGGCAGGCAAGGCTCCGGTAGGGAGTAAGGATGTTTGTAAGCATTGCCATCGTATCAGGCATAAGGTTGAGAATTGTTGGCGTAAATTGGGTGCATGTTTTCGTTGTGGAAGCACTCAACACCGAATCCCGGATGCCCCAATGGCCAAGAACAGCACCACAAATAAGAACCCCAAGTAAAGCAAGGAAGATTTCAAGCCATTCAGGATGTAGAACCTGAATCCCCGCAGGAAGGTGGATTGATTGAAAGTACATTACTAGTAAACTCAAATCTACATTTGTGTGTTGATCTGGAGCTACGCACTCTTTCATTAGCTATGAGTTTGCTAAATTCTTGGAAGTAAAGTCAGTTCCATTACCCACACAAATGGAAGTTGCAAATCCTTTAAGTGATGGTAAAAAGCTAAAGAATATTACCCTGCTAGTCAGATCATGGTCAAAGGACATGATTTACCCAGTGATTTGATATGTTTAGAAAGTGGGATTATGATGTAATCCTTGGGTTGATTGGTTATCTAAATACCATGCAAACTTAGATTGCAATTGAGACAAGTGACTTGCCTAGGAGAGGAAAAATTATTCTATAACGTTTGATAAACCCCAAACCAAAAGAATACCAATAATTTAGCAGTGAAAGCTGTAAATTAGTACAGAAAGGTTGTCAAGGATATTTGTCTTCTGTGACCTTATTAAATCAGAACATAGTAGGATTGGAAGATATTCCGATTGTAAGGGAGTTTCTTGATGTATTCTCGGAAGAGCTACCTGGCATCCACCTAATAGAGAGGTGAATTTTCAATTGAGTTGGTACCAGCAGCCACGCCAATTTTATAGACACCCTACAGAATGTCAATGAAGAATTGAAAGAGTTAAAAAGGCAATTATTGGAATGTTAGAGAAGGGATTCATAGACCCAGTCCTCACCTTGGGGTGCTCCGGTACTGTTTGTTAAAAGAAAGATGGATCTATGCGGTTGTGTATAGATTATCGACAGTTAAATCAATTGACTATAAAGAATAAGTACCCACTTCCGAGAATTGATGATCTATTTGATCAGTTGTCTGGAGCTCAATGTTTCTCCAAGATTGATTTAAGGTCTGGATATCATCAACTTAAAATTCAAGAATCAGATATTCATAAAACGACTTTTCGAACAAGATAGGACATTATGAATTGTGGTGATGTCGTTTGGATTGACAAACGCACCAGCTGCATTTATGCGTCTAATGAATGATGTGTTCAGGTCTATTTAGATCAGTTTGTAGTTGTATTCATTGATGATATACTGATCTACTCCAAAGTATGGAGGAACATGAAAATCATCTACGGATCACTTTGCAATGTTACGAGACAACAAGTATATGCAATGTTTAGCAAGTGTGAATTTTGGTTGAAGGAAGTGATGTGCTTAGGACACATTATTTCTAAAGAAGGTCTATCAGTAGATTCTTCAAAGATTGAAACATACAGAAATGGGAGCAACCTAAGAATCTCACTGAAGTAAGAAGTTTTCTGGGCATGGCCAGTTACTACCGACGATTTGTCAAGGATTTTCTAGAATTGCCTCACCTCTTACACAGTTGACTAGAAAAGGAACTACGTTTTTATGCAATGAGAATTGTGAGGAAGCATTCCAATTGTTAAAAGAATGTCTGTCGTCTGCACCAATTCTAGCCTTGCGTTTGTACGGTAGAGGGAAAATTATTTGAGGTTTACTGATGCTTCCAACATTGGACTGGGTTGTGTATTAATGCAAGATGGAAGAGTTATTGCTATGCATCAAGACAGTTGAAGACTCACGAGAGGAATTACCCAGTACATGATTTAGAATTGGTCGTGTGGTCTTTGCTTTTAAGCTTTGGAGACATATCTATATGATAACCAATTATAGTGTACTCTGATCATAAGAGTCTCAAATACTTATTTTCACAAAAAGAAATGAACATGAGACAAAGGAGATGGATGGAATATATCAAAGACTATGATTTCAAGATTGAATACCATCCAGGAAAAGGAAACACTGTGGCTGATGCACTCAGGAAATCCTATAGCCAAGATATTTTGGCTACAAGTAAGGGAATGGGGAATTATTGGAGGATTTCTACTTGAGCTTAAAAGTTGAAACCTAAGAAGAAGGGTAGTAATTAATAACTTGATAGTACAGTCAGATTGCTGAAGCAAAATAAAGAGCAACAAGACAATGACCCTATACTGGTAGGAATCAGAGAAAAATTGGCTTCTAAACTTGATTTTAATGAAGATGTTCATGGAAATCTTCGATTCCGGGACAGATTGTGTGTACGGATAATCCCAAAATCAAGAAACAGATCTTAGAAGAAGCTCATCGGTCGCACTACACTATTCACCCCGGAGCTGTCAAAATGTATCAGGATTTGAAGAAGCATTTCTGGTGGTGCAACATGAAAAAGGATATTGTGGAATTTATTGCAAAATGTTGACATGTCAGAAAATTAAGGCAGAACACTAGAAACATGCAGGAAAATTAAAACCACTTGAGATACCAGAGTGGAAATGGGATAGCATTGGTATGGATTTTATTGTGGGATTACCCAAAACACGAAGTGGATTTGATGCTATATGGGTAATCATTGATAGACTTACAAAATCGGCTCATTTCTTAGCAATAAAGACAAAATGGTCTGGTTAATATTTTGGCAGCGTATATATGAAAGAAATTGTCGGTTGCATGGAATCCAAAGAACATAGTTTCTGATCGAGATGCAAGATTTACTTCGCATTTGGAGAGATTGCAAGATGCTTTGGGAACTAATTAAAATTTAGTAGGTATTTCACCCTCAAACAGATGGACAGACCGAATGGGTGAATCAAATTGTTGAGGATATGTGTCTTGCTTGTGTATTAGAGTTCGGAATGACTGGAAACACTCACCTAGCAATTATGGAATGCATATAACATTAGCTACCAGTCTACCATTCGAATGGCACCTTTCGAAGCTTTGTATGGTCGGCAATGTAGATCACAATTATGTTGGGTAGAACTAAAAGAAACGCATATTCATGGACCAGAAATGATCCAAGAGACGACAGAAGTTATCAAGTTGATATAAGATCGGATGAAAGCTGCTCAAGATCGACAGAAAAGTTATGCCAATTGACGTAGAAGAGAGTTAGAATTTCAGCAAGGGGAACATGTGTTTCTTAAAGTATCACCCCGGAGAGGAATCAAAGGTTTTGGTATCAAGGGAAATTGAGTCAATGATACATTGGACCTTTTGAAATATTGAAGAGAGTTGGTGAAATGACATACCAACTGGCACTTCCACCGCCATTGTCCAATGTGCATGATATCTTTCATGTGTCAATGTTAAGAAAATATGTATATGATCCGGAACACATTATGGATACCAAGATCTGGATGTACAGGAAATTTGGCATATGAAGAGAGACCAGTACAAATCCTCGATCGAAAAATCAAGCAACTTCGGAACAAGGAAGTCCTATATAAAAGATTCAGTGGAATAAGCGAGGACAAGAGAAGCAACATGGGAATTGAAGAGGCCATCAAGAACAAGTATCCAGAGTTGTTTACAGGTCAGTAACCACATCCTTGTGTAATCAAATTTGGAGGACCAAATTTCTTTTAGTAGGGGAGAGTTGTTGTAACGAACCTCTTCATACTGGTACGATTATACCATCCCCATCGGTAATATAAAGGGCGTCGTCACAGTGGGACATGTACCCAACACTAGACGATAGGTTGATATGTAACCTGGATAGCAATAGAGTACAGCGGAATAAAATAAAAACTCAACTTTAAATCTATCACCAAACACACATTCCACAATCTAAATAGCGAAATAGAAAGACAAAGTCCACATTAATACAAGATAAAATAACTACATTGTCCAAAATTATTGTCCATACAATAATTCTTTTCAACTATGAGAAAAAGAAAAGTACAAAGTAGCAGCTCACAAAAATAGTTTCTAAATGGCGATCCTCACTATGCTTCCTTCTAGTACACGATACCTGTCAACCTGTATGGCAAAGCAAGAGTGAGTCCAAAGGACTCAGCAAGCAAACCAAAGACTTAAGCATGTCGCACTCACACTAAGCCATTAACATTAAAGAGGTGCACACTATCATCAAATCACAAGGGTACACATGGTCCTTACTCTTAACTAGCAACACATATCTATGCACATGAGC
>CM024758.1:82789508-82886711 GCA_014218235.1 Colocasia esculenta
AATTCTTTTGTTTCCTTGATGGATATTCAGGGTATAACCAAGTGGCTATTCACCCCGAGGACCAAGAAAAGACCACTTTCACATGTCCATTTGGAACCTTTGCCTTTAGACGTATGCCCTTCGGGCTGTGCAATGCCCCCGCAACTTTTCAACGTTGCATGTTGTCTATTTTCTCAGACATGGTTGGGGACTACTTAGAAGTCTTTATGGATGATTTCTCTGTGTTTGGAAATGACTTTGATTCGTGCCTCGACCATTTGACCGAAGTGCTGAAAAGATGCATTAATGCCAATCTTGTCTTAAGTTGGGAAAAGAGCCACTTCATGGTTAAGGAGGGGATTGTCTTAGGGCATATTGTCTCAGAGAGAGGGATAGAGGTAGATAAAGCCAAGGTAAATCTCATTTCCGAATTGCCTCCTCCCAACTCTATCAAACAATTAGATCCTTCCTTGGTCATGCTGGATTCTATAGGAGGTTCATCAAAGACTTTTCCAAAATTGCAAGGCCATTGACTTCTTTGTTGAAAGACACTCCTTTCATTTTTGACGAAGCTTGTCATAAATCTTTTGAGGACTTAAAAGACATTTTGACCAAAGCTCCAATTCTACAATCTCCAGACTGTCATTACCATTTGAGATAATGTGTGATGCTTCAGACTTTGCTGTAGGTGCCATTTTGGGACAAAAAACTGATAAAGGATCTGTGGTGATTTATTATGCAAGTAGAACATTGAATGATACCCAGATTCGATACACAACCATTGAGAAAGAGCTCCTAGCTGTTGTCTTTGCCTTAGAGAAGTTCATCCTATCTATTAGGAGCTAAAATCATTGTTTTCACTGACCATGCTGCCTTGAGGCATTTGCTTTCCAAAAAGGATGCCAAGCCTAGGTTGATCAGATGGATCCTCTTGTTACAGGAGTTTGATCTGGAATTCATGATAAAAAAGGGTCCAAGAATGTGGTAGCTGACCATTTGTCCAGAATAATTGCCCCGGACTCCATGCCTATTAGAGATGCTTTCCCAGATGAGCACATTTTAGCTGTCTCCAATATTTCATCTCCATGGTATGCTCACATTGTGAATTACAAAGTCATTGGACGAGTACCTGGAGATTGGACCAAAAATGAAAGAGAGAGATTCTTTGCTAGGGACAAGTATTATATTTGGGAGGATCCGGAGCTATTTTTTATTGGACCAGACCAAGTGATAAGAAGATGCGTCCCTGAGAGTGAGCATCAAAGTGTCCTCAAGTTTTGTCATTCTCTTGCTTGTGGAGGGCATTTTTCAGGAAAGAAGACCGCTGCTAAAGTCTTAGACTCTGGTTTCTATTGGCCCACATTGTTTAAGGATGCTCATCAATTTTCATGTCATAGATGTCAAACCATGGGAAATATTTCTAAGAGGGACATGATGCCTCTTAACCCCATTTTGGTTGTAGAAATTTTTGATGTATGGGGGATAGACTTTATGGGACCTTTTCCACCGTCCTTTGGATACACATACATTCTAGTTGCTGTTGATTATGTGTCCAAATGGATAGAGGCCATTGCCACAAAGACCAATGATCATAAGGTGGTCATCAAATTTGTTCAGAAAAATATATTTTCTAGATTTGGATGGCACAAAGCAATCATTAGTGATGGAGGACCTCATTTCATTAACACTCAGTTTAGGACCCTCCTAAGAAGTATGGGATTACCCATAAGCTGGCAACACCTTACCATCCGCAAACCAGTGGCCAAGTGAAGTTTCAAACAGGGAGATTAAGACATTCTTCAGAAGTCGGTTAGGCTGATAGGAAAGACTGGTCAGAAAGGTTAGATGATGCATTGTGGGCCTACCGAACTGCTTTCAAAACTCCCATTGGAATGTCCCCTTACCGGCTTGTCTTTGAAAATCTTGTCATTTGCCGGTAGAACTTGAGCATAGAGCCTATTGGCTATCAAAACGGTAAATCTTGATTTAGCCCAAGCTGGTCAACAAAGGACCCTGCATCTGAATGAGCTAGAAGAGCTCAGAAATGAAGCCTATGAAAGTTCCAAGATATATAAAGCCAAGGCCAAAGCTTTCCATGATAAACACATTCATAGAAAACCTTTCAAGTGCATGATAAGGTTTGGTTGTTTAATTCTAGGCTTCGTCTGTTTCTGGGAAAATTGAAGTCCCGATGGGATGGTCCTTACACTGTTGTCAAAGTTTACGACAATGGTGTTGTCATCATTCTTGACCCTAAAACGGACAATCATTCACTGTTAATGGCAGAGGTTAAAACATTCTTTGAAAGCCCATCTTCTGTAAAAATTGATTCTACCAAGCTAGCTGAGCCAATGAAGCCTAATTGCGTCTGGCTGAAGACAATAAACTTAGCGCTTCTTGGGAGGCAACCCAAGTGTACAGATTTCCTTCATTAGGTAATTCTCTATCTTACTTTATTTTCCTGTGAATAAGTAGGGGGGAGAAGTAGAATAAGCTTGCATTCATAGTCCTCATCCCGACCATTGCTTCATTTCTTTTGCTTGAGCTTGTACATATGTAAATAAAAATTTCACAATGTTTCATCTTTGAATAAAAATGTGTGTCTTTGCGCATCACAGACTATGTGTCTGATTTTTAACCATTACAATTTTGTAGTTGTCACACTCCTTTGCAAACATCCATGTTAGGTAGCCTCTAGTAAAGGATTACATGTACTTCTTGTCTACCTTATGTAAGGATTATGGCAAAGAAGTTTCATACACACACCACAGAGCCACTTAGACTAGCTAAACCTGAATGTAGCAAATTTGTCAAGGCTAGTAGGAGAGAGGTGATTGGTTTTCTCCCTCCCCCTAAGTGAATTGCGAAGGAAGTGAAGGCATGTGATCAAGGAACCTGACTGTCCATCCTTCCTTGAAAAGGAAAAGAAAAGAAAAGTAAAAAGCAAAAGCAAAAAGCAAAAGAAAATATATCCATGAAAAATGCCCCGGATCTGAGTAAAGTTGGACTCGCTACTCTTGAAAAGTGATGGGTTGTGCAGCATTATGGATGAAAAAGAAGAAATTCTGAGTGCACAAAGTGCAAATAAAGTCCTCAGCTCAAAGAAATAATCCTCAAGGAAGATGGGCAGAATGGAACTGAGAGAAACAAGGTGGTAGTGTGAAGCAAAAGGATAGATTTCTGCAGATTCTGGGCGTCAAAGAAGTGAATTTCCAGTTCCTTACCTTGGTCTACCTCTGATTTCTTCATCCATAAAGAAAGTGCATTGTCTTCTCTGCCATGGAAGGTCTATCTATTTTAATTGACAAGAAGATGAGGAGGGTCAGCTCCAAGTTCCTTCTTTTGGGATACGAAGATCTCTCACTTGATATTTGCTGATGATTTACTTTTATTCTTCAAGCCCAAGGTCTCCTCTGCTAAATGTGTTCTTCTACCCTTGAAGAATTTTTTCGCTACTCTGGTCTGCAGCTTAATGTAGGAAAAAGTAGAGTGTTCATTGGTGCTAAGATTCATAATAAGGGTCCTCTTCTCAATGCCCTTCATGTTCAGGAAGGATCTCTTCCAGCAACTTATTTGGGATTACCTTTATTCTCTACCCGCTTATCTAGAAGCCACTGTGATCCCATTCTTCAGAAAATTAAGAAGCGCATTGCTTCTTGGAAAACTCGTCTTCTGTCTAAAGCTGGTAGGTTGGAGCTGATCAGGTCTGTTCTGAACTCTTATGCTCTTTACTGGGCAATATCTTTTATCTTACCCAAGGGGTTGATTGGAGAGGTGGAAAGATTACTTAGAAACTTCTTCTGGCATGCTTCGGGGGACTACAAGCCGTTTCACCTTGTTAATTGGAAAAACTTATGCAGACCCAAAGATGAAGGTGGCCTTGGTCTGCGTTCTCTAGCTGTTTGGAACTCCGCTTCCATCACTTTGCATCTTTGGAACTACTCTCTAATCATGATAGTCTCTGGGTAAACTGGGTTACAAGCAAATATATGAAGAATGCTTCAATCTGGTCTGCCAAGGTGCATTCTTATCACTCTCATGCTTGGAAGGGCATTCTACATTCTAGAGATTGGCTTCAGCAACATATCATTTCAGAATTGGTAATGGTCATCATCTTTATTTCTGGCTGGATCCTTGGTGTGAGGGTACTTCAATTATATCCAATAGAGGTGGGGATTACATGAGGTTTCTGCTTGGCCTTCCTTTAAATACTACTGTGGACTCTTTCATTCATGAAGGTAGGTGGCGTCTCCCTCCCCCAACCACTGGTGAAATGATGGAGCTTTGGCCGAAAATTACTGCATCCCTATTCATATTGGCTGGGAGGATTCCATTGTGTGGAAGCACAATCAAGGGATTATTAGTATCGCTCACATCTATGATCAAAAACGTATCTCTTATCCTCGAGTTCTTGGGATCACTTGGTTTGGCAGAGACCAGCGAATCAGAAACAATCCTTGCATGCTTGGCAGTTTTCATGGGTGGAATTCAAACTTTTGATGCTCTTCAGAGACGTGGTATTCATGGACCTAACATATGTGTTTTGTGCAACCAGAATGAAGAATGTATTGACCATTTATACTTTCAATGCTCTTACAGTTCTTGGGTCTGGATGCAACTATTGCATCGCCTAGATATCCACAGGAGACCAAGGCAAACCGTTATTTCTGAAGGGGAGAGTCTAATTGGAAGTTTCCGAATTTCTGGTGTTGGTACAACTGTGGCCTTTGTTACCTTCCGTGCTGCCCTCTGGTGATTTGGAAGGAAAGATGCTTTAGAATTTTCAGTCTACTAATAGAAGTCGGATGCAAGTATTGCTTTCTATCCTTTCGGACATTCGCCACATTACTGAAGCGCACATTCAGAAGTATTCGCTCTCCTCTAGATCAGCAAGAATTCTCCGAAATTTCAACATCAGCAATTCTTGACTTATTGCCTTCTTGCCTTCTTGTAGCTGGTTAATCTGATTTCTTTTTTAGCTACTTTTGAGTGATCTTATCACTGTGTTTTGTCTCATAGCTATCGGTCTGTGATAGCATGAGATTCCATTGTACATGATCTCATTATTGTTTATAAAATCGGTATTACTTACCAAAAAAAAAAGTGCATTGTCTTCCTTTGGTGGGGAAAATCAACAACAGGCTAAACTCTTGGAAGAATAGGCTTTTATCCAAAGCTGCCGCTTGGAGCTCATTCGATCTGTGCTTCATCCTACTCTATATACTGGTCTTCCGCCTTTATTCTCCCTAAGGGTCTCATTACCCATATCGAGAATATTCTTCGAGAGTTCTTTTGGAAAGGGTGCTCGATACTAAACCTTGCACATGGTTAGTTGGATTGATATCTGCAAACCAAAGAAGGAAGGAGGGCTGGGCCTTAGAAGATTGCATGACTGGAACAGAGCAGCTTCTATAAAACTTCTTTGGGACACTTTGCAAAGAAGAGATTCAATATGGATTGAGTGGATATATAACAAGTACTTGCAGAAGCAAAACATTTGGCTTATCAAATCGAAATCCCACTACTCTAGTGCTTGGAAAGGAGTTCTAAAAGAAAGGGAATGGATGCAAAACCAAATCAACTATATAGCTGATGGTTCTCTTTTTAACATGTGGTATGATCCTTGGATTGCAGGTGAAAGTATTTTTCAGAAATATGGAGAGAGAGTTCGGCAAGATCTTGGAGCTGATAAAAACATGAAAATTGCTTCTTTCATCTCAAATGCTCATTGGAACCTCCCTAATGCTATCTCCCATCAAATGCTATCTCTTTGGCCCACCATTCAAGGAATTCAGATTCATGCAAGAGGGGAAGACGCATCATTTGGAAACATAATGGAGGTCGGTTCACCATTGCTTCAGCTTGGAATGCTATTCGTAACTGTCACACTGAAAATCAGTATTATAAGTGGATCTGGGCCTCCCGAGTGCTCAAAAATTTAACATCTGTCTTTGCAAGTTGAGAAGAACAAGCTGCCTACTCAAGACCAATTAAAATTAAAAGGCTTCCAGCTGGCCAGCCAATGTATTCTTTGCAGGACATATGAAGAAAGTCACAGCCATCTCTTCTTCCAATGTGAGTACACCAGATGGATTGGCAGCAACTACTTTTCAGATTTTATCTCCATCAGATGCCGGAGGATTCAATGGCAGAAGAGCTTCAGAAATTAAATGAAAACTTCCACTCCAAAAACTCCACTTGGTCGCTAATTCAGCTTGCCCTTAAAGCTGCGGTTTGGTGGATATGGCGCGAGAGGTGCATCAGAACTTTTGAAGACAAAAAAAGAACTAAAGTGCAGTTACTCTTAGAAATTTTATGGGACATCAAAATATGCATGGAGAACTCCAATATCAAATGCAAGTCTCGCAGAGAGAAAGACATCTTCATTCGATTCAATATCACTCAGATGTAATTTGATATTTCCTTTTCAGTCTTCTTACTCATAGTCCACAACCTGTGTGGTCATGAGTTGTTTTCCTTGGTTATCCTACTGTTGAGAGTGGTGGAGTGAGACCATTCCACCTCTTTCAGGTGGGGTGCACTCTCCTACTCTCCTTTAGGAGCCTTTGCCTATGTATCTGTTTGATCATAGGTCTGTACATTTATATTAATACAATACTTTATTACGTACCAAAAAAAAAAAGTAGAAGAAGATGAATGTCTAGGGTTTAACCTAATTCGGTCTCTATTCGCATGAAACATAGAAAGAACAAAAAAAGCCCTAACAGTGCGCGACTCTTGGAAAACGCGTACTACGACTCACATACTCCATGAAAATTGGGGAAATCACTTGAAAATCAAACTAGACACGATGCTCAATCCATGGGTATGTGCAACTTATGTGTTCAGCCTGAGATCACCTACTTTGTAGAGATCTAAGTCAAGTCGATGCACTGAATGCAGCAGAGGTTGGATGGGGAAGAAGCTCTAGTTCTTGGCCGTTCTTCTCCTCCTTTGGTGCCCTAGCTCATCTCCACATGACCCCAACACGATGGTAAACCTTCCCTAAGAGTCTCTTCATGTTTATTTATACATCTAGGGTTTATTCAAGTCCTAATGGGTGTGGGAAAGAGGGGTTGCGGTTTATGCATGGGTAGTTGCCTTATTTTGGAATTCTCCTCCCAATAGAGGTAGGAATACCATTAGGAAGGTTCCTAGAATGGTTATGCACGAATTGGAATGCCATCCATGGCTAATCCCCTATATTTTAACCCTAAGTTGCCCTTCTTAATTTCTGCATAATTACAAGTACGAATTTCTGGGTATTTTCTTGCTTCATTTTATTCTTGGGCCAAAAGTGATCTATTGGCACAATTTTGATAAGCTCCTTTCACGGAGGAGGATATTAGAAAGGTGGTCTTCAACTCTCCCAAAACAAAAGTCCTGGACCTGACGGGTTCCCTGCTGATTTCTATCAGATTGCTTGGCCTATTATCGGGCCTGATGTTATTAGAGCTTGCCATCACTTCTTCTCGTCTGGCCAGATTCCACAGACAAATGAATTGCACCTTCATTTCTCTTATTCCTAAATCTGCGGGGCGGATAGTATGGAGCACTATAGGCCCATTTCTCTTTGCAACTACATCTATAAGATCATCTCCAAATTGATGGCTGACAGGATGCAGCATGTCAGGCAAATATCATTAGTCTCAATCAAGCGGCTTTTATTAAAGTAGAAGCATTCACCATAATGTTCTCCTTGCTAATGATTTGGTGAAAGACATGCACTCCAAAGTTAGGGGTAATAGAATTTGCATCAAGGCTGATCTTAGAAAGGCTTTTGATTCGGTCACAGGGCTCTGATTTACCACATGATGGAGGTTATGCACTTTCCAATCCATTGGATTCAGTGGATCAGAACTGTATTGAAACTCCCAAGTTCTCCATTCTCCTTAATGGCTCGCCTATTGGTTTTTTTCTCTAGTAGTAATGGTATTAGACAAGGGGATCCTCTTTCTCCCTATCGTTTAACCATTGCTATGGAATGCCTGACTTGCATGCTTGAGAGGATGTTACTCATGGGCGCCTCCGGGTTCCTTCAGCTGGCCCCATTTCTGTATCTCATATAACCTTTGCTGATGATCTTATCATCTTTCTCCAAAATGATATTGATTCGTGAAACAGCTTGCTATCATCCTTAAAGAGTTTGGTGACATTTCTGGTCTCAACTCAACCATTCCAAGAGTAAGGTCTATGTTGGTGCTGGTATTCAGAATAAGCAGAGTATTGTTGACTGTATTGGTGTTGCAGAAGGATCCCTCCCTTGCCCTTATCTTGGTCTACCTTTGGTCTCCACTGGTATCAGCAAAGCCCACTGTCAACCTATTATTGAGAAAATGCAGAAACGTTTGCAGTCTTGGAAAACGAAACTCTTGTCTAAAGCAGGTAGACTTGAGCTTATTCGTTCCGTTCTTCAGTCTTATGCTATATACTGGTCTAATGCTTATATTCTCCCTTCTGGGCTGCTCCTTCAGATTGACAAAATTCTGTGTAATTTCTTTTGGAATGGGAGTGGGGATAGCAAATCCATCCATATGATGAAATGGGAGAATATCTGCAATCCCAAGGAGGAGGGCGGCTTGAATCTGAGAAAACTTAAAGATTGGAATGATGCTTGCATGGTCAAACAGCTTTGGGAGGTTTTGCAGCACTCTGACACCCTTTGGATTCAATGGATCAAGCACAAAATCTCTCTCTAAAAGAAATATCTGGCAGGCTGCTCCTAAATCTTACCACTCAGCTGCTTGGAAAAGCATTCTCAAAGCCAAACAATTTCATTCAAACCATATATGTACAAATTGCAGATGGCAAGTCTACAAGTATGTGGTATGATCCTTGGCTGAATGGTAAGAGCATTCCCAATGTTTGGGGATAGGATAAGACAAGACTTAGGTGCCCCTTCTGACATCACTGTTTCTGAATTCATTGAGGATGGTGCTTGGAAGCTCCCCATACCCACATCAGCCGATATGTTTACTCTGTGGCCTCAATGTGAGAGTATTACTATTTAAATAGTGATGCTGAAGATTATTTGGATTCATGACAAGGGGAAATTTAGTGCTCTACTTCGGCTTGGAATCAAATAGAAGCAAGAATCATCATTGGATTCCTTTTGGCTGGAACTGGGACCGACCTCTCACCACAAAACTTCCTTAACTACTTGGCAGGCATTCACAAGAGGCTCCCCACAATGGATAATCTTCAAAGGAAAGGCTACTCTATTGCTAAGATGTTGTTTGTGCTTTTCAGCCAATGAAACAATTGATCATCTTATTTTGAGTGCCACTACTCGAGCTGGATTGGAAGGAAATTTTGACAAGATTTGATTTCAGCAGGAATCCGCACAATAACCTTCAACTTGAGTTACATGCCCTTATGCAAGCTTTCCCTGCTAAAACTAAGCTTACTAGTCTGGCCAAGGTTCTTTTCAGATGTACTATTTGGTGGGTTTGGAGAGAGCGTTGTTTACGTATTTTTGAGGGTCAGAATAGAGACAAGATGAGCATTCTCATTGATATCCTCTTTCATTCTAGAAGTATTGTGGAATACCATTGAAGATGGGCTTTTTAACTCAACGTGAGAAAGGGTCTTCAGAAGATTTAACTTCACCTTAAGTTAGCAAGTTTCTGGCTTTCATCCCTTCCAATAGTACCATGACATGCGTTCTCCTATCTAACTTCTATTTCTACACTAATGGTTATCTCCATGCTTGGATCTACTCTTCTATTTTCCTCTTGCAGGTTGTGTTGGTGTGTTGCGGATTATTGTTGTGACTGAGGGTCCGGAGCATCTTCTTCCCATCCCCATCGGGCATTGTAAGGTTCTCCTTTTTCGATTCATAGGCTACGGAATGTGTAGTCATGAATCCCTATCTTGTTTTTATTGTAGAGTGGTTTCTGGTGGAGTGAGAACACTCTTCCTCTATGAGGAGGGTGCACTCTCCCAGATCCCCCTTGGTCCTATTGGCTATAATCTACAGACTGTGTAGATATGGCTCTTTGTACATTCTCTCTTTTTGCAATATAATCCTTTTTACCTATCAAAAAAAAACTCTTGACCGACCAGAGATAGCACTAGTGTGAGGCATAGCCTCCAAACAGCTTCTAACATCATTTATAGTGGAAAGAACAGTATGCATGTAAGAACTTTTTGTATCCTTGAGAAAAGAGTATAGCTTCTAACATCAAGGGTTGTCCTTGAGAAAGATAAAGGAGTGGAACAAAGCTTGTATGATAAAGCAAATCTGGGATGTCTTGCAAAATGTTGAAACCCTTTGGATCAAATGGATTCATAGCAAGTACTTGGCAAAAACAAACATTTGGTTGGCTAAATCAAGACCTTATCATTCTGCTGCTTGGAAAGGAATTCTTAAAGCTAGAGACTGGATCAGCCAGCACATTTCCTATACTATATCTAATGGCAGGTCCACCAGTATGTGGTATGATCCTTGGCTCCAAAGAAAGAGTATTCATCAAGTTTATGGTGACAGGATTCGGCAAGATCTGGGTGCACCTAAAGAGATCACTGTTTCAGAGTTCATTTATCAAAGTAATTGGAGTCTTCCCCAACCCACTTCTGCTGATATGATTGCTCTATGGCCTCTCATTCGTGTTGTTCCTCTTTGTAACAACAGAGCTGATGAGATTAAATGGATTCATGATCGTGGGAAGTTTAGTGCCACTTCTGCTTGGAATCACATTAGAGACAAACAGCCTCTTTGGTCTCACTACAAGTGGGTTTGGGATCGACCTATATCCCCAAAGCACTCACTTTGCACTTGGCAAGCCATTCACAACAAACTTCCTACTAATGATAATCTGCAAAAGAAAGGTTACTCTCTTGCTAATAGATGCTCTTTGTGCTCCTGCAACAATGAAAACATTGATCATCTATACTTTGAGTGCTCCTATTCTCAATGGGTTTGGCATGAAATCATTAAGAGATTCGACTTTAGCAGAAATCCCAACTGTGGTATTCATGATGAAATGCAAGCTTTAGTTCAATCCTTCCCTACTAAAGGTACCCTTGCCAGTCTTGTTAAGAGCGCTTTCAGATGTACCATTTGGTGGATTTGGAGAGAGAGATGCTTACGCATTTTTGAAGGGAAGAACAAGAATAGAGTAAACATTCTCATTGATATTCTCTCTGATACTAGAACTTTGATGGAGAAGCATTTACCTAAGGGTGGTCTAACCAAGAGAGAGAAAGGGGTCCTCATAAGATTTAATTTCACTGGAATATAGTTAGAATCTGGTTTTCTAGTCTTTCGATTAGCTCCATGAATAGTTTTCTTATATTGTTTCATCACTAACAGTTATTTTCAGGCTTCGATCTGCTATCTTATTGTCTATTTCAGATTGGTGTTGATGGACTCATGCTATGACTGAGTGTCAAGAATATGTCTATCTTTGTATTTTCATAGACTACGGCTTGTGTAGTCATGAATCTCTTTATTTTTCTTGTAACTTTCGAAGGCATTATTCTGGTGGAGTGAGAACATCCTCCCACTATGAGGGATGGTGCACTCTCCTAGAATTACTTCGGGGTCCTGGCCATAATCTACGACTTGTGTAGATATGGCTCTTTGTAAATTCTTTTTCCATCCAAATAGGGTTCAGATCGGTGTGTCGTTCGCTCCGACACGACCGGGTGGGTGAAAGTGACGTGTGCGAACAGCCGAAATCCGTTTTGGATTCCCGAAATAAGTTGGGCGTTGAAATGACGGATCTAAAAAAACCCAAGTCTAAAGAGTCAAACACACAACCCGGGGTCCAAAATCCCAAATAGGGATCTGATCGGCGTGCCGTTCGCTCCGACACGACCGGTGGGTTAAATTGACGTGTGTGAACTGACAGAATCCGATTTGGATTCCCGGATTGGGTGGGCGTTGAAATTACGGATCTAAAAAAAACCGGAGTCTAAAGGTCAAAACACACAACCCGGGGGTCCAAAATCCCAAATATCCTCTGATTGGCGTGCCATTCACTCCGACACGACCGGGTGGGTTAAATTGACGTGTGTGAACTGACGGAATCCGATTTGGATTCCCGAAATTGGTTGGGCGTTCAAATGACGGATCTAAAAAAACCCAAGTCTAAAGGGTCAAAACACACAACCCGGCGGTTCAAAATCCCAAATAAGGATCTGATCGGCGTGCCGTTCGCTACGACATGACCGGGTGGGTTAAATTGACGTGTGCGAACTGACGGAGTCCAATTTGGATTCCCGGATTAGGTTGGGCGTTGAAGTGAAGGATCTAAAAAAACCCAAGTCTAAAGGGTCAAAACACACAATCGGGGGTCCAAAATCCCAAATAGGGATCTGATCGGCGTGCCGTTCACTCTGACACGACCGGGTGGGTTAAATTGACGTGTGCGAACTGACGGAATCCGATTTGGATTCCCAGATTGGGTTGGGCGTCAAATGACGGATCTAAGAAAAACCCAAGTCTAAAGGGTCAAAACACACAACTCGGCGGTCCAAATCCCAAATAGGGATCTGATCGGCATGTCGTTTGCTCCGACACGACCGGGTGGGTTAAATTGACTTGTGCGAACTGGCGGAATCCGATTTGGATTCCCGTATTGGTTGGCAGTTGAAATGACAGATCTAAAAAAACCCGAGTCTAAAGGTCAAAACACACAACCCGGGGGTCCAAAATCCCAAATAGGGATTTGATCGGCATGCCGTTTGCTCCGACACGACCGGGTGGGTTAAATTGACGTGTGTGAACTGACGAATCCGATTTGGATTCCCGGATTGGGTTGGGCGTTGAAATGACGGATCTAAAAAAGCCCGAGTCTAAAGGGTCAAAACACACAACCCGGGGGTCCAAAATCCCAAATAGGGATCTGATCGGCGTGCCGTTCACTACGACATGACCGAGTGGGTTAAATTCACGTGTGCGAACTGACGGAATCCAATTTGGATTCCCGATAATGTTGCGCGTTGAAATGATGGATCTAAAAAAACTTGAGTCTAAAGGGTCAAAACACACAACTGGAGGTCCAAAATCCCAAATAGGGATCTGATCGGCATGCCGTTCACTCTGACACGACCTGGTGGGTTAAATTGACGTGTGCGAACTGACGGAATCTGATTTAAATTCCCATATTGGGTTGGGCGTTCAAATAACGGATCTAAAAAAAAACCAAGTCTAAAGGGTCAAAACACACAACCCGGCAGTCCAAAATCCCAAATAGGGATCTGATCGGCATGCCGTTTGCTCCGACATAACCGGGTGGGTTAATTGATGTGTGCGAACTGACGAAATCCGATTTGGATTCTCGGATTGGGTTGGGCGTTGAAATGACATATCTAAAAAAAACCAGAGTCTAAAGGGTCAAAACACACAACCCGGGGGTCCAAAATCCCAAATAGGGATTGATCGGCATGCCGTTTGCTCCTACACGACCGGTGGGTTAAATTGACGTGTGCGAACTGACGGAATCCGATTTGAATTCCCGGATTGGGTTGGGCGTTGAAATGATGGATCTAAAAAAGCCAGAGTCTAACGGGTCAAAACACACAACCCGGGGGTCCAAAATCCCAAATAGGGATCTGATCGACGTGCCGTTCTCTCCGACACGACTGGGTGGGTTAAATTGACGTGTGCGAACTGAAGAAATCCGATTTGGATTCTTGGATTGGGTTGGGTGTTGGAATGACGGATCTAAAAAAACCCGAGTCTAAAGGGTCAAAACACACAATCCGTGGGTCAAAAGTCCCAAATAGGGATCTGATCGGCGTGCCGTTCGCTCCGACACGACCGGGTGGGTTAAATTGACGTGTGTGAACTGACGGAATCCGATTTGGATTCCCGGAATTGGTTGGGCGTTGAAATGACGGATCTGAAAAAACCCAAGTCTAAAGGGTCAAAACACACAACCCGGCGGTTCAAAATCCCAAATAGGGATCTGATCGGCGTGCCGTTCGCTACGACATGACTGGGTGGGTTAAATTGACGTGTGCGAACTGACGGAATCCAATTTGGATTCCCGGATTGGGTTGGGCGTTGAAATGAAGGATCTAAAAAAACCCAAGTCTAAAGGGTCAAAACACACAACCGGGGGTCCAAAATCCAAAATAGGGATCTGATCGGTGTGCCGTTCACTCTGACACGACCGGTGGGTTAAATTGACGTGTGAGAACTGACGGAATCCGATTTGGATTCCGGATTGGGTATGGCGTTGAAATGACGGATCTAAAAAAGCACGAGTCTAAAGGGTCAAAACACACAACCCGGGAGTCCAAAATCCCAAATAGAGATCTGATCGGCGTGTCGTTCGCTCCGACACGACCGGGTGGGTTAATTGACGTATGTGAACTGACGGAATCCGATTTGGATTCCCGGATAGGTTGGGCGTTGAAATGACGGATCTAAAAACACCCAAGTCTAAAGGGTCAAAACACACAACCCGGGGTTCAAAATCCCAAATAGGGATTTGATGGGCATGCCGTTCACTACGACATGACCTGGTGGGTTAAATTCACGTATGCGAATAGACGGAATCCAATTTGGATTCCCGGATTGGGTTGGGCGTTGAAATGACGGATCTAAAAAAGCCCGAGTCTAAAGGGTCAAAACACACAACCCGGGGGTCCAAAATCCCAAATAGGGATCTGATCGGCATGTCGTTCTCTCCGACACGACCGGGTGGTTTAAATTGACGTGTGCGAACTGACGGAATCCGATTTGGATTCTTGGATTGGGTTGGGCGTTGGAATGACGGATTAAAAAAACCCGAGTCTAAAGGGTCAAAACACATAACCTGGGGGTCCAAAATCCCAAATAGGGATCAGATCGGTGTGTCGTTCGCTCCGACACGACCGGGTGGGTGAAAGTGACGTGTGCGAACAGTCGAAATCCGTTTTGGATTCCCGGAATAGGTTGGGCGTTGAAATGACGGATAAAAAAACTCAAGTCTAAAGCGTCAAAACACACAACCCGGGGATCCAAAATCCCAATAGGGATCTGATCGGCGT
The DNA here is from genome assembly GCA_014218235.1 of Colocasia esculenta. Taxonomy (NCBI): domain Eukaryota; kingdom Viridiplantae; phylum Streptophyta; class Magnoliopsida; order Alismatales; family Araceae; genus Colocasia; species Colocasia esculenta. The sequence continues at coordinate 82,804,473 of CM024758.1, forward strand.
GTCGTTCGCTCCGACACGACCGGGTGTGTTAAATTGACGTGTGAACTAACACAATCCGATTTGGATTCCCAGATTGGGTTGGGCGTTGAAATGACGGATCTAAAAAAAACTGAGTCTAAAGGGTCAAAACACACACCCGGGGTTCAAAATCCCAAATAGGGATTTGATGGCATGCCGTTCACTACGACATGACCTGGTGGGTTAAATTCACGTATGCGAATAGACGGAATCCAATTTGGATTCCCGGATTGGGTTGGGCGTTGAAATGACGGATCTAAAAAAGCCAGAGTCTAATGGGTCAAAACACACAACCCGGGGGTCCAAAATCCCAATAGGGATCTGATCGGCATGTCGTTCTCTCCGACACGACCGGGTGGTTTAAATTGACGTGTGCGAACTGACGGAATCCGATTGGATTCTTGGATTGGGTTGGGCGTTGGAATGACGGATTAAAAAAACCGAGTCTAAAGGGTCAAAACACATAACCTGGGGGTCCAAAATCCCAATAGGGATCAGATCGGTGTGTCGTTCGCTCCGACACGACCGGGTGGGTGAAAGTGACGTGTGGCGAACAGTCGAAATCCGTTTTGGATTCCCGAATAGGTTGGGCGTTGAAATGACGGATAAAAAAACTCAAGTCTAAAGCGTCAAAACACACAACCCGGGGATCCAAAATCCCAAATAGGGATCTGATCGGCGTGCCGTTCGCTCCGACACGACCGGGTGTGTTAAATTGACGTGTGTGAACTAACACAATCCGATTTGGATTCCCAGATTGGGTTGGGCGTTGAAATGACGGATCTAAAAAAAACTGAGTCTAAAGGGTCAAAACACACAACCCGGGGGTCCAAAATCCCGAATAGGGATCTGATCGGCGTGTCGTTCGCTCCGACACGACCGGGTGGGTTAAATTGACGTGTGTGAACTGACGGAATCCGATTTGGATTCCCGGAATTGGTTGGGCGTTGAAATTACGGATCTAAAAAAACCCAAGTCTAAAGGGTCAAAACACACAACCCGGTCGTTCAAAATCCAAAATAGGGATTTGATCTACGTGCCGTTCGCTACGACATGACCGGGTGGGTTAAATTGACGTGTGCAAACTGACGGAATCCAATTTGGATTCCCGGATTGGGTTGGGCGTTGAAATGAAGGATCTAAAAAAACCCAAGTCTAAAGGGTCAAAACAGACAACCGGGGGTCCACAATCCCAAATAGGGATTTGATCGGCATGCCGTTTGCTCCGACACGATCGGGTGGGTTAAATTGACGTGTGCGAACTGACGGAATCCAATTTCGATTCCCGGATTGGGTTGGGCGTTGAAATGACAGATCTAAAAAACCAGAGTCTAAAGGGTCAAAACACACAACCCGGGGGTCCAAAATCCCAAATAGGGATTTGATCGGCATGCCGTTTGCTCCTACACGACCGGGTGGGTTAAATGACGTGTGCGAACTGACGGAATCCGATTTGAATTCCCGGATTGGGTTGGGTGTTGAAATGATGGATCTAAAAAAGCCAGAGTCTAATGGGTCAAAACACACAACCCGGGGGTCCAAAATCCCAAATAGGGATCTGATCGGCGTGCCGTTCGCTCCGACACGACCGGGTGGGTTAAATTGACGTGTGTGAACTGACGGAATCCGATTTGGATTCCCGGAATGGTTGGGCGTTGAAATGACGGATCTGAAAAAACCCAAGTCTAAAGGGTCAAAACACACAACCGGGGGTCCAAAATCCCAAATAGGGATCTGATCGGCGTGCCGTTCACTACGACAAGACCGGGTGGGTTAAATTCACGTGTGCAAACTGACGGAATCCAATTTGGATTCCCGGATTAGGTTGGGCGTTTAAATGATGGATCTAAAAAAAACCGAGTCTAAAGGGTCAAAACACACAACCGGAGGTCCAAAATTCCAAATAGGGATCTGATCGGCATGCCGTTCACTCTGATATGACCGGGTGAGATAAATTGATGTGTGCGAACTGACGGAATCCGATTTGGATTCCCAGATTGGGTTGGGCGTTCAAATGACGGATCTAAAAAAAACCAAGTCTAAATGGTCAAAACACACAACCCGGTGGTCCAAAATCCCAAATAGGGATCTGATCAGCATGCCGTTTGCTCCGACACGACCGGGTGGGTTAAATTGACGTGTGCGAACTGACGGAATCCGATTTGGATTCTCGGATTGGGTTGGGCGTTGAAATGACAGATCTAAAAAAACCTGATTCTAAAGGGTCAAAACACACAACCGGGGGTCCAAAATCCCAAATAGGGATTTGATCGGCATGCCGTTTGCTCCTACACGACCGGGTGGGTTAATTGACGTGTGCGAACTGAAGGAATCCAATTTGGATTCCCGGATTAGGTTGGGCGTTGAAATGACGGATCTAAAAAAACCCGAGTCTAAAGGGTCAAAACACACAACCCGGAGGTCCAAAATCCCAAATAGGGATCTGATCGGCGTGCCGTTCTCTCCGACACGACCGGTGTGTTAATTGACGTGTGCGACTGACAGAATCCGATTTGGATTCTTGGATTGAGTTGGGCGTTGGAATGACGGATCTAAAAAAACCCGAGTCTAAAGGGTCAAAACACACAACCTGGGGGTCCAAAATCCCAATTGGGATCAGATCGGTCCTGTCGTTCGCTCCGTCACAACCGGGTGGGTGAAAGTGACGTGTGCGAACAGACAAAATCCGTTTTGGATTCCCGGAATAGGTTGGGCGTTGAAATGACGGATCTAAAAAAACCCAAGTCTAACGAGTCAAAACACACAACCCGGGGGTCCAAAATCCCAAATAGGGATCTGATCGGTGTGCCGTTCGCTCCGACACGACCGGGTGGGATAAATTGATGTGTGCGAACTGACGGAATCCGATTTGGATTCCCAGATTGGTTGGGCGTTCAAATGACGGATCTAAAAAAAACAAGTCTAAATGGTCAAAACACACAACCCGTGGTCCAAAATCCCAAATAGGGATCTGATCAGCATTTCGTTTGCTCCGGCACGATCGGGTGGGTTAAATTGACGTGTGCGAACTGACGGAATCCGATTTGGATTCTCGGATTGGGTTGGGCCTTGAAATGACAGATCTAAAAAAACCTGATTCTAAAGGGTCAAAACACACAACCCGGGGGTCCAAAATCCCAAATAGGGATTTGATCGGCATGTCGTTTGCTCCTACACGATCGGGTGGGTTAAATTGACGTGTGCGAACTGAAGGAATCCAATTTGGATTCCCGGATTAGGTTGGGCGTTGAAATGACGGATCTAATAAAAGCCCGAGTTAATGGGTCAAAACACACAACCGGGGGTCCAAAATCCCAAATAGGGATCTGATCGGCGTGCCATTCTCTCCGACACGACCGGGTGGGTTAAATTGACGTGTGCGAACTGACGGAATCCGATTTGGATCTTGGATTGAGTTGGGCGTTGGAATGACGGATCTAAAAAAACCCGAGTCTAAAGGGTCAAAACACACAACCTGGGGGTCAAAAATCCCAAATTGGGATCAGATCGGTCTGTCGTTCGCTCCGACACAACGGGTGGGTGAAAGTGACATGTGCGAACAGACAAAATCCGTTTTGGATTCCCGGAATAGGTTGGGCGTTGAAATGACGGATCTAAAAAAACCCAAGTCTTAAAGGGTCAAAACACACAACCCGGGGGTCCAAAATCCAAATAGGGATCTGATCGGTGTGTCGTTCGCTCCGACACGACGGGTGGGTTAAATTGACGTGTGTGAACTGACGGAATCCAATTTGGATTCCCGGATTGGGTTGGGCGTTGAAATGACGGATCTAAAAAAACCCGAGTCTAAAGGGTCAAAACACACAACCCGGGGGTCCAAAATCCCAAATAGGGATCTGATCGGCGTGCCGTTCACTCCGACACGACCGGGTGGGTTAAATTGACGTGTGCGAACTGACGGAATCCAATTTGGATTTCCGGATTGGGTTGGGCGTTGAAATGACAGATCTAAAAAAAACCAGAGTCTAAAGGGTCAAAACACACAACCCGGGGGTCCAAAATCCAAATAGGGATTTGATCGGCATGTCGTTTGCTCTACACGACCGGGTGGGTTAAATTGACGTGTGCGAACTGACGGAATCCGATTTGAATTCTCGGATTGGGTTGGGCGTTGAAATGATGGATCTAAAAAAGCCAGAGTCTAATGGGTCACAACCCGAGGGTCCAAAATCCCAAATAGGGATCTGATCGGCGTGCCGTTCTCTCCGACACGACTGGGTGGGTTAAATTGACGTGTGCGAACTGACAAAATCCGATTTGAATTCTGGATTGGGTTGGGCGTTGGAATGACGGATCTAAAAAAATCCGAGTCTAAAGGGTCAAAACACACAACCGGGGGTCAAAAGTCGCAAATAGGGATCTGATCGACGTGCCGTTCACTCCGACACGACCGGGTGGGTTAATTGACGTGTGTGAACTGACGGAATCCGATTTGGATTCCGGAATTGGTTGGGCGTTGAAATGACGGATCTGAAAAAACCCAAGTCTAAAGGGTCAAAACACACAACCCGGGGGTCCAAAATCCCAAACAGGGATCTGATCGGCGTGCCGTTCACTACGACAAGACGGGTGGGTTAAATTCACGTGTGCAAACTGACGGAATCCAATTTGGATTCCCGGATTAGGTTGGGCGTTGAAATGATGGATCTAAAAAAACCCGAGTCTAAAGGGTCAAAACACACAACCGGAGGTCCAAAATTCCAAATAGAGATCTGATCGGCGTGCCGTTCACTCTGACCTGACCGGGTGGGATAAATTGACGTGTGCGAACTGACGGAATCCGATTTGGATTCCCAGATTGGGTTGGGCGTTCAAATGACGGATCTAAAAAAAACCGAGTCTAAAGGGTCAAAACACACAACCGGAGGTCCAAAATTCCAAATAGAGATCTGATCGGCGTGCCGTTCACTCTGACCTGACCGGGTGGGATAAATTGACGTGTGCGAACTGACGGAATCCGATTTGGATTCCCAGATTGGGTTGGGCGTTCAAATGACGGATCTAAAAAAACCCGAGTCTAAAGGGTCAAAACACACAACCCGGGGGTCCAAAATCCCAAATAGGGATCTGATCGGCGTGTCGTTCACTCCGACACGACCGGGTGGGTTAAATGACGTGTGTGAACTGGCGGAATCCGATTTGGATTCCCGGAATTGGTTGGCCGTTGAAATGACGGATCTAAAAAAAGCCAAGTCTAAAGGGTCAAAACACACAACCCGGCGGTTCAAAATCCCAAATAGGGATCTGATCGGCGTGCCATTCGCTACGACATGACGGGGTGGGTTAAATTGATGTGTGCGAACTGACGGAATCTAATTTGGATTCAGGGGTCGTAGTTCTGATCGTGGCGGGGCGCGATCAAGCAGATCTTGTTCTAGAGTCTCTCAGGCTAGACGTCCTTGGTCTGCCTTGTTCGGTGCTCAGAATGCTGATGGAGTTGCGGTCAAGGAGGGCGCCTTAGAATTCATTGAACCAGCCTCCTTTCATGATATGAAGGTTGCTGTGTTTGAAGGCGATGATGTGAAGGACCTGCAGGAGTCTTGGCGCCTGGCCGTCATGGGGTACTGTATTGGTATGAAGCCCATCTTTTCTGCTCTTCGTTCCTTTATTCTTAATTTCTGGAATCCGAAGGGTGAAGTGGAGCTTCTGATGCGTGAGGGAGGCTTCTTCATGGTTATTTTTAACCAAGAAGAGGACTTACAGCGGGTGTGTTAGATGGATTTTGGTGCATTAAGGGACATCCCCTTATTCTTCGAAGATGGAACCCTGAACTTCTCATGGAGAAAGAGTCTCTTACTTCCATGCCGGTCTGGGTGCGATTTCCTGGTTTACCTCTTAAATGGTGGACATCTAGAGGCTTGAGCAAGATATCTAGTCTTTTGGGGAGGCCGCTTCATATGGATGCGTTGACAGCTTCGAGGAAGAAGTTGTTGTTCGCTCGGGTTTGTATCTTGATGGATGTTGAAGCATCCTTTCCTAACGAGTTGTTGGTGATGGATGTTGATGGATCTCTCGACACAATCCATGTGCAATATGACTGGAAGCCGGTGATGTGTGCGGAATGCAAATCCTTTGGTCACGGCAATGGGGAATGTCGAATTCTTCAAGCTGCTGCTAAGACGACCAAGGTGTGGAGACCGAAGAAGAAGATTCAAGGTAATCCTGTCGAGCATACTACTGCTGGGGAAGGAAGCGAGTAAACTCGGACAACCACCTTCGATGGAGACTCGGAGGGGGCTACAAACTCGGTGGTTACTATAGTTGCACCATCTACTTGCTTAGTTGAAGCTTCTGCTGTCCCTAAAGTTGCTAACAGATTTGCTGTTTTGGAGGATGGTGAGGTCGATTTGGATGGGAATGGAGCTGGGAATTCCTTACTTGCTCCTATTGATCGCATTATTAGAAGGACAGATATTCCTATTGGGGGGGGAAGGTGGTTCGCGGAAAGAAGTTGACAAGGTTTCTAAGCTTAGTAGTGGGATGCAAGTCATGAACCCATCATTGCCTCCTAATGCAGACCAGCTCAGCCAAATCCAGCAGGAGATCATTCAGAAGGATTCCTTTCTTCCGAAGGAGAGTGTAGCGTTTGGTAATGGTTTCAACGATGGCAGTGGGGCCCGTAAAGATCTTGCTTATGCGGATGCTTTCCAAATTGCTTACAAGAACTGCCATCTTGATGAGGAGCAGCTTCTTCTACCTTCCTCGACTTTGATCTCCCAAGGTGACGGGTCCACGTGCATGCATGCAGGCCCTCCTTCTTCTGGACGTGATCAACGTATGGTGCTGCATGGTGAAAAGACAAAGGTCAGTGCACAACTTACAGGAAGACGGGATAAAGGAGGTCGTCATGGTGATCATAAGGTTTCTAGTACTCCTAAGGAATATACTATGGATAAGCTCCAAGCTCGTATTAGATCCCTCTCGCAAAGTTAACTATGAAGATTACAGCTTGGAATGTTAGGGGTCTTAATAAGCATGTGAACAGATTGAGTGTCAAGAATTTTATTTCTAAATCCAAAGCTGATGTTATTATCTTACTTGAAACTCGTGTTCGAGTTCCTGCTAATGCAACTGTCAGTGCACTCATTCATAATGGAAGGTGGCGTCTTCCTCCTCCAACTTCCTCTGATATGTTGGATCTTTGGCCTCAAATTCAGCGCATTCCCATTCATGATGATTGTGAAGACTCCATTGTTTGGAGACACAATAATGGTAAGATCAGCAATGCTCAGATCTATGACATGAGAAGAACAGTTTACCCAAAAGTCCCTTGGTTCCAGATTGTTTGGAAGAGGCCTACTAATCAAAAGCAGTCCACTCATGCTTGGCAATGTTTACTGGGGAGGATCCTTCCTTTGATGTTCTTAAGAAGCGTGGAATCCATGGACCGAGCATTTGCATACTATGTAGGCAGCATGAGGAAGATATCCACCATTTATACTTCCAGTGCAATTACAGTTCTTAGATCTGGATGCAGCTCCTTCATAGGCTGGACATTAACCGTCTTCCTAAAGCTAATAGACTTGCGTTTTTTTAGATCTGTCATTTCAACGCCCAACCTATTCCGGGAATCCAAAACAGATTCTGTTTGTTCGCACACGTCACTTTCACCCACCCGGTCGAGTCGGAGCGAACGACACACCGATCTAATCCCTATTTGGGATTTTGGACCCCTAGGTTGTGTGTTTTAACCCTTTAGACTCGGGTTTTTTAGATCCGTCATTCCAACGCCCAACCCAATCCAAGAATCCAAATCGGATTCCGTCAGTTCGATCACGTCAATTTAAGCCACCCGGTCGTGTCGGAGAGAATGGCACGCCGATCAGATCCATATTTGGGATTTTGGACCCCGGGATGTGTTTTGACCCATTAGACTCGGACTTTTTTAGATCCGTCATTTCAACGCCCAAACCAATCCTGGAATCCAAATCGGATTCGTCAGTTCGCACACGTCAATTTAATCCACTCGGTCGTGTCGGAGCGAACGGCACGCCGATCACATCCATATTTGGGATTTTGGAACCCGGGTTGTGTGTTTTGACCCTTTAGACTTGGGTTTTTTTTAGATCCGTCATTTCAACGCCCAACCCAATCCGAGAATCCAAATCGAATTCCGTCAGTTCGCACACGTCAATTTCACCCACCCGATCGTGTCGGAGCAAGCGGCACGCCGATCAGATCCCTATTTTGGATTTTGGACCCCCGGGTTGTGTGTTTTGACCCTTTAGACTTGGTTTTCTTAGATCCGTCATTTCAACGCCCAACTTAATCGGGAATCCAAATTGCATTCCGTCTGTTCGCACACGTCACTTTCACCCACCCGGTCGTGTCGGAGCGAACGACACGGCGATCTGATTCCCATTTGGGATTTTGGATCCCCGGGTTGTGTGTTTTGACCCTTTAGACTCAGGTTTTTCTAGATCTATCATTTCAACGCCCAAACCAATCCTGGAATCCAAATCGGATTCCGTCAGTTCACACACGTCAATTTAACCCACCCGGTCGTGTCGGAGCAAACGGCACGCCGATCAGATCCCTATTTTGGATTTTGGACCCCCGGGTTGGTGTTTTGACCCTTTAGAATTGGGTTTTCTTAGATCCGTCATTCAATGCCCAACCTAATCGGGGAATCCAAATTGGATTCCGTCTGTTCGCACACGTGAATTTAACCCACCATGTCATGTCGTAGTGAACGGCACGCTAATCAGATCCCTATTTGGGATTTTGAACTCCCGGGTTTTGTGTTTTGACCCTTTAGACTGGCTTTTTTTAGATCCGTCATTTCAACGCCCAACCTATTCGGGAATCTTAATTTCCGTCAGTTCACATACGTCAATTTAACCCACCCGGCCGGTCGGATAGAACGGCACGCGATCAGATCCCTATTTGGGATTTTGGACCCCCGGGTTGTGTGTTTTAACCCTTAGACTCGGGCTTTTTTAGATCCGTCATTTCAACGCCCAACCCAATCTGGGAATTCAAATCGGATTCCGTCAGTTCGCACACATCAATTTAACCCACCCGGTCGTGTCAGAGTGAACGGCACACCGATCAGATCCGTATTTCGGATTTTAGAACCCCGGTTGTGTGTTTTGACCCTTTAGACTTGGGTTTTTTTAGATCCTTCATTTCAACGTCCAACCCAATCTGGGAATCCAAATTAGATTCCGTCAGTTCGCACACGTCAATTTAACCCACCCGGTCGTGTCGGAGCGAACGACATGCCGATCAGATCCATATTTGGGATTTGGAACCCCGGGTTGTGTGTTTTGACCCTTTAGACTCGGTTTTTTTTAGATCCGTCATTTCAACGCCCAACCCAATCCGGGAATCCAAATCGAATTCCGTCAGTTCGCACACGTCAATTTCACCCACCGGTAGTGTCGGAGTGAACGGCACGCCGATCAGATACCCATTTGGGATTTTGGACCCCGGGTTGTGTGTTTTGACTTTTTAGACTCGGGTTTTTTTAGATCCGTCATTTCAACGCCCAATCCAATCCGGGAATCCAAATCAGATTCCGTCACTTCACACACGTCAATTTAACCCACCCGGTCGTGTCGGAGTGAACGGCACGCCGATCAGATCCTATTTCGGATTTTGGACCCCCCGGGTTGTGTGTTTTGACCCTTTAGACTTGGCTTTTTTTAGATCCGTCATTTCAACGCCCAACCTATTCCGGGAATCCAAAACGGATTCCGTCTGTTCGCACACGTCACTTTCACCCACCCGGTCGAGTCGGAGTGAACGACACACCGATCTAATCCCTATTTGGGATTTTGGACCCCCAAGTTGTGTGTTTTAACCCTTTAGACTCGGGTTTTTTTAGATCCGTCATTCCAACGCCCAACCCAATCCAAGAATCCAAATCAGATTCCGTCAGTTCGATCACGTCAATTTAACCCACCCGTTGGTGTCGGAGAGAACGGCACGCCGATCAGATCCATATTTGGGATTTGGAACCCCGGGTTGTGTGTTTTGACCCTTTAGACTCGGGTTTTTTTTAGATCCGTCATTTCAACGCCCAACCCAATCCGGGAATCCAAATCGAATTCTGTCAGTTCGAACACGTCAATTTCACCCACCCGGTAGTGTCGGAGTGAACGGCACGCCGATCAGATACCTATTTGGGATTTTGGACCCCCGGGTTGTGTGTTTTGACCTTTAGACTCGGGTTTTTTTAGATCCGTCATTTCAACGCCCAACCCAATCCGGGAATCCAAATCAGATTCCGTCACTTCACACACGTGAATTTAACCCACCCGGTCGTGTCGGAGCGAACGGCACGCCGATCAGATCCCTATTTCGGATTTTGGACCCCCGGGTGTGTGTTTTGACCCTTTGGACTTGGGTTTTTTTAGATCCGTCATTTCAACGCCCAACCTATTCCGGGAATCCAAAACGGATTCCGTCTGTTCGCACACATCACTTTCACCAACCCGGTCGAGTCGGAGTGAACGACACACCGATCTAATCCCTATTTAGAATTTTGGACCCCCAGGTTGTGTGTTTTAACCCTTTAGACTCGGGTTTTTTTAGATCCGTCATTCCAACGCCCAACCCAATCCAAGAATCCAAATCGGATTCCGTCAGTTCGATCACGTCAATTTAACCCACCCGTTGGTGTCGGAGAGAACGGCACGCCGATCAGATCCCTATTTGGGATTTTGGACTCCGGGAAGTGTGTTTTGACCCATTAGACTCGGGCTTTTTTAGATCGTCATTTCAACGCCCAACCCAATCCGGGAATCCAAATCGGATTCCGTCAGTTCACACACGTCAATTTAATCCACCCGGTCGTGTCGGAGCGAACGGCACGCCGATCAGATCCATATTTGGGATTTTGGAACCCCGGGTTGTGTGTTTTGACCCTTTCAACTCGGGTTTTTTTAGATCCGTCATTTCAACGCCCAACCCAATCCGGGAATCCAAATCGAATTCTGTCAGTTCGAACACGTCAATTCACCCACCCGGTAGTGTCGGAGTGAACGGCACGCCGATCAGATACCTATTGGGATTTTGGACCCCCGGGTTGTGTGTTTTGACCCTTTAGACTCGGTTTTTTTTAGATCCGTCATTTCAACGCCCAACCCAATCCGGGAATCCAAATCAGATTCCGTCACTTCACACACGTGAATTTAACCCACCCGGTCGTGTCGGAGCGAACGGCACGCCGATCAGATCCCTATTTCGGATTTTGGACCCCCGGGTTGTGTGTTTTGACCTTTGGACTTGGGTTTTTTTAGATCCGTCATTTCAACGCCCAACCTATTCCGGGAATCCAAAACGGATTCCGTCTGTTCGCACACATCACTTTCACCACCCGGTCGAGTCGGAGTGAACGACACACCGATCTAATCCCTATTTAGAATTTTGGACCCCCAGGTTGTGTGTTTTAACCCTTTAGACTCGGGTTTTTTTAGATCCGTCATTCCAACGCCCAACCCAATCAAGAATCCAAATCGGATTCCGTCAGTTCGATCACGTCAATTTAAACCACCCGTTGGTGTCGGAGGGAGAACGGCACGCCGATCAGATCCTATTTGGGATTTTGGACTCCGGGAAGTGTGTTTTGACCCATTAGACTCGGGCTTTTTTAGATCCGTCATTTCAACGCCCAACCCAATCCGGGAATCCAAATCGGATTCCGTCAGTTCACACACGTCAATTTAATCCACCCGGTCGTGTCGGAGCGAACGGCACGCCGATCAGATCCATATTTGGGATTTTGGAACCCCGGGTTGTGTGTTTTGACCCTTTCGACTCGGGTTTTTTTTAGATCCGTCATTTCAACGCCCAACCCAATCCGAGAATCCAAATCGAATTCCGTCAGTTCGCACTCGTCAATTTCACCCACCCGGTCGTGTCGGAGCGAACGGCACGCCGATCAGATACCTATTTGGGATTTTGGACCCCCGGGTTGTGTGTTTTGACCCTTTAGACTCGGGTTTTTTTTACATCCGTCATTTCAACGCCCAACCCAATCCGGGAATCCAAATCAGATTCCGTCAGTTCACTCACGTCAATTTAACCCACTCGGTCGTGTCGGAGCGAACGACACGCCGATCAGATCCCTATTTGGGATTTTGGACCACCGGGTTGTGTGTTTTGACCCTTTAGACTTGGGTTTACTTAGATCCGTCATTTCAACGCCCAACCTATACCAGGAATTCAAAACGGATTCCGTCTGTTCGCACACGTCACTTTCACCCACCCGGTCGAGTCGGAGGGAACGACACACCGATCTGATCCCTATTTGAGATTTTGGACCCCCAGGTTGTGTGTTTTGACACTTTAGACTCGGGTTTTTTTAGATCCGTCATTCCAACGCCCAACCCAATCCAAGAATCCAAATCGGATTCCGTCAGTTCGCACACGTCAATTTAACCCACCCGGTCGTGTCGGAGAGAACGGCACGCTGATCAGATCACTATTGGGATTTTGGACCCCCGGGTTGCGTGTTTTGACCTTTAGACTTGGGCTTTTTTAGATCCGTCATTTCAACGCCCAACCCAATCTGGGAATCCAAATCGGATTCCGTCAGTTCGCACACGTCAATTTAACCCACCCTGTCGTGTCGGAGCAACGCATGCCGAAATCCCTATTTGGGATTTTGGACCCCCTGAGTTGTGTGTTTTGACCCTTTAGACTCGGGTTTTTTTTAGATCTGTCATTTCAACGCCCAACCCAAGCTCTTTCAATATAGTATTACTTACCCAAAAAAAAAAAATAAATGCCCAACCCAATCCGGGAATCCAAATCGGATTCCGTCAGTTCGCACACGTCAATTTAACCCACCCGGTCGTGTCAGAGTGTGAACGGCATGCCGATCAGATCTCTATTTGGGATTTTGGACCCCCGGTTGTGTGTTTTGACCCTTTAGACTCGGGCTTTTTTAGATCCGTCATTTCAACGCCAACCTAATCCGAGAATCCAAATTGGATTCCGTCAGTTCGCACACGTCATTTAACCCACCGGTCATGTGGTAGCAAACGGCAAGCCGATCAGATTCCTATTTGGGATTTTGGACCCCCGAGTTGTGTGTTTTGACGCTTTAGACTTGGGTTTTTTTAGATCCGTCATTTCAACGCCCAACCTATTCCGGGAATCCAAATTGCATTCCGTCTGTTCGCACACGTCACTTTCACCCACCCGTTCGTGTCGGAGCGAACGACACGCCGATCTGATCCCTATTTGGGATTTTGGACCCGCGGGTTGTGTGTTTTGACCCTTTAGACTCGGGTTTTTCTAGATCTGTCATTTCAACTCCCAACCCAATCCGAGAATCCAAATCGGATTCCGTCAGTTCGCATACGTAAATTTAACCCACCTGGTCGTGTCGGAGCAAACGACATGCCGATCAGATCCCTATTTGGCATTTTGGACCGCCGGGTTATGGTTTTGACCCTCTAGACTTGGGTTTTTTTTAGATCCGTCATTTGAAAGCCCAACCCAATCTGGGAATCAAATTGGATTCCGTCAGTTCGCACACGTCAATTTAACCCAACCGGTCGTGTCAGAGTGAACGGCACCCCGATCAGATCCCTATTTGGGATTTTGGACCCCGGGTTGTGTGTTTTGACCTTTAGACTCGGGTTTTTTAGATCCGTCATTTCAACACCCAACCCAATCCAGGAATCCAAATCAGATTCCGTCAGTTCACACACGTCAATTTAACCCACCGGTCGTGTCGGAGCGAACGACACGCCGATCAGATCCCTATTTGGGATTTTGGACCCCCGGGTTGTGTGTTTTGACCTTAGACTTAGGTTTTTTTAGATCCGTCATTTCAACGCCCAACCTATTCCAGGAATCCAAAACGGATTCCGTCTGTTCGCACACGTCACTTTCACCCACCCGGTCATGTCGTAGCGAACGGCACGCCGATCAGATCCTATTTGGGATTTTGGACCCCCGAGTTGTGTGTTTTGACGCTTAGACTTGGTTTTTTTAGATCCGTCATTTCAACGCCCAACCTATTCCGGGAATCCAAATTGCATTCCGTCTGTTCGCACACGTCACTTTCACCCAACCGGTCGTGTCGGAGCGAACGACACGCCGATCTGATCCCTATTTGGGATTTTGGACCCGCGGGTTGTGTGTTTTGACCCTTTAGACTCGGGTTTTTCTAGATCTGTCATTTCAACTCCCACCCAATCCGAGAATCCAAATCGGATTCCGTCAGTTCGCATACGTAAATTTAACCCACCTGGTCGTGTCGGAGCAAACGACATGCCGATCAGATCCCTATTTGGCATTTTGGACCGCCGGGTTAGTGTTTGACCTCTAGACTTGGGTTTTTTTTAGATCCGTCATTTGAACCCCAACCCAATCTGGGAATCCAAATTGGATTCCGTCAGTTCGCACACGTCAATTTAACCCACCCGGTCGTGTCAGAGTGAACGGCACCCCGATCAGATCCCTATTTGGGATTTTGGACCCCGGGTTGTGTGTTTTGACCCTTTAGACTCGGGTTTTTTTTAGATCCGTCATTTCAACACCCAACCCAATCCAGGAATCCAAATCAGATTCCGTCAGTTCACACACGTCAATTTAACCCACCGGTCGTGTCGGAGCGCGAACGACACGCCGATCAGATCCCTATTTGGGTTTTGGACCCCCGGGTTGTGTGTTTTGACCCTTTAGACTTAGGTTTTTTTAGATCCGTCATTTCAACGCCCAACCTATCCAGGAATCCAAAACGGATTCCGTCTGTTCGCACACGTCACTTTCACCCACCCGGTCATGTCGTAGCGAACGGCACGCCGATCAGATTCCTATTGGGATTTTGGACCCCCGAGTTGTGTGTTTTGACGCTTTAGACTTGGGTTTTTTTTAGATCCGTCATTTCAACGCCCAACTATTCCGGGAATCCAAATTGCATTCCGTCTGTTCGCACACGTCACTTTCACCCAACCGGTCGTAGTCGGAGCGAACGACACGCCGATCTGATCCCTATTTGGGATTTTGGACCGCGGGTTGTGAGTTTTGACCCTTTAGACTCGGGTTTTTCTAGATCTGTCATTTCAACGCCCACCAAATCCGGGAATCCAAATCGGATTCCGTCAATTTGCACACGTCAATTTAACCACCCGGTCGTGTCGGAGGAAAACGGCATGCCGATCAGATCCCTATTTGGGATTTGGGACCGCCGGGTTATATGTTTTGACCCTCTAGACTTGGGTTCTTTTAGATCCGTCATTTGAACGCCCAACCCAATTTGGGAATCCAAATCGGATTCCGTCAGTTCGCACACGTCAATTTAACACACCCGGTCGTGTCAGAGTGAACGGCACGCCGATCAGATCCCTATTTGGGATTTTGGACCCCTAGTTGTGTGTTTTGACCCTTTAGACTTGGGTTTTTTTAGATCCTTCATTCCAACGCCCAACCCATCCAAGAATCCAAATCGGATTCCGTCAGTTCGCACACGTCAATTTAACCCACCCGGTCATGTCGTAGAGAACGGCACGCCGATCAGATCCATATTTTGGATTTTGGACCCCCCGGGTGTGTGTTTTGACCCTTTAGACTCGGGCTTTTTTAGATCCGTCATTTCAACGCCCCAACAATCTCGGAACCAAATCGGATCCGTCAGTTCGCACCGTCAATTTAACCCACCCGGATGTCGGAGCAAACGGCATGCCGATCAAATCTCTATTTGCGATTTTGGACCCCCCGGGTTGTGTGTTTTGACCCTTTAGACTTGGATATTTTTAAATCCGTCATTTCAACGCCCAACCTATTCCAGGAATCCAAAACGGATTCCATCTGTTCGCACACGTCACTTTCACCCACCTGGTCGAGTCGGATGGAACGACACACGATCTAATCCCTTTTGGGATTTTGGACCCCCAAGTTGTGTGTTTTAACCCTTAGACTCGGGTTTTTTTAGATCCGTCATTCCAACGCCCAACCAATCCAAGAATCCAAATCGGATTCCGTCAGTTCGATCACGTGAATTTAACCCACCCGGTGGTGTCGGAGAGAAAGGCACGCCGATCAGATCCTATTTGGGATTTTGGACCGCCGAGATGTGTGTTTTGACCCATTAGACTCGAGCTTTTTAGATCCGTCATTCAACGCCCAACCCAATCCCTTCAAAGAAATAGTAAGGGATGCTTGGAACCATCAGTTTTATGGCTCTCCTACGTTTATCTGTGCAAGAAATTGAAACTTGTAAAAGAAGCTTTAAGGAAATGGAACAAAGAAAATTTTGGAGATGTGCATAACTCTTTAAAGCATTGGAGGGTGGAGCTTGCTAAAATTCAAGGAAAGCTGATGCAGAATCAACAGGACCACATTATCATTGAAGAAGAGAATCAAATTAGGCATAACTATCATAAAGCTATGGACATGGAGGAGTCTTTCTACAAACAGAAATCCAAGCAACACTGGCTCTCGTTGGGAGATAGGAATACAGGTTTCTTTCATGCTGCTTTCAAAGCCAGGAAATATATCAACACAATAAGGAGATGCACGGACTTTGACGGTAATATCATTGAGGATATGGACATGGTTAGACAACATCAGTTCAATTCTTTTATCATCTTTTAAACCAACCATCTCAGAATGGAAATATGACTCTAATCAAGCCGAGGCGAATTCTGGAGGATATTGATAGTCAGCTCCTTGTTCAAGACATTACTGATGACGAGATTAATAAAGTTGTGTTCCAATCCCCGAAGGCAAAAGTCCTGGCCCGGATGGATTCCCGGCTGAGTTCTATCAATGCACTTGGGACATTGTGGGAGAGCAGGTGATTTCGGCTGTCAAATACTTTTTCCACTCTGGAAGACTTCTTAACCAGATGAACTGTACTTTCATTGCTCTTATATCAAAAACTGAGGGTGCGGATTCCCTTGACCAATACAGACCAATATCCCTCTGCAACTTCATCTATAAAGTTATCTCTAAGATCCTGGCTAATAGATTGCAAAAGGTCCTCCACAAGCTCATCAGCCCAAATCAGGCCGCTTTCATTAAAGGTAGAGGAATCCATGACAATATCCTCCTTACAAATGACTTAGTCGGGATCTTCATCCAAGTCTAAGGTAATACTCTTTGCCTCAAAGCTGATCTGAAAAAGGCTTTTGACTCTCTGAATAGGGAGTTTATCTATTATTGATGAAGGAAATGGGATTTTCGGATAAATGGATCATGTGGATAAGAAGTTGCATTCATAACCCAACTTACTCTATTTTATTCAATGGCTCCCCTGCCGGTTCTTTCATGGAAAAAATGGGGTTCGTCAAGGAGACCCTTTATCCCCTTTCTCTTACTATTGCAATGGAAGTCTCTCTTGTTTATTGGATGAAGCGGTTCTTAGAGGAGGACATTAAAGTGCCTGTCGCTGGTAATATGCACATTTCTCATGTTGTCTTTGCTGACGACTCATGATATTCTTGAAGAATGACTTTGATTCAGCTGATAATCTCATGAAAATTCTCCAACATTTCTCAAAATGTTCGGTCTCACTATGAACAAGCAAAAGAGTTGAGAGATAGTATGAGAGAGAGGCTCATGATGCGGACTCTCTCTCTAGTTTTCTAGAGAGAGAAGCTCTGGTGTTTTCTGTTGGCTACGTGGGGGAGTGTCCGGGCTCACCCCCGCCGACTCCGGCGGTGGGTGGTCCTCACCTGCCGAGCTTCCCTCGGCGTTCGGCTGCTGTGATGGAGCCTTTCAAGGGAGGTGCTCATGGAGATCATCTTCCTTCTACGGAAGTGGTTGTCTCCTCCAGAGCTCCTGTGGATGCCGCGAGTGATCATGTCCTGGGACGTCGATCCTCACAAGGTGTTCCTGCCCGTTCTCGTCCTCCATCACGTAGCAGATCAAGAGGTAGGTCTCGTTCTAAACCGCCCCCTTCAGTCTCCTCTTCTAAGAAGGCTTGGAATGAGCTCTTTACTGGAGCTTCCTCTCCACCTTCTTCCGGGCTTCGGCTTTCTTTCATTCCACCTACGGTTCTGGATAACCGGCCGGTTGCTTCCTTTAGTGAGGCTGATTCACAAGAGTTATTGAGCTCTTTGCGATTTACGGTGGTTGGATATATTGTTGGGCTATCTCCTGTATACTCTCCTCTGAAGTCCTTCATCGACAAGCAATGGAAACCTAAGGGAAATTATGAGCTTCATATGCGCAGTGGAGGATTCTTCGTCTGTAGTTTTTCTCTTGAAGAAGACATGCAATTTGTGCTTGAGGGCTTTTGGCACATCAGAGGCCACCCCTTATCGTTCAAAGGTGGAACCGTGACATAAAGATGGAGAAGGCCATGTTGTCTTCCATCCCTTTGTGGATCTCATTCCCTAATCTTCCACTTTATCTTTGGTCACACACCTCTCTTAGTAAGATCGCTAGTGTTCTTGGAACACCTTTGTTTATGGACAAGCTTACGGCCTCCAGGAAGAGACTTTCTTATGCTCGAGTATGCGTTCTCATTTCTTCTGAGTTTTCGTTCCCTGCTAATATAACAGTCTTGCATGAATCGGGGTTTTCGGAAGACATCATTGTGGACTATGAATGGCGTCCAAAGCCTTGCTCTGCTTGTTCCTCGTTCGGTCACCAAGATGGTACTTGCAACCTGGGGAAACTTTCTAATGGTAATCAAAGGAATGTTCATTCGCAATGGAGACCTAAAACTGCAGTGGTGTCTGGAACCTCACGAGTGGACTGCACCCGGGTTGACTCAGTTAACCCTAACGCGTCCATGATGCGATGGTGGCTACTGTTATTCACGATCGGGATGTTACCAAATGTGATCTCTACTCAGCAAATCAAGGTGAATCCTCCAATTCCATGAGTGTAAACCCGGCCTCGCCCACGGTGACTCATTCCATAATCCATACGTGCATGGAAGGCTCATTATCCAATCAAGGTATTACTGCTATTTTGAAGCTGCCAAAGATTCCAAAGAAGCCAAGATGTCTGTCGTTCTTCAGAAAGGGAAGGTTATTATTACAGATGATACACATTGTGATAGGGAATCCTCCATTTCTATGAGTGTAAAACCGAATTGGTCTACGGTGACTCATAAACCTGCTACATCGAATATTTATGATACGTGCATGCCTGGCTCTCCCATGCAGAAAGTCGCAGCTATTGAAGGTATGAGTGCAAACCCGGATTATTCCACAGATACTCCTTCTATTATTGATATGAGCATGGATGTGCCTTTCCCTGAGCAAGGAAATCCTGTTAATTCTGATACAATTAAAGAAGATACGATGGCTAAGAATTTTCAGCTACAAGGTGATGGTACTGCTTGTGCTAGAGATTCCAACATTTCTACGAGTGTAAAACCGATTTGGTCCACGGTGGCTCAATCTAAATCTATAGGTGGCCCAGTTCTAACAGGAAATTCTACTGAATCCCATGATATCCTTCCTGTCAAAACTGGACATACTATTTCAAAACAAAAGGAAGCCAGTATCCCTCCAAGAATCCCTCCTAACATCCCTTCCTTAGAAGGTAAATTTGATATCTCTAAGCTTAAGGATGTGGATCGCATGCATATCTCAGATCCCTATTTGGGATTTTGGACTGCCGGGTTGTGTGTTTTGACACTCTAGACTGGGGTTTTTTTAGATCCATAATTTGAACGCCCAACCCAATCTGGGAATCCAAATCGGATTCGTCGGTTCGCACACGTCAATTTAAACCACCCGGTCGTGTCAGAGTGAATGGCACGCCGATCAGATCCCTATTTGGAATTTTGGACCCCCGGTTGTGTGTTTTGACCCTTTAGACTTGGGTTTTTTTAGATCCTTCATTTCAACGCCCAACCTAATCCGGAATCCAAATCGCATTCCGTCTGTTCGCGCACGTCACTTTCACCCACCGGTCGTGTCGGAGCGAACGACACGTCGATCAGAACCTATTTGGGATTTTGGACCCCCGGTTGTGTGTTTTCACCCTTTAGACTCGAGTTTTTTTAGATCCGTCATTTCAACGCCCAACCTATTCCGGTAATCCAAATCGCATTCCGTTTGTTCGCACACGTCACTTTCACCCACTCGGTCGCGTCGGAGCGAACGATACGCCGATCTGATCCATATTGGGATTTTGGACCCGCGGTTGTGTGTTTTGACCTTTAGACTCGGGTTTTTCTAAATCTGTCATTTCAACGCCCAACCAAATCCGGGAATCCAAATCGGATTCCGTCAGTAAAAAACGTCAATTTAACCCACCCGGTCGTGTCGGAGCAAACGGCATGCCGATCAAATCCCTATTTGGGATTTTGGACTGCCGGGTTATGTGTTTTGACCCTCTAGACTTGAGTTTTTTTTAGATCCGTCATTTGAACGCCCAACCCAATCTGGGAATCCAAATCGGATTCCGTCAGTTCCCACACGTCAATTTAACCCACCCGGTCGTGTCAGAGTGAACGACACGCCGATCAGATCCCTATTTGGGATTTTGGACCCCCGGGTTGTGTGTTTTGACGATTTAGACTCGGGTTTTTTTAGATCCGTCATTTCAACGCCCAACCTATTCCGGGAATCCAAATCGCAATCCGTCTGTTCGCACACGTCACTTTCACCCACCCGGTCGTGTCATAGTGAACGGCACGCCGATCAGATCCCTATTTGGGATTTTTAACCGTCGGGTTGTGTGTTTTGACCCTTTAGACTTGGGTTTTTTTAGATCCGTCATTTCAATGCCAACCAATTCCGGGAATCCAAATCGGATTCCGTCAATTCACACACGTCAATTTAACCCACCCGTCGTGTCGGAGCAAACGGCACGCCGATCAGATCCCTATTTGGGATTTTGGACCCCCAGAATGTGTGTTTTGACCCTTTAGACTTTGGTTTTTTTAGATCCGTCATTTCAACGCCAACCTATTCCGGGAATCCAAATCGGATTCCGTCAGTTCGTACACGTCACTTTCACCCACCGGGTCGTGTCGGAGTGAACGGCACACCGATCTGATCGCTATTTGACATTTTGGACCCCCGTTGTGTGTTTTGACTCTTTAGACTTGGGTTTTTTTAGATCCTTCATTTCAACGCCCAAACTAATCCGGGAATCCAAATTGGATTCCGTCAGTTCGCACACGTCAATTTAACCCATCCGGTCGTTTCGGAGCGAACGACACGCCGATCAGTTCCATATTTCGGATTTTGAACCCCCGGGTTGTGTGTTTTCACTCTTTAGACTTGGGTTTTTTTAGATCCATCATTTCAACGCCCAACTAATCTGGGAATCCAATCGGACTCCGTCAGTTCACACACGTCAAATTAACCCACCCGGTCGTGTCGGAGCGAACGGCACGCCGATCAGATCCCTATTTGGGATTTTGGACCCTGGGTTGAGTGTTTTGACCCTTTAGACTCGGGTTTTTCTAGATCTGTCATTCAACGCCCAACTCAATCCGGGAATCCAAATCGGATTCCGTCAGTTTACACACGTCAATTTAATCTACCCACCGTCTGTCGGAGCAAACGACACGCCGATCAGATCCCTATTTAAGATTTTGGAACCCCGGGTTGTGTGTTTTGACCCTTTAGACTTGGGTTTTTTTTAGATCCGTCATTTCAACGCCCAAGCTATTCCAGGAATCCAAATCGGATTCCGTCAGTTCGCACACGTCAATTTAACCCACCCGGTCAGTCGGAGCAAACGACATGCCGATCAAATCCCTATTTGGATTTTGGACCCCCGGGTTGTGTGTTTTGACCCTTTAGACTTGGTTTTTTTTAGATCCATCACTTCAACGCCCACCTATCCGGGAATCCAAATCGGATTCCGTCAGTTCGCACACGTCAATTTAACCCACCCGGTCGTGTCGGAGCAAACATCATGCCAATCAAATCCCTATATGCGATTTTGGACCATCGGGTTGTGTGTTTTGACCCTTTAGACTTGGGTTTTTTTTAGATCCGTCATTTCAACGCCCAACCCAATCCGGGAATCCAAATCGGATTCCGTCAGTTCGCACACGTCACTTTCACCCCCCTATTCCGGAATCCAAATCGGATTCCGTCAGTTCGCACACGTCAATTTAACCCACCCGGTCGTGTCGGAGCAAACGGCATGCCAATCAAATCCCTATATGCGATTTTGGACCCCCGGGTTGTGTGTTTTGACCCTTTATACTCGGGTTTTTTTTAGATCCGTCATTTCAACGCCTACCCAATCCGGGAATCCAAATCGGATTCCGTCAGATCGCACAAGTCAATTTAATCCACCCGGTCGTGTCAGAGAACGGCACGCCGATCAGATCCCTATTTGGGATTTTGGACCCCCGGGTTGTGTGTTTTGACCCTTTAGACTCGAGTTTTTTTAGATCCGTCGTTTCAACGCCCAAGCCAATCCGGGAATCCAAATCGGATTCCGTCAGTTCACACACGT
This sequence comes from Colocasia esculenta, assembly GCA_014218235.1. NCBI lineage: Eukaryota > Viridiplantae > Streptophyta > Magnoliopsida > Alismatales > Araceae > Colocasia > Colocasia esculenta. The sequence continues at coordinate 82,826,862 of CM024758.1, forward strand.
CATTTAACCCACCCGTTCGTGTCGGAGCGAACGACACGCAATCAGATCCCTATTTAGGATTTTGGACCCCCGGGTTGTGTGTTTTGACCCTTTGGACTAGGTTTTTTTAGATCCGTCATCCAATGCCCACCCAATCCAAATCCAAATCGGATTCCGTCAGTTCGCCCATGTCAATTTCACCCACCCGGTCGTGTCGGAGATAACGGAACGCCGATCAGATCCCTATTTGTGATTTTGGACCCCCGGGTTGTGTGTTTTGACCCTTTAGACTTGGGTTTTTTTTAGATCCGTCATTTCAACGCCCAACCCAATCCGGGAATCCAAATCAGATTCCGTCAGTTCGCACACGTCACTTTTTACCCACCGGTCGTGTCGGAGCGAACGCACACACCTATCTGATCCCTATTTGGGATTTTGGACCCCCAGGTTGTGTGTTTTGACGATTTCGACTCAGGTTTTTTTAGATCCGTCATTCCAATGCCCAACCCAATCCAAGAATCCAAATCGGATTCCGTCAGTTCGCCCATGTCATTTCACCCACCCGGTCGTGTCGGAGATAACGGAACGCCGATCAGATCCCTATTTGTGATTTTGGACCCCGGGTGTGTGTTTTGACCCTTTAGACTTGGGTTTTTTTTAGATCCGTCATTTCAACGCCCAACCAATCCGGGAATCCAAATCAGATTCCTTCGTCAGTTCGCACACGTCACTTTTTACCCACGGGTCGTGTCGGAGCGAACGACACACCTATTGATCCCTATTTGGGATTTTGGACCCCCAGGTTGTGGTGTTTTGACGATTTCGACTCAGGTTTTTTTAGATCCGTCATTCCACGCCCAACCCAATCCAAAAATCGAAATCGGATTCCGTCAGTTCGCACACGTCAATTTAACCCACCCGGTCGTGTCGGAGCGAACGACATGCCGATCAGATCCTATTTTGGATTTTGGACTGCCGGGTTGTGTGTTTTGACCCTTTAGACTTGGGTTTTTTTAGATCCGTCATTTGAACGCCCAAACCAATCTGAGAATCCACATCGGATTCCGTTAGTTCGCACACGTAAATTTAACACACCCGGTCGTGTCAGAGTGAACGGCACGCCGATCAGATCCCTATTTGGCATTTTGGACCCCCAGTTGTTGTGTGTTTTGACTCTTTAGACTTGGGTTTTTTTAGATCCTTCATTTCAACACCCAACCTAATCCGGAATCCAAATTGGATTCCGTCAGTTCGCACACGTCAATTTAACCCATCCGGTCGTGTCGCGGCGACGACATGCGATCAAATCCATAATTGGGATTTTGAACCCCCGGGTTGTGTGTTTTCACTCTTTAGACTTGGGTTTTTTTAGATCCGTCATTTGAACGCCCAACCAATCCGGAATCCAAATCGGATTCCGTCAGTTCACACACGTCAAATTAACCCACCCGGTCGTATCGGATGTGAACGTGGATCAGATCCCTATTTCGGATTTTGGACCCCCGGGTTGTGTGTTTTGACCCTTTAGACTTGGGTTTTTTTAGATCCGTCATTTCAACAACCAACCTATTCCAGGATCCAAATCGGATTCGTCAGTTCCGCCACGTCAATTTGACCCACCCGGGTCGTGGCGGAGCAAACGGCATGACGATCAAAACCCTATATGCGAATTTGGACCCCCGGGTTGTGTGTTTTAACCCTTTAGACTCTGGTTTTTCTTAGATCCGTCATTTCAACGCCCAACCCAATCCGGAATCTAAATCGGATTCGGTCAGTTTGCACACGTCAATTTATCCACCGGTCGTGTCGAAGCGAACAGCACGCCGATCAGATCCCTATTTGGGATTTTGGATCCCCAGGTTGTGTGTTTTGACCCTTTAGACTGGGTTTTTTTAAATCCGTCATTTCAACGCCCAACCTATTCCGGGAATCCAAATGGATTCCGTCAGTTCGCACACGTCAATTTAACACACCCGGTCCTGTCGGAGCAAACGGCATGCCGATCAAATCCCTATTTGGGATTTTGGATGCCCGGGTTGGTGTTTTGACCCTTTGACTTGGGTTTTTTTAGATCCGTCATTCAACGCCCAACCCAATCCAGAATCTAAATCGGATTCCGTCAGTTCGCACACGTCAATTTAACCTACCCGGTCTTGTCGGAGAGAACGGAACGCCGATCAGATCCCTATTTGGGATTTTGGACCCCCGGGTTGTGTGTTTTGACCCTTTAGACTCGGGCTTTTTAGATGCGTCATTTCAACGCCTAACCCAATCCGGGAATCCAAATTTGATTCAGTCAGTTCGCACACGTCAATTTAACCCACTCGGTCGTGTCAGAGCAAACGGCATGCCCATCATATCCTATATGCAATTTGGACCCCCGGGTTGTGTGTGACCCTTTAGACTTGGGTTGTTTTTTTAGATCCGTCATTTCAACACCCAACCCGATCCAGGAATCCAAATCGGATTCCGTCAGTTCGCACAGGTCACTTTCACCCACCGGTCGTGTCGGAGCGAACGGCACACCTATCTGATCCCTATTTGGATTTTGGACCCCCAGGTTGTGTGTTTTGACCCTTTCGACTCAGGTTTTTTTAGATCCGTCATTCCAACGCCCAACCCAATCCAAAAATCCAAATCGGATTCCGTCAGTTCGCACACGTCAATTTAACCCACCCGGTCGTGTCGGAGTGAACGGCATGCCGATCAGATCCCTATTTGGGATTTTGGACCGCCGGGTGTGTGTTTTGACCCTTTAGACTTGGTTTTTTTAGATCCGTCATTTGAACGCCCAACCCAATCTGAGAATCAAAATCGGATTCCGTTAGTTCGCACACGTCAATTTAACCCACCCGGTCGTGTCAGAGTGAACGGCACGCCGATCAGATCCCTATTTGCATTTTGGACCCCGGTGTGTGTTTTGACTCTTTAGACTTGGGTTTTTTTAGATCCTTCATTTCAACGCCCAACCTAATCCGGGAATCCAAATTGGATCCGTCAGTTCGCACACGTCAATTTAACCCATCCGGTCGTGTCGGAGCGAAACGGACATGCCGATCAGATCCATATTGGGATTTTGAACCCCCGGGTTGTGTGTTTTCCCCTTTAGACTTGGGTTTTTTTAGATCCGTCATTTCAACGCCCAACCTATTCCGGAATCCAAATCGGATTCCGTCAGTTCACACACGTCAAATTAACCCACCCGGTCGTGTCGGAGTGAACGCACACGCCGATCAGATCCCTATTTGGATTTTGGACACCCGGGTTGTGTGTTTTGAACCTTTAGACTTGGTTTTTTTAGATCCGTCATTTCAACAACCAACCCTAATCCGGGAATCCAAATTGGATTCCGTCAGTTCGCACACGTCAATTTAACCCAACCGGTCGTGTCGGAGCAACGGCATGCCGATCAAAACCCTATATGCGATTTTGGACCCCCGGTTGTGTGTTTTGACCCTTTAGACTCGGTTTTTTTTTAGATCCGTCATTTCAACAGCCAACCCAATCCGGGAATCCAAATCGGATTCCGTCAGTTTGCACACGTCAATTTAATCCACCGGTTGTGTCGGAGCGAACGGCACGTCGATCAGATCCCTATTTGGGATTTTGGATCCCCAGGTTGTGTGTTTTGACCCTTTAGACTTGGGTTTTTTTAAATCCGTCATTTCAACGCCTAACCTATTCCGGGAATCCAAATCGGATTCCGTCAGTTCGCACACGTCAATTTAACACACCCGGTCCTGTCGGAGCAAATGGCATGCCGATCAAATCCCTATTTGGGATTTTGACCCCTTGGTTGTGTGTTTTGACCCTTTAGACTTGGGTTTTTTTAGATCCGTCATTTCAACGCCCACACTATTCCGGGAATCCAAATCGGATTCCGTCAGTTACACACACGTCAATTTAACCCACCCGGTCATGTCGGACCAAACGGCATGCCGATCAGATCCCTATTTGGGATTTTGGACCCCCGGGTTGTGTGTTTTGACCCTTTAGACTAGGCTTTTTTTAGATCCATCATTCCAACGCCCAACCCATCCAAGAATCCAAATCGGATTCCGTCAGTTCGCACACATCAATTAACCCACCCGGTCGTGTCGGAGAGAACGGCACGCCGATCAGATCCCTATTTGGATTTTGGAACCCCGGGTTGTGTGTTTTGACGCTTTAGACTCGAGCTTTTTTAGATCGGTCATTTCAACGCCCAACCCAATCCGGGAATCCAATCGGATTCCGTCAGCTCGCACACGTCAATTTAACCCACCGGTCGTGTCGGAGCAAACGGCATGCCCATCAAATTCCATATGCGATTTTGGACCCCCGGGTGTGTGTTTTGACCCTTTAGAGTTGGGTTTTTTTAGATCCGTCATTTCAACGCCCAACCCAATCCGGGAATCCAAATCGGATTTCGTCAGTTCGCACATGTCACTTTCACCCACCGGGTCGTGTCGGAGCGAACGGCACACCGATCTGATCCTATTGGGATTTTGGACCCCCAGGTTGTGTGTTTTGACCCTTTCGACTGAGGTTTTTTTAGATCCGTCATTCCAACGCCCAACCCAACCCAAAATCCAAATCGGATTACGTCAGTTCGCACACGTCAATTTAACCCACCCAGGTAGTGTCGGAGCGAACGGCATGCCGATCAGATCCCTATTTGGGATTTTGGGACGCCGGTTTGTGGTTTTGACCCTTTAGACTTGGGTTTTTTTCAGATCCGTCATTTGAATGCCCAACCCAATCTGAGAATCCAAATCGGATTCCGTTAGTTCGCACACGTCAATTTAACCCACCCGATCGTGTCAGAGTGAACAACACGCAGATCAGATCCCTATTTGACATTTTGGACCCCCAGTTGTGTGTTTTGACTCTTTAGACTTGGGTTTTTTTAGATCCTTCATTTCAACGCCCAACTAATCCGGGAATCCAAATTGGATTCCGTCAGTTCGCACACGTCAATTTAACTCATCCGGTTCGTGTCGGAGCGAACGGCACGCCGATCAGATCCATAATTGGGATTTTAACCCCGGGTTGTGTGTTTTCACTTTAGACTTGGGTTTTTTTAGATCCGTCATTTCAACGCCCAACCTAATCCGGGAATCCAAATTGGATTCGTCCATTCACACACGTCAAATTAACCCACCCGGTCGTGTCGGAGCGAACGGCACGCCGATCAGATCCCTATTTGGAAATTTGGACCCCCGGGTTGTGTGTTTTGACCCTTTAGACTGGGTTTTTTTAGATCCGTCATTTCAACAACCCACCTATTCGGGAATCCAAATCGGATTCCGTCATTTCGCACACGTGAATTTAACCACCCGGTCGTGTTGGAGCAAACGGCATGCCGATCAAAATCCTATATGCGATTTGGGACCCCCGGGTTGTGTGTTTTGACCCTTAGACTCGGGTTTTTTTTAGATCCGTCATTTCAATGCCCAACCCAATCCGGGAATCCAAATCGGATTTCGTTAGTTCGCACACGTCAATTTAATCCACCCGGTCGTGTCGGAGCGAACAGCACGACGATCAGATCCCTATTGGGATTTTGGAACCCCAGATTGTGTGTTTTGACCCTTTAGACTTGGGTTTTTTTAAATCCGTCATTTCAACGCCCAACCTATTCCGGGAATCCAAATCGGATTCCGTCAGTTCGCACACGTCAATTTAACCCACCCGGTCGTGTCGGAGCAAACGGCATGTCGATCAAATCCCTATTTGGGATTTTGGACCCCCGGGTTGTGTGTTTTGACCCTTTAGACGGGTTTTTTTTTTTAGATCCGTCATTTCAACGCCCAACCTATTCCGGGAATCGAAATCGGATTCCGTCAGTCACACACGTCAATTAACCCACCAGGTCGTGTCGAGCGAACGGCACGCCGATCAATCCCTATTTGGATTTGACCCCCGGGTTTTTGTGTGTTTTGGGTGTTGTTTTGACCCTTTAGACTAGGGTTTTTTTAGATCTCATTCCAACGCCCAACCCAATCCAAGAATCCAAATCGGATTCCGTCAGTTCGAACACGTCAATTTAACCCACCCGTCATGTCGGAGAGAACGGCTCGCCGATCACATCCCTATTTGGGATTTTGGACCCCCGGGTTGTGTGTTTTGACTCTTTAGACTAGGGCTTTTTTAGATCCGTCATTTCAACGCCCAACCCAATCCGGGAATCCAAATCGGATTCCGTCAGTTCGCACACGTCAATTTAACCCACCCGGTCGTGTCAGAGCAAACGGCATGCCCATCAAATCCCTATATGCGATTTTGGACACCCGGGTTGTGTGTTTTGACCCTTTAGACTTGGATTTTTTTTAGATCCGTCATTCCAACGCCCAACCGAATCCAAGAATCAAAATCGGATTCCGTCAGTTCACACCCGTCAATTTAACCCACTCGGTTCGGTCGGAGTGAACGGCATGCCGATCAGATCCCTATTTGTGATTTTGGACTGCCGGGTTGTGTTTTTGACCCTTAGATTTGGGTTTTTTTTAGATCCGTCATTTGAACTCCCAACCTAATCTGAGAATCCAAATCGGATTCCGTTAGTTCGCACACGTCAATTTAACCCACCCGATGTGTCAGAGTGAACGGCACGCCGATCAGATCCCTATTGGCATTTTGGACCCCGATTGTGTGTTTGACTCTTTAGACTTGGGTTTTTTTAGATCCTTCATTTCAACGCCCAACCTAATCGGGAATGTAAATTGGATTCCGTCAGTTCGCACACGTCAATTTAACCCAACCGGTCGTGTCGGAGCGAACGGCACGCCGATCAGATCCCTATTGGGATTTTGAACCCGGGTTGTGTGTTTTCACTCTTTAGACTTGGGTTTTTTTTAGATCGTCATTTCAACGCCCAACACCTATTCTGGGAATCCAAATCGGATTCGTCAGTTCACACACGTCAATTTAACCCACCGGTCGTGTCGGAGCGAACGGCACGCCGATCAGATCCTATTTGGATTTTGAACCCTGGGTTGTGTGTTTTGACCCTTTAGACTTGTGGTTTTTTAGATCCGTCATTTCAACAACCAACCTATTCTTCTATTGCTTTTTTATGTTTATTGCTTCTAGAAGAGCCAGAAACACATCAAAAAAATTCAAGGATGGTCAAGGGAATGTCATTGATGATCTGAACCTGGTGCAAGCTCACACTATAGATTTCTATCATGCCCTTCTTAATCAACCTCAGCTTGCTCCTTTCACTCCAATTGACCCACTAAGCGGCTGACCAGGAGGATATTGAGCTTTTAATGATCCTATTCTGATCAGGAAATCAAAAATGTGTTTTAAATCCCCCAAGATAAGAGCCCTGGTCGGATGGTTTTCCTGCTGATTTCTACCAGGCAATTTGGAACATAACTGGTTCTGATGTTATCAAAGCTTGCATCTTTTTCTCCACTGGCCAATCCATCGGCAATTGAACTGCACCTTCATTACTTTGATTCCTAAAACTGCTGGGGCGGACTGCATGGATGATTACAGACCGATATCTCTTGTAATTTCATTTACAAGAGTATCTCCAAAGTTATTGCTGATAGATTGCAGAAAATATGGATAAGATCATAGTCTTAATCAAGCAGCTTTTATCAGGGGGAGAAGCATTCATCATAATGTTCTCTTAGCTAATGATCTGGCAAAGGATATGCATTCTAAGGCCAATGGTAAGAGAATCATCTTTAAAGCTGATTTGGGAGGCATTTGACTCTGTGAATAGATCTCTTACCACTCATGCTGAAAGAATGAATTTCCCTCCTGCTTACATTCGTTGGATTAAAAATGCCTGGAGACTCCTAAGTTTTCTATCTATTCAATGGTTCTCCAATTGGGTTCTTCAGTAGCACCAATGGAATTAGACAAGGAGACCCTTATCTCCTTATCTCTTCACCATTGCCATGGAAGGTCCTACTTGTTACTTGACAGGGCTGTCCAGATGGGTCATCTCCTTGTTCCTGTTGCTGGAACAACTCATATATCCCATGTCACTTTTGCAGACGATCTCATCATCATTTTGCAGAATCATCTTCCCTCGGTTCAAAATCTTGCTACCTCCTTAAGGATTTTGGGAATGCTTCGGGGCTGCACTGAATCTCAGAAAGAGTAAAGTCTATGTGGGGGCGGTATAAGAATAAGCAGCAAATTACTGATTGCTTGGGGGTCCAGGAGGGCGAGTTCCGGTCCCTTATCTCGGGCTTCCACTGTTTCTTTGGGGATCAAGAAAGTTCACTGTCAGCCTATATTGATAAGATCAATGCCAGATTGATTGCTTGGAAAAATAGATTCATGTCTAGGTGGTAGGCTTGAGCTTATTCGTTCTGTTCTTCAATCCTATGCTATTTATTGGTCTAATGCTTTTCTTTTGCCTGCTGGGTTGATCCATGAGATTGATAAATTCTCTGTAATTCTTTTGGAATGGTCATGGGGAAGGTAAAGCTATTCACATGTTCAACTGGGACACTATTGTACTCCCAAGAATGAAGGTGGGCTGAATCTGATGAAATTGGTGGACTGGAATAAAGCATGCATGGTGAAGCTCTTGGGACGTTTTGATTAAGACCGACACCTTTTGGGTCAGATGGATCCACAATAAGTACCTTGCTAAGACTAACTTTGGATGGCTACCTACAGATCATATCATTCGGCTGCTTGGAAGGGGATTCTTAAAGCCAGAAATTGGATCATTAATCATATTTCCTACAACATTTCCAATGGAAGGACAACTAGCTTCTGGTATGACCTTGGCTCCAGGGTAACAGTATTTTAATGCTTATGGTGATAGAGTTCGTCAGGACTTAGGTGTGCCTAAGGACAGCACTGTGTCTGATTTCATCCTTAATGGCTACCACCTCTGATATGTTAACTCTTTGGCCACAAATCGCTGCTATAACCTTCTGCAATAATAATGTGGATGAAATTCGGTGGATTCATGATAAAGGCAAATTTAGTGCTACATCTGCTTGGAATCAAATCAGGATTGCACATCCTGTGTGGATTCACTCTAGCTGGACATGGGATCGCCCTACCTCCCCCAAGCATTCCCTATGTGTTTGGAAAGCTCTTAACAAGAAGCTCCCTACTATTGATAATCTCCAGAAGAAAGGGTACTCAATGGCTAACAGATGTTGTATGTGCTGCTGCAATGAAACTACCGATCACCTCTACTTTTGAATGCTCCTACACCCAGTGGGTTGGCATGAAATCTTGAAGAGATTTGACTTCAGCAGGAAACCACATTGTAACATTTATGATGAAATGCAGGCTCTTCTCAATCCTTCCCCGCTAAAGGTGTTCTTACCAAATTGGCAAAGACTGCGCTCAGAAGTACTGTCTGGTGGATTGGCGTGAGAGGTGCTTAAGGATCTTCGATGATAAAGAAAGGGACAAAGGTAGCATCCTTATTGATATTCTCTATGATATACAGGAGCATTCTGGAGCATCAGTTTCCAGGAGTGTTTATCTAATAGGGAGAAAGGGGTTCTCACTAGATTCAATTTCACTTACTATAGTCAGAATCTGGTTATCTTGTTTTTCTAATAGTTATATGCGCTGTTCTTTTATTTGTTCAATACTAGTCGTATCTCCAGGCTTGGATTCTATCCTTTAGGGGGGCGGGCATGGGAGAATTGGTAACTCATATCATATCCAAAGGATAGGTGGTGGGTTCGATTCTTCCCATTCCTGTGGGGAGGGGATTACCTGGTGCCTCCCATAATATACTCCTCCCCCCGGGGTTATCATGTAGCGGAAAAAAGTGTAATACGTGTAAAATATCACGGCTATGGCAAGGCTCGAACCCTTGACCTCCTGGTGTTGAACACTGAGCTCTAAGCCACTACGTTGAGTTTCTCGTTATCAAAAAAAAAAAAAAAAAAAAAAATGGATCTTCTATCCTTTTGTCTTTTTCAGATGCCTGGGGCGGGCTGCTGCACAAGTTCTATTCTTCTCTTCTGGCGTGTTTGTTGTTGGTTATGATATCTAGATACGGGCTGTGTAGTCATGATTATCACTGTTATTCTTTTCTCCCTCTGGCCATAATCTACAATCTGTGGTAGATATCGCCTCTTGTAAATAGTCTCATTATTCAATATAATTTATGTTTACCACACCAAAAAAAAAAAACAACCAAACATATTTCGGGAATCCAAATCGGATTCCGTCAGTTCGCACACGTCAATTTAACCCACCCGGTCGTGTCGGAGCAAACGGCATGCCGATAGAAACCTATATGCGATTTTGGACCCCCGGGTTGTGTGTTTTGACACTTTAGACTCGGGTTTTTTTTAGATCCGTCATTTCAACGCCCAACCCAATCCCGGAATCCAAATCGAATTCCGTCAGTTCGCACACGTCAATTTAATCCACCCGGTCATGTCGGAGCGAACGACACGCCGATCAGATCCCTATTGGGATTTTGGAACCCCGGGTTGTGTGTTTTGACCCTTTAGACTCGGGTTTTTTTTAGATCCGTCATTTCAACGCCCAACCCAATCTGGGAATCCAAATGGGATTCCGTCAGTTCGCACACGTCAATTTAACCCGCCTGGTCATGTCGGAGCGAACGGCACGCCGATCAGATCCCTATTGGGATTTTGAACCCCGGGTTATCTGTTTTGACCCTTTAGACTCGGGTTTTTTTTAGATCCGTCATTTCAACGCCCAACCCAATCCGGGAATCCAAATCAAATTCTGTCATTCACACACGTCAATTTAACCCACCCGTTTGTGTCGGAGTGAACGGCAAGCCGATCAGATCCCTATTTGGGATTTTGGAACCTCCAGGTTGTGTGTTTTGACCCTTTAGACTAGGGTTTTTTTAGATCCGTCATTTCAACGCCCCCTATTCCGGAAATCCAAATCGGATTCCGTCTGTTCGCACACGTCACTTTCACCCACCCGGTCGTGTCGGAGTGAACGACACGCCGATCTGATCCTATTGGGATTTTGGACCCCCGGGTGTGTGTTTTGACCCTTTAGACTTGGGTTTTTTTAGATCTGTCATTTCAACGCCCAACCTATTCCGAGAATCCAAATCGGATTCCGTCAGTTCGCACACGTCAATTTAACCCACCCGGTCGTGTCGGAGGGAACGACACACCGATCTGATCCCTATTTGGGATTTTGGACCCCCAGGTTGTGTGTTTTGACCCTTTAGACTCGGGTTTTTTTAGATCCGTCATTCCAACGCCCAACCCAATCCAAGAATCGAAATCAGATTCCGTCAGTTCGCACACGTCAATTTAACCCACCCGGTCGTGTCGAAGCAAACGACATGCTGATCAAAACCCTATATGCGATTTTGGACCCCCGGGTTGTGTGTTTTGACCCTTTAGTCTCAGGTTTTTTTTAGATCCGTCATTTCAACGCCCAACCCAATCCGGGAATCCAAATCGAATTCCGTCAGTTCGCACCACGTCAATTTAATCCACCGGTCGGGTCGGAGCGAACGGCACGCGATCAGATCCCTATTTCGGATTTTGGACCCCCGGGTTGTGTGTTTTGACCCCTTAGACTCGGGTTTTTTTTAGATCCATCATTCCAACGCCCAACCCAATCCGGGAATCCAAATCGGATTCCGTCAGTTCGCACACTCAATTTAACCACCCGGTCTGTCGGAGCGAACGACACGCTGACAGATCCCTATTTGGGATTTTGGAATCCCGGTTGTGTGTTTTGACCTTTAGACTCGGGTTTTTTTTAGATTCGTCATTTCAACGCCCAACCGAATCCGGAAATCCAAATGGGATTCCGTCAGTTCGCACACGTCAATTTAATCCACCCGGTCGTGTCGGAGCGAACGGCACGCCGATCAGATCCCTATTTGAGATTTTGGACGCCCGGGTTTTGTGTTTTGACCCTTTAGACTGGGGTTTTTTTAGATCCGTCATTTGAACCCCCAACCCAATCTGGGAAGCCAAATCGGATTCCATCAGTTTGCACACGTTAATTTAACCCACCCGGTCGTGTCGGAGAGAATGACACGCCGATCAGATCCCTATTGGGATTTTGGACCCCCGGGTGTGTGTGTTTAGACCCTTTAGACTTGGTTTTTTACAGTCGTTGCATCCTTTGTTGCTGTTCTGAGGAATGTGAAGACCATCTCTACTTTCAGTGCCAATTCTCTACTGCGGTTTGGGGCGAGATCTTAAACAGATTAAATATTCATCGGGCTCCACGTCAAACTATTCTGCAGGAATCCACTCTTTACGTGGAAGCTTCTCTCAAGACGGGTTTGCAACCACCCTTGCTCGATCCTTGTTTCGGGCCACCATTTGGTGGATATGGCGAGAAAGATGCAAAAGGACATTTGATGATGTTCCCACATCTGCCATTCATATTTCTCTTTCTATTATTCAAGATGTTCAGAGTAGTATGGAAGCTTACCCATATACTCGTCCTCTTTCTGGTCGGTCCAGATCTTTATGTAAAAGATTCAATATTAGCTTGAATAAACCACTGTAGTCATCGACTTGTGATGTCACATTGGTTCTTGTTGGGGGTCTCTTTCTCCCTTCTTTTATTTCATCTAGGTTTTGGGTTCTCTACCCAATTCCTCCTACTGTACTCTGATTCTTTTACATTAATTCATTCATTCCTCGGTGACCGACCAAAAAAAAAAAAAAAACCCAATCTGGGAATCCAAATCGGATTCCGTCAGTTCACACATGTAATTAACCCACCTGGTCGTGTCGGAGCGAACGGCACGCCGATCAGATCCCTATTTGGGATTTTGGACCCCCGGGTGGTATGTTTTGACCCTCTAGACTTGGGTTTTTTTTAGATCCATCATTTCAACGCCCAACCTATTCCGGGAATCCAAATCGGATTCCGTCTATTCGCACACGTCAATTTAACCCACCCGGTCGTGTCGGAGCAAACAGCATGCTGATCAAAACCCTATATGGGATTTTGGACCCCCGGGTTGTGTGTTTTGACCCTTTAGAACGGGGTTTTTTTAGACGCCCAACCCAATCCGGCAATCCAAATGGGATTCGTCAGTTCGCACACGTCAATTTAACCCACCCGGTCGTGTCGGAGCAAACGGCATGCTGATCAAAACCTATATGCGATTTTGGACCCCCGGGGTTGTGGTTTTGACCCTTAGACTCGGGTTTTTTTAGATCCGTCATTTCAACGCCCAACCCAATCCGGGAATCCAAATCGAATTCCGTCAGTTCGCACACGTCAATTTAATCCACCCGGTCGTGTCGGAGTGAACGGCACGCCGATCAGATCCCTATATTTGGATTTTGGACCGCCGGGTTATGTGTTTTGACTCTTTAGACTTGGGTTTTTTTAGATCCGTCATTTCAATGCCCAACCTAATCCAGAAATCCAAATGGGATTCCGTCAGTTCGCACACGTCAATTTAATCCACCCGGTCGGTCGGAGCGAACGGCACGCCGATCAGATCCCTATTTGGGATTTTGGAATCCCGGGTTGTGTGTTTTGACCCTTAGACTTGGGTTTTTTTTAGATCCGTCATTTGAACGCCCAACCCAATCTGGGAATCCAAATCGGATTCCGTCAGTTAGCACACGTTAATTTATCCCCCCGGTCGTCGTGTCAGAGCGAATGGCACGCCGATCAGATCCCTATTTGGTATTTTGGACCCCGGTTGTGTGTTTTGACCCTTTAGACTTGGGTTTTTTTTAATGTCGTCATTTCAACGCCCAACCAATCCGGGAATCCAAATCGGATTCCGTCAGTTCACACACGTTAATTTAACCCACCTGGTCGTGTCGGAGCGAACGACACGCCGATCAGATCCTATTTGGGATTGGGACCACGGGGTGGTATGTTTTGACCCTCTAGACTTGGGTTTTTTTTTTTAAAAAAAAAATCTTCTCTCTCTAGCTTTTCCTATAGAGAGAAGCTCTGTGATTTCGGTGACCTGCTGGGAGGGTTCGTGGGGTAGCCCCTGGGGGCGCATGGAGGTCATCCCTCCGAGCGCCTCCAATGGCTCCGTGATCTCCGCGGGAAGACGTTCTCTTGAGAATGTTGTCCCACAAGGGGATCTCCCTACAGCTCAGATTCCTTCCAGGGGTCGCATGCAAGTGCGTGGTGGTCAGAGTTCGGGAAGATCTCGCTCTCGGGTCTCCTTGGTTCGTCGACCATGGGCATCCTTGTCTGGAGTGCAGGGACGTGAAGGATCTTCAGGGCAAGAAGGTTCACGGAGTTCATCGAACCAACATGCATAGATAAGAAGAAGTATGATGTGTTCGAAGGAGACGAGGCAAAGGAGCTTCAGGAATCCTGGAGATTCGCTGTCATGGGCTACTGCATAGGTATGAAACGATCTACTATGATTCTTTCATACATACGCAACTTCTGGCGCCCCAAGGGGGATGTTGAGCTTCTTATACGTGAGGGAGGTTTCTTCCTGGTGGTGTTCAACCAGGAAGAAGATTTGAAGCTTGCTCTAGACGGCTTCTGGTGCATTAGAGGACATCCTTTAGTCCTTAGAAGATGGACACCTGATCTGCAGATGGAAACGGAATCCCTTTGCAATTTGCCCCTGGGTGCGCTTCCCGGGGCTTCCTCTCCGGTGGTGGACAGTCCGTGGGTGAGTAAACTAGCCAGCCTTTTGGGACGTCCTTTACACATGGATTCCCTGACAGCCAAGAGGAAGCGCTTGCTTTTGCGAGAGTCTATGTTGATTGATGTGGAGGCAGTTTTCCCTTCTGAAGTCTCCATAAGAATGAAGATGGTTCATGCGAAGGGGTGACTGGAGAGTATGATGGAAGCCGATTCTTTGCAAGGAGTTCAATCCTTCGGCCATGGGGTGGCGAGTGCAGAACCGGTCTCAAAGCTCCTCGAAAGGAATGGCAACCGAAGCAAAATTCACAATGTCCGGTATCCAAGGAAGTGAAGCCCTCCTCTCTTCCACGTCTCAGCCTAACCTGCAAGAGGTTTGCATGGCGGTTTCGGGAGATGCAGTTTCTTGCATGGCCGTTTGCAAGCCAAGGAAGGTCCACCCGACATGGCAATGTTCAACATGAAAGGCAACTCAACGATTTTGCAGCTTTGCATGATGACGTAGAAGCATCTCACGGGGATGTGGACCGCATGCAGGATAAGGAAGGGACGCCTGCTCCTGCTAGCAGGCCCATCCTCTAGCATGGAAAGCATGTGCTCCCCACTAAGGGCGTGGCTGACAACCTTCCAATTAACCTCTCCTCACATTCGCTCCTCTAATGGTGGTGACGATGTTGCCTTCGTTTAAAGAATGCACTTCCTTAACTTTTCCTCTAGATGGCGGTGATAATGCTTCAAGGAAAGACAGCTGCTGCATTCCCTCCAATTATATCTTTGACTCGGATCTGCTGGGATCTCCTGAAGCTGCAAAAGCCAACACATGGCAGAGCACTCAAGCATCAAAGGAAGGTCTCCACCAAAGCATCAACTCCCGCAAGGAAGGCAGCCATGGTGCACCCTCCTTACAAGGTGGATCTGCTGGACGTGAAGAAGGAAAGGCCACCAGGAGTGCTACGCTACCAAGGAAGGAGATACTAAAGAAAAGAATAAAGGCAAGGAAGAGTTGGCGCAAGATCAAGATTCAGCATTCCAAGGAAATAGAAGGGGCGCGCCAATATGGTGGGATTTCCATGCAAGGCACCACGTTGTCTCTCTCCAGGTATTTTGAATTTAAAAACTTGCATTCTGTGGATGAGATGGATCGCATCAATGTGAAAAAGGGGAAGGGAGAGACAAAAAATTCCCCTAGTGATTTATTTCTTTCTACCTCTTTGATTTAGTATTATGAAGATTATTACTTGGAATGTTAGGGGTATAAATAAATCAGAGAAATGCAGGGAATTAAATAAGATTATTAGATCTTTGTATGTGAAATAGCTATTTTGTTGAAACAAAAATAAAAACTAATCAAGCAACTGCTCGAAAGATATCTATTTGGCCTCAAGCCAATTGTTAACCAATGATTCTACTCAATCTTCTGGTCGAATTTGGATTTTATGGGACCCTAATCTCTTTAACATTGATCTCCGTCTCACACCACTCAATTCATTCACATCAAAGGCCTGGATAAAAGAAAGAATCTTGAATTCTACATCACTGCTGTGTATGCTTCTAATAGTGCTCCTGAAAGAAAAATTTTGTGGTCTTATATAAGAAACCTCTCTGGTTCAACTAATGGGCTGCCGTGACTGATTGCTGGGGACTTTAACACTGTGAGGTATCCCCATGAGAAAGTGGGTGGAAGAGAAATTCCTGAGTCTTGCTGTCTGACTTAATGATTGCATCTCTTATTCTGCTCTTATGGATATGAAATCTGGTGGAATTGGCTTTCCTGGAACAATAGGGGAGATAGCCATAGGAGAATTATGACCAGACTTGATAGATGCTTGATAAATCAAGATGGCTGCATACATTTCCTAACTCTGTCCTTGATTATGGAAGCTCAGTATTTTTCGGATCACTCAATCATGCTCATCACTTCTGATCGCAATATTTCTCTCAAGGAAAAAAACCTTTCAGATATTTGATATGTGGAGCTCTCACCCTGACTTTCTTAATGTGGTTCGTCTGCTTGGGGACATCCTATCAGAGGGAGCCCTCAGTACTCTTTGTGGTCAGAAGCTCAAAAGCTTGTAAAGAAGCCCTGAAAAGTTGGAATAAAAACACTTTTGGTATGGTAAAAGATGGTCTTCTTACTTGCAAGAGGATCTTACAGAAATTCAATCTGAGCTACAGTTGAACCCTCTTGATCCTGATCTTATTAGGAAAGAAAAGGAAGCTCGAATAAGTATCTTCAGGCTTTGAATTGTGAAGAAAGTTTCATCAGGCAGAAATCCAGGGAGAATGGTCTTACTTTGGGGGATTCTAACACCAAGTTCTTCTATGCCTCAATGCTTCAAGGAGAGCCATCAACACTATTAGAAAGTGCAAGGACAAACCATGGTAATCTTATTGAAAATCTTGATCAGGTCCAAGCTCACACTGTCAACTTCTATCACTCCCTTTTAACCAATCTGAAAATCAGCCTAGCATTCACATTGAGCCTTGAAAAAGCTTTCTGAACGGAAGTGAGATTCTCAATGAGCTATTACAAATGATGAATTAAGAATGTGGTTTTCAACTGCCCTAAGAACAAGAGTCTGGGCCTGATGGTTTCCTGCTGAGTTTTTTCCAAAAAACTTGGCATATCACCGGCCCTGACGTTATCAAAGCTTGCCACCATTCTTTCTACTGGCCAAATCCACCGTCAGATGAATTGCACTTTCATTGCTTTGATCCCCAAATCTCAAGGTGCTGATTGCATGGGAATTACAGACCAATATCTCTTTGTAACTTTATTATAAAGTTATCTCCAAAGTGATTGCAGACAGGTTGCAGAAAGTTATGGGAAGTATTATTAGCCAATCAAGCTGCCTTCATCAAGGGTAGAAGCATTCATCATAATGTTCTTTTAGCTAATGATTTAGCAAAGACTTGCATTCTAAAAGTAGAGGGAATAGAATCATCTTCAAACTGATTAAAGAAGGCTTTTGATTCGGTCAGCAGATCTCTTATCTACCATATGTTGCATAGAATGAACTTCCCTATTGGCTACATTCGTGGATTAAGAATTGCATTGAGACTCCCAAGTTTCCATCCTGTTGAATGGTTCCCGATGGCTTCTTCAGTAGTAGCAATGGTATTAGGCAAGGAGATCCATATCCCTTATCTTTCACCATTGCTATGGAAGGTCTGACTTGTTTATATGGACATGGCAGTTCATAATGGTCATCTCAAAGTTCCTCATGCGAACAACTTACATTTCCCACACTATCTTCGCGGCTTCAATGGAGTTCATGATTTTCTTGCAGAATGACTATCCTTCAGTTCAAAAGCTTGCAGAAATTCTTGAGAAGTTTGGTGAGGATTTCGGGTCTCCATCTTAATCATAACAAAAGTAAAGTTTATGTGGGTTCTGGAATTAAAGGAAAAGAAAACATCACGCTGTTTGAAGGTGGAAGGGGTTCGCTTCCTGTCCTTATCTGGGCTTCCTCTTGTCTTTGGGTATTAAGAAAGTTCATTGTCAGCCTATTATTGAAAAAATTCAAATCAGATTGAATGCTTGGAAACCAGATTTTTAATCTAAAGCAGGAAGCTTGAGCTTATTCGCTCTGTGCTCCATTCTTATGCTATCTAATGGTCTAATGCTTTTCTTTACCTGCTGGTCTGATTCATGAGATGGATAAAGCTTAGCAATTCTTTCGGGAATGGTCATGGCGAAAGGAAGGCTATCCACATGGTTAACGGGAAAAGATTTGTACTCCTAAGGAGGAAGGAGGGTTGTCCTGAGAAAGATAAAGGAGTGGAACAACGCTTGTATTGATAAAGCAAATCTGGGAGTCTTGCAAAATGTTGAAACCCTTTGGATCAAATGGATTCATAGCAGTACTTGGCAAAAACAACATTTGGTTGGCTAAATCAAGACCTATCATTCTGCTGCTTGGAAAGGAATTCTTAAAGCTAGAGACTGGATCAGCCAGCACATTTCCTATACTATATCTAATGGAGCAGGTCCAACAGTATGTGGTATTGATCCTTGGCTCCAAGGAAGAGTATTCATCAAGTTTATGGTGACAGGATTCGGCAAGATCTGGTGCACCTAAAGAGATCACTGTTTCAGAGTTCATTTATCAAAGTAATTGGAGTCTTCCCCAACCCACTTCTGCTGATATGATTGCTCTATGGCCTCTCATTCGTGCTGTTCCTCTTTGTAACAACAGAGCTGATGAGATTAAATGGATTCATGATCGTGGGAAGTTTAGTGCCACTTCTGCTTGGAATCACATTAGAGACAAACAGTCTTTGGTCTCACTACAGTGGGTTTGGGATCGACCTATACCCCAAAGCACTCGCTTTTGCACTTGGCAAGCCATTCACAACAAACTTCCTACTAATGATAATCTGCAAAAGAAGGTTACTCTCTTGCTAATAGATGCTCTTGGTGCTCCTGCAACAATGAAACAATTGATCATCTGTACTTTGAGTGCTCCTATTCTCAATGGGTTTGGCATGAAATCATTAAGAGATTCGACTTTAGCAGAAATCCCCACTTTGGTATTCATGATGAAATGCAAGCTTTAGGTCAATCCTTCCCTACTAAAGGTACCAAGTCTTGTTAGAGCGCTTTCAGATGTACAATTTGGTGGATTTGGAGAGAGAGATGCTTACGCATTTTTGAAGGGAAAAGAACAGGAATAGAGTAAAAATTTCATTGATATTCTCTCTGATACTAGAGCTTTGATGGAGAAGCATTTACTAAGGTGGTCTAACCAAGAAGAGAAAGCGGTCCTCATAATATTTAATTTCACTGGAATATAGTTCAGAATTGGTTTTCTAGTACTTTCGATTAGCTCCATGAATAGTTTTCTTATTATTGTTTTCATCACTAACATTTATTTTCAGGCTTCGATCTGCTATCTTATTGTCTATTTCAGATTGAGTGTTGCTGGACTCATGCTATGATTGAGTGTCAAGAATATGTCTATTTTGTATTTCATAGACTAACGCTTGTGTAGTCATGAATCTCTTGTATTTTCTTGTAACTTTCGAAGGCATATTCTGGTGGAGTGAGGAAAATCCTCCCTCTATGAGGGATGTGCACTCTCCTAGAATTACTTCGGGGTCCTGGCCATAATCTACGACTTTGTTAGATATGGCTTTGTAAATTCTTTTTCCATCCAATATAATATAAGCTTACCTACCAAAAAAAAATAGACTTGGTTTTTGTAGATCCATCATTTCAACGCCCAACCTATTCGGGAATCCAAATCAGATTCCGTCTGTTCGCACACGTCAATTTAACCCACACGGTCATGTCGGAGCAAACGGCATGCTGATCAAAACCCTATATGGATTTTGGACCCCCGGGTTGTGTGTTTTGACCCTTTAGACTCGGGTTTTTTTTAGACGCCCAACCCAATCCGGGAATCAAATGGAATTCCGTCAGTTCGCACACGTCAATTAACCCATCCGGTCGTGTCGGAGCAAACGGCATGCTGATCAAAACCTATAGGCGATTTTGGACCCCCTGGGTGTGTGTTTTGACCCTTTAGACTTGGGTTTTTTTTTAGATCAATCATTTCAACGCCCACCCAATCCGGGAATCCAATCGAATTCCGTCAGTTCGCACACGTCAATTAATCCACCCAGTCGTGTCGGAGTGAACGGCACGCCGATCAGATCCCTATTTCGGATTTTGGACCCCCGGGTGTGTGTTTTGACCCTTTAGACTCGGGTTTTTTTTAGATCCATCATTCCAACGCCCAACCCAATCCCGGAATCAAAATCGGATTCCGTCAGTTCGCACCACGTCAATTTAATCCACCCGGTCGTGTCGGAGCGAACGGCACGCGATCAGATCCCTATTTGGGATTTTGGAATCCGGGTTGTGTGTTTGACCTTTAGACTAGGGTTTTTTTAGATCCGTCAAATCAACGCCCAACCTATTTCGGGAATCCAAATCGGATTCCGTCTGTTCGCACACGTCACTTCACCCACCCGGTCTGTCGGAGTGAACGACACGCCGATCTGATCCCTATTTGGGATTTTGGACCCCCGGGTTGTGTGTTTTGACCCTTAGACTTGGGTTTTTTTAGATCTGTCATTCAACACCCAACCTATTCCGGGAATCCAAATCGATTCCGTCAGTTCGCACACGTCAATTTAAACCACCCGGTCGTATCGGAGGGAACGACACACCGATCTGATCCCTATTTGGATTTTGGACCCCCGGGTGGTATGTTTTGCCTCTAGACTGGCTTACCTACCAAAAAAAAATAGACTTTTTTTTTGTAGGTAAACATAATTATATTGAATATGAGAATATTTACAGAGGCCATAACTACACGATTGTAGATAATGGCCAGAGGGCGAAAAAGAAGAACAGTGATAATCATGACTACACAGCCCGTAGTCTATGATATCATAAACAACAACAAACACGCCAGAAGAGAAGAGAAGAACTTGCGCAGCAGCCAGGGCCTGGCATCTGAAAAAGACAAGAGGATAGAAGATCGAAGCCTAGAGCTAGCGATTAGTATTGAACAAAATAAAAGAACAGCGCATAAAACTATTAGAAAGACAAGATAACCAGATTCTGACTATATAAAGTGAAGTTGAATCTAGTGAGAACCCCCTTCTCCCTATTAGATAAACCACTCCTGGAAAACTGATGCTCCAGAATGCTCCTAGTATCATAGAGAATATCAATAAGGATGCTACCTGTCTCTCATTTTATCATCAAAGATCCTTAAGCACCTCTCACGCCAAATCCACCAGACAGTACTTCTGAGCGCAATCTTTGCCAATTTGGTAAGAACACCTTTAGTGGGGAATGATTGAGAAAGAGCCTGCATTCATCATGAATGTTACAATGAGGTTTCCTGCTGAAGTCAAATCTCTTCAAGATTTCATGCCAAATCCACTAGGTGTAGGAGCATTCAAAGAATAGGCGATCGACAGTTTCATTGTGGCAGCAGCACATACAACATCTGTTGGCCATTGAGTACCCTTTTTTCTGGAGATTATCAATAGTAGGGAGCTTCTTTTTAAGAGCTTGCCAAACACACAGGGAATGCTTGGGGGAAGTAGGGCGATCCCATGTCCATCTAGAGTGAATCCACGCAGGATGAGCAGTCCTGATTTGATTCCAAGCAGAAGTAGCACTAAATTTGCCTTTATCATGAATCCACCGAATTTCATCCACATATTATTGCAGAAGGTGATAACTGCGATTTGGGGCCAAAGAGTTAACATATCAGAGGTGGTAGGATGGGGAAGGTTCCACTGACCATTAAGGATGAAATCAGACACAGTGCTGTCCTTAGGCATGCCTAAGTCCTGACGAACTCTATCACCATAAACATTAAAAATACTGTTACCCTGAAGCCATACCATAAGCTAGTTGTCCTTCCATTGGAAATGTTGTAGGAAATATGATTGATAATCCAATTTCTGGCTTTAAGAATCCCCTTCCATGCAGCAGAATGATACGATCTGTAGGTAGCCATCCAAATGTTAGTCTTGGCAAGGTACTTACTGGTATCCATCTGACCCAAAGGGTGTCGGTTTAAGCAAAACATCCCAGAGCTGCTTCACCATGCAAGCCTTATTCCAGTCCACCAATTTTCTCATATTCAGCCCACCTTCATTCTTGGGAGTGCAAATAGTGTCCCAGTTAACCATGTGAATAGCTTTGCCCTCCCCATTACCATTCCAAAAGAAGTTACAGAGAAGTTTATCAATCTCATGGATCAACCCAGCAGGCAAAAGAAAAGCATTAGACCAATAAATAGCATAGGATTGAAGAACAGAACGGATAAGCTTAAGCCTACTGGCCTTAGACAGGAATCTATTTTTCCAAGCAATCAATCTGGCATTGATTTATCAATAATAGGCTGACAGTGCACTTTCTTAATCCCCAAAGAAACAAGAGGAAGCCCGAGGTAAGGGACCGGAACTGGCCCTCCTGAACCCCAAGCAATCCGTAATTTGCTGCTTATTCTTAATACCTGCCCCCCATAGACTTTACTCTTTCTGAGATTCAATTGCAGCCCCGAAGCATTCCCGAAATCCTTGAGGATGGTAGCAAGATTCTGAACCGAGGGAAGATGATTCTGCAAAAAGATGATGAGATCGTCTGCAAAAGTGACATAGGATATATGAGTTGTTCCAGCAACAGGAACAAGGAGATGACCCATCTGGACAGCCCTGTCAAGTAAACAAGTAAGACCTTCCATGGCAATGGTGAAGAGATAAGGAGATAAGGGGTCTCCTGTCTAATTCCATTGGTGCTACTGAAGAACCCAATTGGAGAACCATTGAACAAGATAGAAAACTTAGGAGTCTCCAGGCAATTTTTAATCCAACAAATGTAAGCAGTAGGGAAATTCATTCTTTCAAGCATGTGGTAAATAAGAGATCTATTCACAGAGTCAAACGCCTTCTTCAAATCAGCTTTAAAGATGATTCTCTTACCATTGGCTTAGAATGCATATCCTTTGCCAGATCATTAGCTAAGAGAACATTATGATGAATGCTTCTCCCCCTGATAAAAGTCGCTTGATTAAGATAATGATCTGTCCATAATTTTGCAATCTATCAGCAATAACTTTGGAGATAATCTTGTAAATGAAATTACAAAGAGATATCGGTCTGTATCATCCATGCAGTCCGCCCCAGCAGTTTTAGGAATCAAAGCAATGAAGGTGCAGTTCAATTGCCTATGGATTGGCCAGTGGGAGAAGAAGAAGTGATGGCAAGCTTTGATAACATCAGAACCAGTTATGTTCCAAGTAGCCTGGTAGAAATCAGCAGGAAAACCATCCGGACCAGGGCTTTTATTCTTGGGGGAGTTAAAGACAACATTTTTGATTTCCTGATCAGAAATAGGATCATTAAGAAACTCAATATCCTCCTGGGTCAGACGTTTAGTGGGATCAATGGAGTGAAAGTATCAAGTTGAGGTTGATTAAGAAGGGCATGATAGAAATCAATAGTGTGAGCTTGCACAAGGTTCAGATCATCAATGACATTCCCTTGACCATCCTTGAATTTTTGATGTGGTTTCTGGCTCTTCTAGAAGCAATAGAAGCATAAAAGAATTTTGTATTTGAGTCACCCAAAGTTAACCAATTCACCCTGGATTTTTGTCTGATGAGACTCTCCTCGCATTTCATAGCTTGAAAGTATTTTATGCGGTTGTCTTTCTCCTTAGTAATAAGCTGAGCATCAAAGGGTTCAATTGCAATGCCTCCTGAGTATCTTGAAGATCCTTCTTACACTGAAGTAAACTGTCCTCAGCCATGCCAAAGGTAGCCTTGTTCAGATTTTGAGGGCTTCTTTACAAGCTTTGAGCTTCTGACTAAGAATGTACTGCGGCGTCCCCCTGATAGGAACATCCAAGCAGTCCTAATAACATCAAGGAAATCATCATGGGTACTCACATGTTGAAGTATCTAAAAGGCTTACGGCCCTGGGGAACCGGTCTATCAGTGGTAATGTACATATGGAATGATCCGAGGAGAACTGAGGCCCATATCCAGTAACGAATTCTCAAAACTATGCAGCCACTCATAGTTAATCAAACATCTGTCAAGTCTGGCCATAATTCTTCTTTGACTATCACATCTGTTGTTCCAGGAAAGCCAATTACCAACTGATTTCATGTCCATCATAGCAGAAGTGGAAAATGCAGGCATTAAATTCAGAAAGCAAGGATTCAGAGATCTCTCTACCACCCACCTTCTCATGGGGGAATCTGACAGTGTTAAAATCCCCGGCCATCAACCATGGTAATCCAGACGTATGAGGAGTTATTGAGTTGATATCCGACCACAGAGTTCTTCTCTCAGAAGCACTGTTAGAAGCATACACTGCTGTGATGTAAAACCCGTATTCGTTCTTTTATCCAAACCTTAATGTGAAGGAGCTGAGTAGAAGCTGCCAACATATCTAGTTGAGAGAAGAGATTGGGGTCCCACAGAATCCAAATTCGACCATAAGATAATACAGAATCATTAGTTAAATGTTGGCCTCAGGCCAGATGGAGTTCTTTCTAATAGATACATGAGCAGATTTTATTTTGGTTTCAACAATAATAGCTATTTCACATGCAAAGGATCTAATATATATTGAGTTCCATGCATTTATCCGATTTATTGATGCCTCTAACATTCCAAGTTATATCTTCATAATAATACTGAAGAGAAAGGATAAGTTAAGAAAGACATCACTAAGGATGTTTACTAGATTTATCCCTTCCTTTTCCCCCTCTAATATTGATGCGGTTACCTCATCCACCAATTGCAAGTTTTTGAATTTCAAAATACCTTGTAAGGAAGCTGTTGCACCGAGGTTTCCTTGAGAAGAGCAGCCGGTCTTGCCTTTGTCATGCCCTTCCTTCTTTCTTATCATTATCTTGGGTAGTGATCTGCGAGCCTTCCTTGCGAGAGGTGCTGCTTTGGTGTAGGCCTTCCTTTGAAGGAAGGTTACAAGTGTCGGTCTTGAAAGCTTCAGAAGATCCCATCGAAATCGATGCCTCCTTGCTGTAGTTGCTTTGTACCCTGCCACCTTAGATGCCCGGGAATCCAATCAAGGATATAATGGAGATGGTTTCCTTCCCAACATTTGGAGGAGTGGCATTAATAGAATTGGGTTTATTCAAAGCAACCTCACCACGCCATCTGTGGAGCGGATCTGAGGAGAGGTTAAAGTGGAAAGGCACCACGCCTTCCACATTAGAATAATCATATTTCTTGCGGCGCTGGCTTTAGATTGCATGGAAATGATGACGTTGGCAGGCGTCCCTTCCAAATCATGCATGCGTTCTACGTTCCGGTTTGTTTTTGCATCATCTTCCAAAGCAGGAAAGGCGTTGATGGTGGTGACCTGCTCAAAGTTTTCATGCGCATAGGAAGGATGCCTTTGCCACGTTGCTGGGAATGCTTTGGGCGCCATTCTTCCTCGGGGCTGGATGACAGATGCGCACTCTCCTCCTCCATGACCAAAGGAGTTGCACTCCTGCCACAGCACCGGCTTCCACTCATACTCAACGATGACCGAGTCCAATGAACCATCCGCATTCAAAATGGAGACTTCAGAGGGGAACTCAGAATCCACATCGACAAACACACAAAACTCGCAAAGTGAAGACGTTTTCTCTTGGCAGTGAGGGAGTCCATATGCAGCGGCCGACCCAAGAGGCTTGCGAGCTTGCTTAGGGCACGGGCCAGTCCACCACCGAAGAGGAAGACTGGGGAAACGGACCCAGACTGGGAGATTACAGAGGGACTCTTCTCCATCTGGAGTTCGGGTGACCATCTACGAAGGACTAAGGGGTGTCCACGAATAGTCCAAAAGCCATCAAGAACAAATTTTAAATCGTCTTCTTGATTGAACACAACGAGGAAGAAAACCCCATCCCGCATCAGAAGCTCTACTCTCCTTAGGGCGCCAGAAATTACGAATGAATGATTGGAGAGCTGAGAAGATTGGTTTCATACCTATGCAGTAACCCATGAAGCGCGAATCTCCATGAGTCTTGAAGCTCCTTAACGTAATCCCCTTCGAACACAGCAAACTTTTTATTTGAAGGCAAGCTGGTTCAATGTATTCCAAAGAACCTTCTTTTGCTGAGGATCCGCTTCCCTGAGCTCCGAAAAGAGAAGCCATGGCCGTTCTAACCTGAGGAGACTCTAGAGCGAGATCTACTCTTACCACCGCGCTCCTGCAGACGACTCTGGAGGGAGGGCCTGGCCAGTAGGGGGATCACCTTGTGGGAGGTCACTCGAGAGAAGAGCTCCGTCCCGCGGTGATCACAGAGCCATGGAGGCACTCGGAGGAATGACCTCCATGCGCCCCCAGGGGCAAGCCCCACAAAGCCTCCCGAGAGACCACCTTTTCCCAGAGCTCTTTCTCTAGACACTCCTAGAGAGAGGCCTGGTCACCAACAACCATATTTGAAAAAAATAGACTTGGGTTTTGTAGATCCATCATTTCAACGCCCAACCTATTCCGGAATCCAAATCGGATTCCGTTGTTCGCACACGTCAATTTAACCCACCCGGTGGGTCGGAGGAGTAAACGGCATGCTGATCAAAACCCTATATGCGATTTTGGACCCCAGGGTTGTGTGGTTTGACCTTTAGACTCGGGTTTTTTTACACGCTCAACCCAATCCGGGAATCCAAATGGGATTCCGTCAGTTCGCACACAGTCAATTTAACCCACCCGGTCGTGTCGGAGCAAACGACATGCTGATCAAAACCCTATATGCGATTTTGGACCCCCAGGTTGTGACTCGGGTTTTTTTTAGATCCGTCATTTCAACGCCCAACCCAATCGAGAGAAATCCAAATCGATTTCGTCAGTTCACACACGTCAATTAATCCACCGGTCGGTCGGAGTGAACGGCACGCCGATCAGATCCTATTTCGGATTTTGGACCCCCGGGTTGTGTGTTTTGACCCTTTAGACTTGGGTTTTTTTAGATCCGTCATTTCAACCCCCAACCAAATCCGGAATCCAAATGGGATTCCGTCAGTTCGCACACGTCAATTAATCCACCGGTCGTGTCGGAGCGAACGGCACGCCGATCAGATCCCTATTTGGGATTTTGGAATCTCGGGTTGTGTGTTTTGACTATTTAGACTTGGGTTTTTTTAGATCCGTCATTTGAACGACCAACCCAATCGGGAATCCAAATCGGATTCCGTCAGTTAGCACACGTTATTTAACCCACCGGGCGTCGGTCGGAGCGAATGGTACACCGATCAGATCCGTATTTAGGATTTTGGACCCCCGGGTGTGTGTTTTGACCCTTTAGACTTGGGTTTTTTTAGATCCGTCATTTGAAAGCCCAACCCAATCTGAGAATCCAAATCGGATTCCGTCAGTTAGCACACGTTAATTACCCCACCCGGTCGTGTCGGAGTGAATGGCACGCCGATCAGATCCCTATTTGGGATTTTGGACCCCGGGGGTGTGTTTAGACCCTTTAGACTTGGGTTTTTTTAGATCGTCATTTCAACGCCCAACCCAATTCGGGAATCCAAATCGGATTCTGTCAGTTCACACACGTTAATTTAACCCACATGGTCGTGTCGGAGCGAACGGAACGCCGATCAGATCCCTATTGGGATTTTGGACCCCCGGGTGGTATGTTTCCCTCTAGACTTGGGTTTTTTTTAGATCCATCATTTAACGCTGAACCTATTCCGGAAATCCAAATCGGATTCCGTCTGTTCGCACACTAATTTAACCCACTCCGGTCGTGTCGGAGCAAACGGCATGCTGATCAAAACCCTATATGCGATTTTGGACACCCGGTTTGTGTTTTGACCCTTTAGACTCGGGTTTTTTTTAGACGCTCAACCAAATCCGGGAATCCAAATGGGATTCCGTCAGTTCGCACACGTCAATTTAACCCACGGTCGTGTCGGAGCAAACGGCATGCTGATCAAAACCTATATGCGATTTGGAACCCGGGTTGTGACTCGGGTATTTTTTAGATCCATCATTTCAACACCCAACCCAATACGGGAATCCAATCGAATTCCGTCAGTTCGCACACGTCAATTTAATCACCCGGTCGTGTCAGAGTGAACGGCACGCGATCAGATCCCTATTTCGGATTTTGGACCCCGGGTTGTGTGTTTTGACCATTTAGACTTGGGTTTTTTTACATCCGTCATTTCAACGCCCAACCTAATCTGGAAATCC
The DNA here is from genome assembly GCA_014218235.1 of Colocasia esculenta. Taxonomy (NCBI): domain Eukaryota; kingdom Viridiplantae; phylum Streptophyta; class Magnoliopsida; order Alismatales; family Araceae; genus Colocasia; species Colocasia esculenta. Next base: position 82,855,074 of record CM024758.1, read on the forward strand.
AAAAGGGATTCCGTCCAGTTCGCCACACGTCAATTTATCCACCCGGTCGTGTCGGATGAACGGACACGCCGATCGGATCCCTATTTGGGATTTTGAAATCGGGTTGTGTGTTTTGACCATTTAGACTTGGGTTTTTTTTAGATCCGTCATTTGAACGCCCAACCCAATCTGGGAATCCAAATCGGATTCCGTCAGTTAGCACACGTTAATTTAACCAACCCGGTCGTGTCGGAGCGAATGGCACGCCGATCAGATCCGTATTGGGATTTTGGACCCCCGGGTTGTGTGTTTTGACCTTTAGACTTGGGTTTTTTTTAGATCCGTCATTTCAACGCCAACCCAATCCGGGAATCCAAATCGGATTCCGTCAGTTCACACACGTTAATTTGACCCAACTGGTCGTGTCGGAGCGAACGGCACGCGATCAGATCCTTATTTGGGATTTTGGACCCCCGGGTGGTATGTTTTGACCCTCTAGACTTGGGTTTTTTTTAGATCCATCATTTCAACGCCCAACCTATTCCGGGAATCCAAATCGGATTCCGTCTGTTCGCACACGTCAATTAACCCACCCGGTCGTGTCGGAGGCAAACGGCATGCTGATCAAAACCCTATATGCGATTTTGGACCCCGGGTTGTATGTTTGACCTTTAGACTCGGGTTTTTTTTAGACGCCCAACCCAATCTGGGAATCCAAATGGGATTCGTCAGTTCGCACACGTCAATTTAACCCACCCGGTCGTTGTCGGAGCAAACGGCATGCTGATCAAAACCATATGCGATTTTGGACCCCGGGGTTGGGTGTTTTGACCTTTAGACTCGGGGTTTTTTTAGATCCGTCATTTCAACGCCCAACCAACCGGGAATCCAAATCGAATTCCGTCAGTTGCACACGTCAATTAATCCACCCGGTCGTGTCGGAGTGAACGCACGCCGATCAGATCCCTATTTCGGATTTTGACCCCCGGGTTGTGTTATTTGACCCTTTAGACTCGGGTTTTTTTTAGACGCTCAACCCAATCCGGGAATCCAAATGGGATTCCGTCAGTTCGCACACGTCAATTTAACCCACCCGGTCGTGTCGGAGCAAACGGCATGCTGATCAAAACCCTATATGCGATTTTGGACCCCCGGGTTGTGGTTTTGACCCTTTATTCTCAGGTTTTTTAGATCCGTCATTTCAACGTCCATCCCAATCCGGGAATCCAATCGAATTCCGTTAGTTCGCACAAGTCAATTTAATCCACCCGGTCGTGTCGGAGCGAACGGCACGCCGATCAGATCCCTATTTCAGATTTTGGACCCCCGGGTGTGTTTTGACCCTTTAGACTCGGGTTTTTTTTAGATCTATCATTCCAACGCCCAACCCAATCCGGAATCCAAATCGGATTCCGTCAGTTCGCACACGTCAATTTAATCCACCCGGTCATGTCGACGACGACGAACGGCACGCCGATCAGATCCCTATTTGGGATTTTGGAATCCCGGGTTGTGTGTTTTGACCCTTTAGACTCGGGTTTTTTTTAGATCCGTCATTTCAACGCCCAACCAAATCCGAAAATCCAAATGGGATTCCGTCAGTTCGCACACGTCAATTTATCCACCCAGTCGTGTCGGAGCGAACGGCACGCCGATCAGATCCCTATTTGGGATTTGGCGACCCGGTTTGTGTGTTTTGACCCTTAGACTTGGTTTTTTTTAGATCTGTAACGACCCTCTTCATACCGATACGATTATACCAATCCCCATCGGTATAAAGGGCGTCGTCACAGTGGGACATGTACCCAACACTAGTCGATAGGTTGATATGTACTTGGATAGCAATAGAGTACAGCGGAATAAAATAAATACTCAACTTTAACCCATCACCAACACACATTCCACAATCTAAATAGCGAAATAGAAAGACAATGTCTACATTAATACAAGATAAAGAACTACATTGCCCAAATATTATCCATACAATATTCTTTTCATACTACGAGAAAAAGAAAAGTACAACTAGTAGCAGCTCCACAAAACAGTCTTCTAATTGGCGATCGTCACTAAGCTTCCTTCTAGTGCATGATACCTGTCAACCTATACGCCGAAGCAAGAGTGAGTCCAAAGACTCAGCAAGCAAACCAAAGATTTAAACTTAAACATGTCACACTCACAATAAGGCATTAACATTAAAGAGATGCACACTATCATCAAATCACGAAGGTACTCATGGTTCTTACTCTTAACTAGCAACACCTATTATATTCACAAGACCATGCTTTTGTCTATCATATTTCTATTCTAAATCATGAGCATTACACATACCCATGTACATTTTTCATACACCTAACATGTAGCCTGATTCGTCCACACATTCTTTTTCATTCCATAGATATCTCTATCACTAAAGCATAAAATTGAGCATGAGGAAAAAGAACAAGCTAGCACGATGACTACTCTCTTTTCACATGCCTTTTCGTATTTATTTATACAATTTACTTGCTGTTTTAACATAATAAATCACATGCACATAGCTTCACATTTTATAGCATGAATGAAGGTTAAAACATGGTAAAACCATTTAGCAACAATAAGCACTCAGCATGAAACTTTATACTAATCGAGCATTTCAACTAGCATGGGATCCAAATATTATTCATGCATCTATCATGTACATAATCACACTTTGCTTGCTGTTCTTATATGCATTACATTCAATTACATGGATCTATAATTAGTCACATTTTATTTATCCCTTCGACAAGTCTACATGTTCATATTTTGGTGTTGCATAAATAACATAGTTGTCTAAGTTTACTCACATACACCATTACATGATGAATTGTAATCTACATGTTATGATAAAGCATGGCATTTCAATTTAGATATTATCATATGGAAAACATAAACGTAGCATGCTAATAAACTAGTTCTCACATGCAAGTACACTCTCATTCGCATTAACTCTTCCTCATATCTCCTTTCACAAAATTATCATATCATTTACTCTTGTTTTCGCTTATCACATATCACATCATTTGCACTTACCATGTGCCACATTCACATATCATTTCACTCTTTATTCATATTTCATTGCTTAAACAAATGCCATTACAATAGTCCTAACTACCAGTAGAGGACACTAACAAATATGTTTTTTTTGGTCGGTCAACCAAAGAGAAACGAAATTAATGAAATGAAGAATAGTACATGAGTTGGGTAAGGAAACCCAAAACGGAGTAAGCAAAGAAGAAGATGACACTACATGCCAGTGACTATCTTCTTAAAGACCCAAAGAGGACTCTACGATGCAATTTTAATATGAAGATTGAATCTCTTACAAAGGGAATTAGACCGACCAGATAATTTTTTGTTGTGAGTTGCAGCTTCAATACAAGTCCGCACATCCTGGATAATGGATAGGGTGATGTGATAGAAGCAGAGAACAAATCCCCTCAAAAGTCCGAGTACATCTTTCACGCCAAATCCACCAGATAAAGGCCCGAAAGGAGACGAGCCAAGGAAGTACCAAACCCATCTTTAGTAAAACTGTTCTTAGAGAGTGCATTTCTTGAAGAATAGATGAACGAGGACTCCTATGAATGTTCAATTTGTGAAGTAGCTCACTCCAAACTGTGTTAGAAAAAGGACATTGAAAGAACAAGTGATCTTCAGATTCGTCAGAGTTGCAACAAAGAATGCATCTACTAGGCATTTGGAAACCCCTTCTTCTTAAATTATTAATGGTTGGGAGCTTGTGCATAATTGCCTGCCAACAAGTAGAGAGAACCGTTGGATGGTCGGTCCCTTCCAGACCCAGTCCGCCCAACCAACCTGCTGGTGTTGTTCTCTTAAAAGATTCCATACCTCCTTAGTGCTGAAGTCACCATGATTCCATATGATAGCATCATTTTGAGAGATTTGAACCCTGTGAATCAAAGGGTAAATATCGAACATGTCTATGGAAGTCTGCAATGGTAAGTTCATTGGTTATATTTGCATGAAGTAGCCGCAAGTAGTCTGTCTGTTGAGGCTAAGGTGCAGGCGGATTCTATCACCTGTCATCATATAGAGACTCTTCCCCTGGATCCAAGGATCATATAAAAAGCTCATAGTACTGTTAATGCCAACTTTGAAGGTGAGATGTTGGAGTAACCAATTGCGCTGCTTGAGAATTGATTTCCAAGCAGAAGAGAAATAAGACTTTTGTTGAATAGTCCATATAGACTCTTTTTTGAGGTATCTTCATGAACCCATTTAATCCACAAAGTGTCTTGCTTCTGCAAAATGTTCCACATATTGTAATAGTACAAGCTTTATTCCAATCTGAAATCCGCCTAATGCCCAACCTCCTTCTCTCTTAGGTTTGCAGATGTCTTTCCAGCTAATCATATGAATGGTATTTTGAGGGGAGGAGCCTTGCCAATAGAACTTACAAATATCTCATTCTCATACTCTTTTCACAACGCATAACACATAACACGACTCATAATCACATACCACCACCTAGGCAATACAGTGGTGAATCTTGGTAACTGCGCAGACCGGGAGAAGCCCTCTCCACCCTATCTAGTGGTACTTGTCCACTCCAGGATTTCATAATGCCTTTAGGACAAACTTTTCGCACATAGAGCTTCCATAGGGACTTTTCTATGTACAGCTCGAGGCCCCTAGGGTAGCAGTGTCATTTCGGCCCAATTATACACATTACATTCGCTTTACCGCATTTTCACCCATTATTCACATGTTTTACTTATTCTGTTGAATCATTTTATATGTTACATCCATAAATTCCACATGTCTCAGTTAACCCTAACATGATACTACTGTTAACAGAAAACAAACATTCAGTACCTCACACTAATCAGGTTGAAACATACAAAATCAACCATGTTTATTAGCATGCGTTGAACACTCGTTTTCGCATGGAAATTTCATAGAGCACTCTACAGTTATCCAAATAACATGAGAATTAACCACAGACTAATTTCAGGTTTATGATCACACATACAAATTTTCATATTTTTCTGAATCATATTACATTTACAGAAATTAAAACATCAATCTCATGCCATTTATAATTCAATTTATCAGGAACATAACATGAATGTCGATTCGACCATTCACAGGTCTGTACCTCATTCATAATATCACAGAAATTTTCCCCGAAATTTTTGCACAACATGCAAATTTTCCGAAGTTTTAAACCAATCTAGGCATGCTCTCTATTTTCTAATATAGAAATTATAACAAGTTTCATATTCATGGGAAAATTTCCAAATTTTTGGAACATGGACTGACATGCATTTACATTATCTGGAAATTTTATGGAAGTCTAATTACACATGGATCATGCAAACAGTAAGCTACCATACCCATGATCTCATTTCACATAATCCTAAAAATTTAGATAAATCACATAAAAGTATAAAAATCTCTCAAACACATTCCATTAACCTTATTACATAATGTATAGTGTTTACAATATATCCTCATGCGAAAAACATCGGAAATTTATCATATAGGAGGAGAGAACAGATCACTGTTCTGTCCTGAGGAACTTAACGACATAGTCTGGCCGTCACAGGATCTTAACGACCATATCGTTAGCCGCTAATAGAAGAGCTCGGCGGCAAGGGATCTGGCCGCCAAGTTCTGGTCTGTGCAGAAAAACAGATCGAGCTCCAAATACACGAAGAATGGGGGAGTCCAAGACCCGAATAAAATCCACAAAATACCTAGGACTTAGGGAACATGCACAAGCTTAGGATCTAGGGTTACTTGCCTTCTAAACCTCCAAAGGGGACCTAAGTTGCTGTTGAAGCTCTCCTTGGGCAGTCCCAAGAAGCCTCAAAACTCCTTCACTCCGTCTTCTGTGGTGTTGTAGCTTCCAGTCCGAGGTTGGGGAAGCCTTCCTCTATGCTTCAGCTAGCTTCTGGTTGCTGTAGATGGCCGGATGAAGCTCCAAGCCAGATCAAAGCATGCAAAGTCAGGTTTTTCTCCCAGAAGCTAGGGTTTTCTCTCCTCTTTGCAAAGAGCCAAAGAGAGCTCTTGGGGTTGCAAGGAGTGATTGGTTATAGGAGAGAGGCCTCTCCTTTCACGCACATGGTGATGTGAGGGCTTGATAGCCGTGGGGACATCTCCCCAATGGCTGGGCTTGCTTGCCCCCGGAATTCCGGGTCTGCTGCGCATGCAGGTCAGAGAAGTAAACGTCCACCTATATGGACAGCTACTTAAGGCTTGGCATCCATCGATATGGACGCCGGCACCTCATGGGCGTCCACCCATGTTGACGCCAATTGGCCCTTCTTCCAGAACTTAAAATCATGCAGAACCATGCTTAATCCATACATATATGTACATGAAACCTATGTAGTATAACGTATACACCACTACACCATGTAAACATCCAATATTTACTACTAATCCTACACATACATACATAGGTACATCAAGATAATAATACGTACATAAATAATACAACGCATACAATGTATATATATATATATATATATATACAACATGACTCATCACACAAAGAACTGTATTTACACTACGTATATACATACAATGTATAAGGTAAACATGTATATTACTACACCATGCAATCAATAACATTATACCTAAGAAGCTGGTTGGTGAGGTTGAGAGGATGCTAAGGAATTTCTTCTGGCATGCGTCTGGGGAGTATAAGCCTTTTCACCTTATAAAGTGGACTGGTATTGTAGGCCGAAAGTGGAGGGAGGACTTGGGATTCGGAGACTTAATGTATGGAATTCTTCTGCTATTCTCTTCAGTTCTGGAGGGGGGAAACAACCATGACACTCTTTGGACTCAATGGGTGCGAGGGCGCTACCTTTCTAATACTTCTATTTGGTCTGCCCGATTTCACTCTTACCACTCCCAAGCGTGGAAGGGTATTCTGCAGGCCAGAAGCTGGATGCTCCCTCATGTGAAGCTTAAGATTGGTGACGGCAGTACCTTTAATCTTTGGGAAGATCCGTGGATTGATGGCCAATCCATCATTTCTTTGGGTGGTGATTACATCAGGTACCTCACCGGGCTGCCATCTAATGCTACTGTAAGTGCGTTCATCCATAATGGGAGGTGGTGCTTACCGCACCCCACTTCAATTGAAATGATGGAGATTTGGCCGATGATACTTAGGATTCAGATTTCTCAAGGTTGTGATGATTTCATCATGTGGAATTGAATAATGGTCCGCCCACCACCAAGCACATATACGATATGAAAAGAATTGTTTACCCACAGTGTCTTGGTTTCAAATTGTTTGGATGCGCCCAACAAGTCAAAAGCAGTCCCTCCATGCCGGCAATGTCTTCTAGGAAGGATTCCCACTTTTGAGATCTTCAGAAGCGTGGTGTAATGGATCGAGCATGTGTGTTCTTTGTAGTCAGAATGATGAAGACCTTCACCACATTTTCTTCCAATGTCCATATAGCTGTTGGATATGGATGCAACTTCTTCATAGGCTGGACATTCATAGGCGGCCTAAAAAACTCTCTCTTGGCCGAATGTCATAGTCTCCTAGCAAGCTTTCATGGATCGGGAATTGGCACTATTCTTGCGTTTACTTCCTTTCGTACTGCTCTTTGGTGGATTTGGAAAGAGAGATGTACTCGTATCTTTGATCTAAACATCGTACTCGGATACATGTGTTACTTTCCATTTTGGCTGATGTTCATCACATTACTGAATGTAAGGTTCAGGCGGCTTCCACTCTCACCAACCGATCCAGAAGAACCTAGCAAATTTCAATATGTAATGGCTCTTGGGAATGATTGATCCTCTTCCCACTTTTATCCTGCTTTGTGTAAGCTTCTGCTCATTCTACTTATTCATAACTATCGGGTTGTGGTAGTATGAATACATCTTGTGTAATTGTTTCTCTCATCAATACAAACTCCGGTATTAATTACCAAAAAAAAAAAAATAACATTTATACCTAGGCATACACATGCATACATGAGTACACTAAGATAAGATGTATGTAGATATCTACCTATGCGTACATGAGGTTTTACATAAGCGTGACTCAATCGCGCGGCAAAATTAAATGACAAGAATTACGAGGCTTCACAATCATTAGGAGGCAATATGAATTAAGTTAGATATGAATAATCTATTCAACAAAATAGTCCTTGCATGCATACACTTGATTTGACATCCATATAGTATACACACACGGATGTAACATACTTAGGTACATTATGCATGATTTAGATAGATACAACATGCGCACCGGTAATTAGATTAACTTGCACAACATTACTCAAGTACTATATGCATGGAGTTCTTAATATACACAATATGCACAATTTGGCTAATTGTCTATTCTCACCTAAATATCATAAAATACATGCATGTTATTCATGAGGAGTATAGAATTACAATATACACTACTAAATATATCTACCATACTTGCGCTCTATATGTACATGCAATGTACGAAGTACAATGTACACATTAACTACACCATGCAAATGAACAACGTTTACAACTAAACATACACATGCATACATAAGTATACCAATGTGTTATGTATGTAGAATTAGGTATACATTTATCACGCGCATAAGATAACATACATACGTACATACACATATGCACTTCAATACTCTCACACAATATCCATGAAATAGGTAGTAAGGATATTCTTCGATATTTAGATAGTACATGCATAATATTATTCAAGTATTCTATGAATATCCCAACGTTTGATGCTCTTCAAAAACGAGGTCTGCAGGGTCCCAACATTTGTGCTCTTTGTCATCAACATGAAGAAAATGTCAACCATCTCTTCTTCCAGTGTCCTTATAGTTCCTGGATTTGGTACAACCTGCATAGATTAGATATTCATAGAAAACCGAGGGATACTTTATTGCTGAAAGTGAAGGGTTGATTAGAAGCTTTTGTGCACCAGGTACCAGGAGGAAAGTAGCTTGGGATTTTGGACCCCCGGGTGGTATATTTTGACCCTCTAGACTTGGGTTTTTTTAGATCCATCATTTCAACGCCCATCCTATTCCGGGAATCCAAATCAGATTCCGTCTATTCGCACACGTCAATTTAACCCACCCGGTCGTGTCGGAGCAAACAGCATGCTGATCAAAACCCTATATGCGATTTTGGACCCCCGGGTTATGTGTTTTGACCCTTTAGACTCGGGTTTTTTTTAGACGCCCAACCCAATCCGGGAATCCAAATGAGATTCCGTCAGTTCGCACACGTCAATTTAACCCACCCTCGGTCATGTCGGAGCAAACGGCATGCTGATCAAAACCCTATATGCAATTTTGGACCGCCGGGTGGTGTGTTTTGACCCTTTAGACTCGGGTTTTTTTAGATCCGTCATTTCAACGCCCAACCAATCCGGGAATCCAAATCGAATTCTGTCAGTTCGCACACGTCAATTTAATCCACCCGGTCGTGTCGGAGTGTGAACGGCACGCCGATCAGATCCCTATTTCGGATTTTGGATCCCCAGGTTGTGTGTTTTGACCCTTTAGACTCGGGTTTTTTTTAGATCCATCATTCCAACGCCCAACCCAATCCCGGAAACCAAATCGGATTCCGTCAGTTCGCACACGTCAATTTAATCCACCCGCTCGTGTCGGAGCGAACGGCACGCCGATCAGATCCTATTTGGGATTTTGGAATCCCGGGTTGTGTTTTGACCTTTTAGACTATGGTTTTTTTAGATCCGTCATTTCAACGCCAACCTATTCCGGGAATCCAAATTGGATTCCGTCTGTTCGCACACGTCACTTTCACCCACCCGGTCGTGTCGGAGTGAACGGCATGCCGATCTGATCCCTATTTGGGATTTTGGACCCCCGGGTTGTGTGTTTTGACCCTTTAGACTTGGGTTTTTTTAAATCTGTCATTTCAACGCCCAACCTATTCCGGGAATCCAAATCGGATTCCGTCATTCGCACACGTCAATTACCCACCTGGTCGTGTCGGAGGGAACGACACACCGATCTGATCCCTATTTGGGATTTTGGACCCCCAGGTTGGGTGTTTTGACCCTTTAGACTCGGGTTTTTTTTAGATCCGTCATTCCAACGCCCAACCCAATCCAAGAATCGAAATCGGATTCCGTCAGTTCGCACACGGCAATTTAACCCACCCGGTCGTGTCGGAGCAAACGGCATGCTGATCAAAACCCTATATGCGATTTTGGACCCCCGGGTTGTGTGTTTGAGCCTTTAGACTCGGGTTTTTTTTAGACGCCCAACCCAATCCGGGAATCCAAATGGGATCCGTCAGTTCGCACACGTCAATTTAACCCACACGGTTGTGTCGGAGCAAACGGCATGCTGATCAAAACCCTATATGCGATTTTGGACCCCCGGGTTGTGTGTTTTGATCCTTTTAGACTTGAGTTTTTTTTAGATCCGTCATTTCAACGCCCAACCCAATCCGGGAATCCAAATCGGATTCCGTCAGTTCACACACGTTAATTTAACCCACCTGGTCGTGTCGGAGCGAACGGCACGCCGATCAGATCCCTATTTGGGATTTTGGACCCCCGGGTGGTATGTTTTGACCCTCTAGACTTGGGTTTTTTTAGATCCATCATTTCAACGCCCAACCTATTCCGGGAATCCAAATCGGATTCCGTCTTTTCGCACACGTCAATTTAACCCACCCGGTCGTGTCGGAGCAAACGGCATGCTGATCAAAACCCTATATGCGATTTTGGACCCCCGGGTTGTGTGTTTTGACCCTTTAGACTCGGGTTTTTTTTAGACGCCCAACCCAATCCGGGAATCCAAATGGGATTCCGTCAGTTCGCACACGTCAATTTAACCCACCCGGTCGTGTCGGTCAAACGGCATGCTGATCAAAACCTATATGCGATTTTGGACCCCCGGGTTGTGTGTTTTGACCTTTAGACTCGGGTTTTTTTAGATCCGTCATTTCAACGCCCAACCCAATCCGGGAATCCAAATCGAATTCTGTTAGTTCGCACACGTCATTTAATCCACCCGGTCATGTCGGAGTGAACGGCACGCCGATCAGATCCCTATTTCGGATTTTGGACCCCCGGGTTGTGTGTTTTGACCCTTTAGACTGGGTTTTTTTTAAATTCATCATTCCAACGCCCAACCAATCCCGGAATCCAAATCGGATTCCGTCAGTTCGCACACGTGATTTAATCCACCCGCTCGTGTCGTTGCGAACGGCACGCCGATCAGATCACTATTTGGGATTTTGGAATCCCGGGTTGTGTGTTTTGACCCTTTAGACTAGGGTTTTTTTAGATCCGTCATTTCAACGCCAACCTATTCCGCGAATCCAAATCGGATTCCGTCTGTTCGCACACGTCACTTTCACCCACCCGGTCGTGTCGGAGTGAACGGCATGCCGATCTGATCCCTATTTGGGATTTTGGACCCCCGGGTTGTGTGTTTTGCCCTTTGACCTGGACTTGGGTTTTTTTAGATCTGTCATTTCAACGCCCAACCTATTCGGGAATCCAAATCGGATTTCGTCAGTTCGCACACGTCAATTTAACCCACCCGGTCGTGTCGGAGGGAACGACACACCGATCTGATCCCTATTTGGGATTTTGGACAACCAGGTTGTGTGTTTTGACCCTTTAGACTCGGGTTTTTTTAGATCCGTCATTCCAACGCCCAACCCAATCCAAGAATTGAAATCGGATTCTGTCAGTTCGCACACGTCAATTTAACCCACCCAGTCGTGTCGGAGCAAACGGCATGCTGATCAAAACCCTATATGGGATTTTGGACCCCCGGGTTGTGTGTTTTGACCCTTTAGACTCGGGTTTTTTTTAGACGCCCAACCCAATCCGGGAATCCAAATGGGATTCCGTCAGTCGCACACGTCAATTTATCCCCCGTCGTGTCGGAGTGAACGGCATGCCGATCAGATCCCTATTTCGGATTTTGGACCCCCGGGTTGTGCGTTTTGACCCTTTAGACTTGGGTTTTTTTAGATATGTCATTTCAACGCCCAACCCAATCCGGAATCCAAATGGGATTCCGTCAGTTCGCACGTCAATTTAATCCACCCGGTCTTGTCGGAGCGAACGACACGCCGATCAGATCCCTATTTGGGATTTTGGAATAACGGGTTGTGTGTTTCGACCCTTTAGACTTGGGTTTTTTTAGATCCGTCATTTGAACGCCCAACCCAATCTGGGAATTCAAATCGGATTCTGTTAGTTAGCACACGTTAATTAACCAACCGGTCGTGTCGGAGCGAATGGCACGCCGATCAGATCCCTATTTGGGATTTTGGACCCCCGGGTGTGTGTTTTGACCCTTTAGACTTGGGTTTTTTTTGATCCGTCATTTCAACGCCCAACCCAATCCGGGAATCCAAATCGGATTCCGTCAGTTCACACACGTTAATTTAACCCACCTGGTCGTGTCGGAGCGAACGGTACGCCGATCATATCCCTATTTTGGATTTGGAACCCCGGGTGGTATTTTTTGACCCTCTAGACTTGGGTTTTTTTTAGATCCATCATTTCAACGCCCAACCTATTCCGGGAATCCAAATCGGATTCCGTCTGTTCGCACACGTCAATTAACACCCGGCCGTGTCGGAGCAACGGCATGCTGATCAAAACCCTATATGCGATTTTGGACCCTCGGGTTGTGTGTTTTGACCTTTTAGACTCCGGTTTTTTTTAGACGCCCAACCCAATCCGGGAATCCAAATGGGATTCCATCAGTTCGCACACGTCAATTTAACCCACCCGGTCTTGTCGGAGCAAACGGCATGCTGATCAAAACGCTATATGCGATTTTGGACCACCGGGTTGTGTGTTTTGACCCTTTAGACTCGGGTTTTTTTTAGATCCGTCATTTCAACGCCCAACCCAATCCGGGAATCCAAATCGAATTCTGTCAGTTCGCACACGTCAATTTAATCCACCCGGTCGTGTCGGAGTGAACGGTACGCCGATCAGATCCCTATTTCGGATTTTGGACCCCCGAGTTGTGTGTTTTGACCCTTTAGACTCGGGTTTTTTTTAGATCCATCATTCCAACGCCCAACCCAATCCCGGAATCCAAATCGGATTCCGTCAGTTCGCACACGTCAATTTAATCCACCCGCTCATGTCGGAGCGAACAGCACGCCGATCAGATCCCTATTTGGGATTTTGGAATCCCGGGTTGTGTGTTTTGATCCTTTAGACTAGGGTTTTTTTAGATCCGTCATTTCAACGCCCAACCTATTCCGGGAATCCAAATCGGATTCCGTCTGTTCGCACACATCACTTTCACCCACCCAGTCGTGTCGGAGTGAACGGCATGCCGATCTGATCTCTATTTGGGATTTTGGACCCCCGGGTTGTGTGTTTTGACCCTTTAGACTTGGGTTTTTTTAGATCTGTCATTTCAACGCCCAACCTATTCCAGGAATCCAAATCGGATTCGTCTGTTCGCACACGTCAATTTAACCCACCCGGTTGTGTCGGAGGGAACGACACACCGATCTGATCCCTATTTGGGATTTTGGACCCCCAGGTTGTGTGTTTTGACCCATTAGACTCGGGTTTTTTTAGATCCGTCATTCCAACGCCCAACCCAATCCAAGAATCGAAATCGGATTCCGTCAGTTCGCACACGTCAATTTAACCCACCCGGTCGTGTCGGAGCAAACGGCAAGCTGATCAAAACCCTATATGCGATTTTGCACCCCCGGGTTGTGTGTTTTGACCCTTTAGACTTGAGTTTTTTTTAGATCCGTCATTTCAACGCCCAACCCAATCCGGGAATCCAAATCGGATTCCGTCAGTTCGCACACGTCAATTTAACCCACCCGGTCGTGTCGGATCAAACGACATGCTGATCAAAACCCTATATGCGATTTTGGACCCCCGGGTTGTGTGTTTTGACCCTTTAGACTCGGGTTTTTTTTAGATCCGTTATTTCAACGCCCAACCCAATCCGGGAATCCAAATCGAATTCCGTCAGTTCGCACACGTGAATTTAATCCACCCGGTCGTGTCGGAGTGAACGGCATGCCGATCAGATCCCTATTTCGGATTTTGGACCCCCGGGTTGTGCGTTTTGACCCTTTAGACTTGGGTTTTTTTTAGATCCGTCATTTCAACGCCCACCCCAATCTGGAAATCCAAATGGGATTCCGTCAGTTCGCACACGTCAATTTAATCCACCCGGTCGTGTCGGAGCGAACGGCACGTCGATAAGATCCCTATTTGAGATTTTGGAATCTCGGGTTGTGTGTTTTGACCATTTAGACTTGGGTTTTTTTTAGATCCGTCATTTGAACGCCCAACCCAATCTGGGAATCCAAATAGGATTCCGTCAGTTAGCACACGTTAATTTAACCCACCCGGTCGTGTCGGAGCGAATGGCACGCCGATCAGATCCCTATTGGGATTTTGGACCCCGGGTTGTGTGTTTTGACCCTTTAGACTCGGGTTTTTTTAGATCTGTCATTTCAACGCCCAACCCAATCCAAGAATCCAAATCGGATTCCGTGAGTTCACACACGTCAATTTCACCCACCCGGTCGTGTCGGAGCAAATGGCATGCCGATCAGATCCGTATTAGTATTTTGGACCGCCGGGTTGTGTGTTTTGACCAAAGACTTGGTTTTTTTTAGATCCGTCATTTCAACGTCCAACCTATTACGGGAATCCAAATCGGATTCGTCTGTTCGCACAAGTCACTTTCACCCACCCGGTTGTGTCGGAGCGAACGACACACCGATCTGATCCCAATTTTGGATTTTGAACCCCCAGGTTGTGTGTTTTGACCCTTAGACTCGGGTTTTTTTTAGATCCGTCATTTGAACGCCCAACCCAATCTGGGAATCCAAATCGGATTCCGTCAGTTAGCACACGTTAATTTAACCCACCGGTCGTGTCGGAGCGAATGGCACGCCGATCAGATCCCTATTTGGGATTTTGGACCCCCGGGTTTGTGTTTTGACCCTTTAGACTCGGGTTTTTTTTAGATCTGTCATTTCAACGCCCAACCCAATCCAAGAATCCAAATCGGATTCCGTGAGTTCACACACGTCAATTTCACCCACCCGGTCGTGTCGGAGCAAATGGCATGCCGATCAGATCCGTATTTAGTATTTTGGACCGCCGGGTTGTGTGTTTTGACCAAAGACTTGGGTTTTTTTTAGATCCGTCATTTCAACGTCCAACCTATTACGGGAATCCAAATCGGATTCCGTCTGTTCGCACAAGTCACTTTCACCCACCCGGTTGTGTCGGAGCGAACGACACACCGATCTGATCCCAATTTTGGATTTTGAACCCCCAGGTTGTGTGTTTTGACCCTTTAGACTCGGGTTTTTTTAGATCCGTCATTTGAACGCCCAACCCAATCTGGGAATCCAAATCGGATTCCGTCAGTTAGCACACGTTAATTTAACCCACCCGGTCGTGTCGGAGCGAATGGCACGCCGATCAGATCCCTATTTGGGATTTTGGACCCCCGGGTTGTGTGTTTTGACCCTTTAGACTTGGGTTTTTTTTAGATCCGTCATTTCAACGCCCAACCCAATCCGGGAATCCAAATCGGATTCCGTCAGTTCACACACGTTAATTTAACCCACCTGGTCGTGTCGGAGCGAACGGCACGCCGATCAGATCCCTATTTGGGATTTTGGACCCCCGGGTGGTATGTTTTGACCCTCTAGACTTGGGTTTTTTTAGATCCATCATTTCAACGCCCAACCTATTCCGGGAATCCAAATCGGATTCCGTCTGTTCGCACACGTCAATTTAACCCACCGGTCGTGTCGGAGCAAACGGCATGCTGATCAAAACCCTATATGCGTTTTGGACCCCCGGGTTGTGTGTTTTGACTCTTTAGACTCGGTTTTTTTAGACGCCCAACCCAATCCGGGAATCCAAATGGGATTCCGTCAGTTCGCACACGTCACTTTAACCCACCCGGTCGTGTCGGTCAAACGGCATGCTGATCAAAACCCTATATGCGATTTTCGACCCCGGGTTGTGTGTTTTGACCCTTTAGACCCAGGTTTTTTTTAGATCCGTCATTTCAACGCCCAACCCAATCCGGGAATCCAAATCGAATTCTGTCAGTTCGCACACGTTAATTTAATCCACCCGGACGTGTCGGAGTGAACGGCACGCTGATCAGATCCCTATTTCGGATTTTGGACCCAGGGGTTGTGTGTTTTGACCCTTTAGACTCGGGTTTTTTTTAGATCCATCATTCCAACGCCCAACCCAATCCCGGAATCCAAATCGGATTCCGTCAGTTCGCACACGTCAATTAATCCACCCGCTCGTGTCGGAGCGAACGGCACGCCGATCAGATCCCTATTTGGATTTTGGAATCCCGGGTTGCGTGTTTTGACCCTTTAGACTAGGTTTTTTTTAGATCCGTCATTTCAACACCCAACCTATTCCGAGAATCCAATCGGATTCCGTCTGTTCGCACACGTCACTTTCACCCACCGGTCGTGTCGGAGTGAACGGCATGCCGATCTGATCCCTATTTGGGATTTTGGACCCCGGGTTGTGTGTTTTGACCCTTTAGACTTGGGTTTTTTTAGATCTGTCATTTCAACGCCCAACCTATTCGGGAATCCAAATCGGATTCCGTCAGTTCGCACACGTCAATTAATCCACCCGCTCGTGTCGGAGCGAACGGCACGCCGATCAGATCCCTATTTGGGATTTTGGACCCCCAGGTGTGTGTTTTGACCCTTTAGACTCGGGTTTTTAGATCCGTCATTCCAACGTCCAACCCAATCCAAGAATCGAAATCGAATTCCGTCAGTTCGCACACGTCAATTTAACCCACCCGTTCGTGTCGGAGCAAACGGCATGCTCATCAAAACCCAATATGCGATTTTGGACCCCCGGGTTGTGTGTTTTGACCCTTTAGACTTGGGTTTTTTTTTAGACGCCAAACCCAATCCGGGAATCCAATGGGATTCCGTCAGTTCGCACACGTCAATTTAACCCACCCGGTCGTGTCAGAGCAAACGGCATGCTGATCAAAACCCTATATGCAATTTTGGACCCCCGGGTTGTGTGTTTTGACCCTTAGACTTGATTTTTTTTTAGATCCGTCATTTCAACGCCGACCCAATCTGGGAATCCAAATCGGATTCCGTTAGTTCTCACACGTTAATTTAACCCACCTGGTCGTTTCGGAGTGAACGCATGCCATCAGATCCCTATTTCGGATTTTGGACCCCGGGTTGTGTGTTTTGACCCTTTAGACTTGGGTTTTTTTAGATCTGTCATTTCAACGCCCAACCTATTCGGGAATCCAAATCGGATTCCGTCAGTTCGCACACGTCAATTTAACCCACCCGGTCGTGTCGGAGGGAACAACACAACGATCTGATCCCTATTTGGGATTTTGGACCCCCAGGTTGTGTGTTTTGACCCTTTAGACTCGGGTTTTTAGATCCGTCATTCCAACGTCCAACCCAATCCAAGAATCGAAATCGAATTCCGTCAGTTCGCACACGTCAATTTAACCACCCGTTCGTGTCGGAGCAAACGGCATGCTCATCAAAACCCAATATGCGATTTTGGACCCCGGGTTGTGTGTTTGGACCCTTTAGACTTGGGTTTTTTTTTAGACGCCAAACCCAATCCGGGAATCCAAATGGGATTCCGTCAGTTCGCACACGTCAATTTAACCCACCCGGTCGTGTCAGAGCAAACGGCATGCTGATCAAAACCCTATATGCAATTTTGGACCCCGGGTTGTGTGTTTTGACCCTTAGACTTGATTTTTTTTTAGATCCGTCATTTCAACGCCGAACCCAATCTGGGAATCCAAATCGGATTCCGTTAGTTCTCACACGTTAATTTAACCCACCTGGTCGTTTCGGAGTGAACGCATGCCATCAGATCCCTATTTCGGATTTTGGACCCCGGGTTGTGCGTTTTGACCTTTAGACTTGGGTTTTTTTAGATCCGTCATTTCAACGCCCAACCCAATCTGGAAATCCAAATGGGATTCCGTCAGTTCGCACACGTCAATTAATCCACTCCGGTCGTGTCGGAGCGAACGGCACGCCGATCAGATCCCTATTTGGGATTTTGGAATCCCAGGTTGTGTGTTTTGACCCTTTAGACTTTGGTTTTTTTAGATCCGTCATTTGAACGCACAACCCAATCTGGAATCCAAATCGGATTCTGTCAGTTAGCACACGTTAATTGAACCCACCCGGTCGTGTCGGAGCGAATGGCACTACGATCAGATCCCTATTAGGGATTTGGACCCCACCGGTTTGTGTTTTTGACCCTTTAGACTTGGTTTTTTTTAGATCCGTCATTTCAACGCCCAACCAATCCGGGAATACAAATCGGACTCCGTCAGTTCACACACGTTAATTTAACCCATCTGGTGGTGTCGGAGCGAACGGCACGCCGATCAGATCCTATTTGGGATTTTGGACCCCCGGTGTATGTTTTGACCCTCTAGACTTGGATTTTTTTAGATCCATCATTTCAACGCCCAACTATTCCGGGAATCCAAATCGGATTCATCTTTCGCACACGTCAATTTAACCCACCCGGTCGTGTCGGAGCAAACGACATGCTGATCAAAACCCTAATGCGATTTTGGACCTCCGGGTTGTGTGTTTTGACCCTTTAGACTCCGGTTTTTTTTAGACGCCCAACCCAATCCGGGAATCCAATGGGATTCCGTCAGTTCGCATACGTCAATTAACCCACCCGGTCGTGTCGGAGCAAACGACATGCTGATCAAAACCCTATATGCGATTTTGGACCCCCGGGTTGTGTGTTTGGACCCTTTAGACTCGGGTTTTTTTTAGATCCGTCATTTCAACGCCCAACCCAATCCGGGATTCCAAATCGAATTCTGTCAGTTCGCACACGTCAATTTAATCCACCCGGTCGTGTCGGAGTGAACGACGCGGAGATCAGATCCCTATTTCGGATTTTGGACCCCCCGGTTGTGTGTTTTGACCCTTTAGACTCGAGTTTTTTTTAGATCCTCATTCCAACGCCCCACCCAATCCCGGAATCCAAATCGGATTTCGTCAGTTCGCACCTGTCAATTTAATCCACCCGCTCGTGTCGAAGCGAACGGCACGCCGATCAGATCCCTATTTGGGATTTTGGAATCCCGGGTTGTGTGTTTTGACCCTTTAGACTAGGGTTTTTTTAGATCCGTCATTTCAACGCCCAACCTATTCCGGGAATCCAAATCGGATTCCGTCTATTCGCACACGTCACTTTCACTCACCCGGTCGTGTCGGAGTGAACAGCACGCCGATCTGATCCCTATTTGGGATTTTGGACCCCCGAGTTGTGTGTTTTGTCCCTTTAGACTTGGGTTTTTTTAGATCTATCATTTCAACGCCCAACCTATTCCGAGAATCCAAATCGGATTCCGTCAGTTCGCACACGTCAATTTAACCCACCCGGTCGTGTCGGAGGGAACGACACACCGATCTGATCCCTATTTGGGATTTTGGACCCCCAGGTTGTGTGTTTTGACCCTTTAGACTCGAGTTTTTTTAGATCCGTCATTCCAACGCCCAACCAAATCCAAGAATCGAAATCGGATTCCGTCAGTTCGCACACGTCAATTTAACCCACCCGGTCGTGTCGGAGCAAACGGCATGCTGATCAAAACCCTATATGCGATTTTGGACCCCCGGGTTGTGTGTTTTGACCCTTTAGTCTTGGGTTTTTTTTAGATCCGTCATTTCAACGCCCAACTCAATCCGGGAATCCAAATCGAATTCCGTCAGTTCGCACACGTCAATTTAATCCACCCGGTCGTGTCGGAGCGAACGGCACGCCGATCAGATCCCTATTTCGGATTTTGGACCCCCGGGTTGTGTGTTTTGACCCTTTAGACTCGGGTTTTTTTTAGATCCATCATTCCAACGCCCAACCCAATCCCGGAATCCAAATCGGATTCCGTCAGTTCGCACACGTCAATTTAATCCACCCGGTCGTGTCGGAGCGAACGGCACGCCGATCAGATCCCTATTTGGGATTTTGGAATCCCGGTTGTGTGTTTTGACCTTTTAGACTCGGGTTTTTTTTAGATCCGTCATTTCAACGCCCAACCCAATCCGGAAATCCAAATGGGATTCCGTCAGTTCGCACACGTCAATTTAATCCACCCGGTCGTGTCGGAGCGAACGGCAAGCCGATCAGATCCCTATTTGGGATTTTGGACGCCCGGGTTCTGTGTTTTGACCCTTTAGACTTGGGTTTTTTTTAGATCCGTCATTTGAACGCCCAACCCAATCTGGGAATCCAAATCGGATTCCGTCAGTTAGCACACGTTAATTTAACCCACCCGGTCGTGTCGGAGCGAATGGCACGCCGATTAGATCCCTATTTGGGATTTTGGACCCCCGGGTTGTGTGTTTTGACCCTTTAGACTTGGGTTTTTTTTAGATCCGTCATTTCAACGCCCAACCCAATCCGGAATCCAAATCGGATTCCGTTAGTTCCACACGTTAATTTTACCCACCTGGTCGAGTCGGCGAACGGCACGCCGATCAGATCCCTATTTGGGATTTTGGACCCCCGGTGCTATGTTTTGACCCTCTAGACTTGGGTTTTTTTAGATCCATCATTTCAACGCCCAACCTATTCCGGAATCCAAATCAGATTCTGTCTTTTCGCACACGTCAATTTACCCACCCGTCGTGTCGGAGCAAACGGCATGCTGATCAAAACCCTATATGCGATTTTGGACCCCCGCTTGTGTTTTGACCCTTTAGACTCGGGTTATTTTTAGACGCCACCCAATCCGAGAATCCAATGGGATTCCGTCAGTTCGCACACGTCAATTTAACCCACCCGGTCGTGTCGGAGCAAACGACATGCTGATCGAAACCCTATATGCGATTTTGGAATCCCGGGTTGTGTGTTTTGACCCTTTAGACTCGGGTTTATTTTAGATCCGTCATTTCAACGCCCAACCCAATCCGGGAATCCAAATCGAATTCTGTTAGTTTGCACACGTCAATTTAATCCACCCGGTCGTGTCGGAGTGAACGGCACGCCGATCAGATCCCTATTTGGGATTTTGGACGCCCGGGTTTTGTGTTTTGACCCTTTAGACTCAGGTTTTTTTAGATCCATCATTTGAATCCAAACCCAATCTGGGAATCCAAATCGGATTCCGTCAGTTCGCACACGTCAATTTAACCCCCCCGTCGTGTCGGAGCGAACGACACACACGATCTGATCCCTATTTGGGATTTTGGACTCCTGGTTGTGTGTTTTGACCCTTTAGACCCGGGTTTTTTTTAGATCCGTCATTTCAACGCCCAACCCAATCTAAGAATCCAAATAGGATTCCGTCAGTTCACCCACGTCAATTTAACCCACCCGGTCGTGTAGGAGCAAACGGCACGCCGATCTGATCCCTATTTGGGATTTTGGAACCCCGGGTTGTGTGTTTTGACCCTTTAACTCGGGTTTTTTTTAGATCCGTCATTTCAACTCCCAACCCAATCCGGGAATCCAAATCGAATTCCGTCAGTTCGCACACGTCAATTTCACCCACCCGGTCGTGTCGAGCGAACGGCACACCGATCTGATCCCTATTTGGGATTTTGGACCCCCAGGTTGTGTGTTTTGACCCTTTAGACTCGGGTTTTTTTTTATCCGTCATTTGAACACCCAACCCAATCTGGGAATCCAAATCGGATTCCGTCAGTTAGCACACGTTAATTTAACCCACCCGTCGTGTCGGAGCGAATGAACGCCGATCAGATCCCTATTTGGTATTTTGGACCCCCGGGTTGTGTGTTTTGACCCTTTAGACTTGGGTTTTTTTTAGATCCGTCATTTCAACGCCCAACCCAATCCGGGAATCCAAATCGGATTCGTCAGATCACACACGTTAATTAACCCCCTGGTCGTGTCGGAGCGAACGACACGCCGATCAGATCCCTATTTGGGATTTTGGACCCCCGGGTGGTATGTTTTGACCCTCTAGACTTGGGTTTTTTTAGATCCATCATTTCAACGCCCAACCTATTCCGGGAATCGAAATCGGATTCCGTCAGTTCGCACACGTCAATTTAACCCACTCGGTCGTGTCGGAGCAAACGACATGCTGATCAAAACCCTATATGCGATTTTGCACCCCTGGGTTGTGTGTTTTGACCCTTTAGACTCGGGTTTTTTAGATCCGTCATTTCCAACGCCCAACCCCATCCGGGAATCCAAATCGAATCCTGTCAGTTCGCACACATCAATTTAATCCACCCATCGTGTCGGAGAACGGCACGCCGATCAGATCCCTATTTCAGATTTTGGACCCCCGGTGTGTGTTTTGACCCTTTAGACTCGGGTTTTTTTTAGATCCATCATTCAAACGTCCAACCCAATCCCGGAATCCAAATCGGATTCCGTCAGTTCGCACACGTCAATTAATCCCCCCCTCTCGTGTCGGAGCGAACGGCACGCCGATCAGATTCCTATTTGGGATTTTGGAATCCCGGTTGTGTGTTTTGTTTTGACCCTTTAGACGATTTTTTTTTAGATCCGTCATTTCAACGCCCAACCTATTCCGGAATCCAAATCGGATTCCGTCTGTTCGCACACGTCACTTTCACCCACCCGGTCGTGTCGCAGTGACGACATGCCGATCTGATCCCTATGTGGTATTTTGGACCCCCGGGTTGTGTGTTTTGACCCTTTAGACTTGGGTTTTTTTAGATCTGTCATTTCAACGCCCAACCTATTCCGAGAATCCAAATCGGATTCCGTCAATCGCACACGTCAATTTAACCCACCCGGTCGTGTCGGAGGGAACGACACACCGATCTGATCCCTATTTGGATTTTGGACCCCCAGGTTGTTGTTTTGACCCTTTGACTCGGGTTTTTAGATCCGTCATTCCAACGCCCACCCAATCCAAGAATCGAATCGGATTCCGTCAGTTCGCACACGTCAATTTAACCCACCCGGTCGTGTCCGGAGCAAACGGCATGCTCATCAAAACCCTATATGCGATTTTGGACACCCGGGTTGTGGGTTTTGACCCTTTAGACTTGGTTTTTTTTAGACGCCCAACCCAATCCGGGAATCCAAATGGGAGTCCGTCAGTTCGCACACGTCAATTTAACCAACCCGGTCGTGTCGGAGCAAACGCATGCTGATCAAAACCCTATATGCGATTTTCAACGCCCAACCAATCCGGGATCCAAATAGGATTCCGTCAGTTCGCACACGTCAATTTAACCCACCCGTCGTGTCAGAGCAAACGGCATCCTGATCAAAACCCTATTGCGATTTTTGACCCCCGGTTGTGTGTTTTGACCCTTTAGACTCGTTTTTTTTAGATCCGTTATTTCAACCCCACCCCAATCCGGAATCCAAATCGCATTCCTTCCGTAAGTTCGCACACGTCAATTTAATCCACCCGGTCGTGTCTTAGTGAACGGCATGCCGATCGATCCCTATTCAGATTTTGGACCCCGGTTGTGCGTTTTGACCCTTTAGACTTGGATTTTTTTTTAGATCCGTCATTTCAACGCCCAACCCAATCCAAAATCCAAATGGGATTCCGTCAGTTCGCACCACGTCAATTTAATCCACCCGGTCGTGTCGGAGCGAACGGCAGCCGATCAGATCCCTATTTGGGATTTTGGAATCTCGGGTTGTGTGTTTTGACCCTTTAGACATGGGTTTTTTTTAGATCCGTCATTTGAACGCCCAATCCAATCTGGGAATCCAAATTGGATTCCGTCAGTTAGCACACGTTAATTTAACCCACCAGGTCGTGTCGGAGCGAATGGCACTACGATCAGATCCCTATTTGGGATTTTGGACCCCCCGGGTTGTGTGTTTTGACCCTTTAGACTTGGGTTTTTTTTAGATCCGTCATTTCAACGCCCAACCCAATCCGGGAATACAAATCGGACTCCGTCAGTTCACACACGTTAATTTAACCCATCTGGTGGTGTCGGAGCGAACGGCACGCCGATCAGATCCCTATTTGGGATTTTGGACCCCCGGGTGGTATGTTTTGACCCTCTAGACTTGGATTTTTTTAGATCCCTCATTTCAACGCCCAACCTATTCCGGGAATCCAAATCGGATTCCATCTGTTCGCACACGTCAATTTAACCCACCCGGTCGTGTCGGAGCAAACGGCATGCTGATCAAAACCCTATATGCGATTTTGGACCCCCGGGTTGTGTGTTTTGACCCTTTAGACTCCGGTTTTTTTTAGACGCCCAACCCAATCCGGGAATCCAAATGGGATTCCGTCAGTTCGCATACGTCAATTTAACCCACCCGGTCGTGTCGGAGCAACACGACATGCTGATCAAAACCTATATGCGATTTTGGACCCCCGGGTTGTGTGTTTGGACCCTTAGACTCGGGTTTTTTTTAGATCCGTCATTTCAACGCCCAACCCAATCCGGGATTCCAAATCGAATTCTGTCAGTTCGCACACGTCAATTTAATCCACCCGGTCGTGTCGGAGTGAACGACACGGAGATCAGATCCCTATTTCGGATTTTGGACCCCCCGGGTTGTGTGTTTTTGACCCTTTAGACTCGAGTTTTTTTTAGATCCATCATTCCACGCCCAACCCAATCCCGGAATCCAAATCGGATTCCGTCAGTTCGCACCTGTCAATTTTATCCACCCGCTCGTGTCGAAGCGAACGGCACGCCGATCAGATCCCTATTGGGATTTTGGAATCCCGGGTTGTGTGTTTTTGACCCTTTAGACTAGGTTTTTTTTAGATCCGTCATTTCAACGCCCAACCTATTCCGCGAATCCAAATCGGATTCCGTCTATTCGCACACGTCACTTTCACTCCCCGGTCGTGTCGGAGTGAACAGCAAACGCCGATCTGATCCCTATTTGGGATTTTGGACCCCCGAGGTTGTGTTGTTGTCCCTTTACACTTGGTTTTTTTTAGATCTATCATTTCAACGCCCAACCTATTCCGAGAATCCAAATCGGATTCCGTCAGTTCGCACACGTCAATTTAACCCACCCGGTCGTGTCGGAGGGAACGACACACCGATCTGATCCCTATTTGGGATTTTGACCCCCAGGTTGTGTGTTTTGACCCTTTAGACTCGAGTTTTTTTAGATCCGTCATTCCAACGCCCAACCAATCCAAGAATCGAAATCGGATTCCGTCAGTTCGCACACGTCATTTAACCCACCCGGTCGTGTCGGAGCAAACGGCATGCTGATCAAAACCCTATATGCGATTTTGGACCCCCGGGTTGTGTGTTTTGACCCTTTAGTCTTGGGTTTTTTTAGATCCGTCATTTCCACGCCCAACTCAATCCGGGAATCCAAATCGAATTCCGTCAGTTCGCACACGTCAATTTAATCCACCCGGTCGTGTCGGAGCGAACGGCACGCCGATCAGATCCCTATTTCGGATTTTGGACCCCCGGGTTGTGTGTTTTGACCCTTTAGACTCGGGTTTTTTTTAGATCCATCATTCCAACGCCCAACCCAATCCCGGAATCCAAATCGGATTCCGTCAGTTCGCACACGTCAATTTAATCCACCCGGTCGTGTCGGAGCGAACGGCACGCCGATCAGATCCCTATTTGGGATTTTGGAATCCCGGGTTGTGTGTTTTGACCTTTTAGACTCGGGTTTTTTTTAGATCCGTCATTTCAACTCCCAACCCAATCCGGAAATCCAAATGGGATTCCGTCAGTTCGCACATGTCAATTTAATCCACCCGGTCGTGTCGGAGCGAACGGCAAGCCGATCAGATCCCTATTTGGGATTTTGGACGCCCGGGTTCTGTGTTTTGACCCTTTAAGACTTGGGTTTTTTTAGATCCGTCATTTGAACGCCCAACCCAATCTGGAATCCAATCGGATTCCGTCAGTTAGCACACGTTAATTTAACCCACCCTCGTGTCGGAGCGAATGGCACGCCATTAGATCCCTATTTTGGATTTTGGACCCCCGGGTTGTGTGTTTTGACCCTTTAGACTTGGGTTTTTTTTAGATCCGTCATTTCAACGCCCACCCAATCCGGGAATCCAAATCGGATTCCGTTAGTTCACCACGTTAATTTAACCCACCTGGTCGAGTCGGAGCGAACGACACGCCGATCAGATCCATTTGGATTTTGGACCCCCGGGTGGTATGTTTTGACCTCTAGACTTGGGTTTTTTTAGATCCATCATTTCAACGCCCAACCTATTCCGGAATCCAAATCAGATTCTGCCTTTTCGCACACGTCAATTTAACCCACCCGGTCGTGTCGGAGCAAACGGCATGCTGATCAAAACCCTATATGCGATTTTGGACCCCCGGGTTGTGTGTTTTGACCCTTTAGACTCGGGTTATTTTTAGACGCCCAACCCAATCCGAGAATCCAAATGGGATTCCGTCAGTTCGCACACGTCAATTTAACCCACCCGGTCGTGTCGGAGCAAATGACATGCTGATAAAAACCCTATATGCGATTTTGGAATCCCGGGTTGTGTGTTTTGACCCTTTAGACTCGGGTTTATTTTAGATCCGTCATTTCAACGCCCACGCAATCCGGGAATCCAAATCGAATTCTGTTAGTTTGCACACGTCAATTTAATCCCCCCGTTCGTGTCGGAGTGAACGGCACGCCGATCAGATCCCTATTTGGGATTTTGGACGCCCGGGTTTTGTGTTTTGACCCTTTAGACTCAGGTTTTTTTTAGATCCATCATTTGAACGCCAACCCAATCTGAGAATCCAAATCGGATTCCGTCAGTTCGCACACGTCAATTTAACCCCCCCGGTCGTGTCGGAGCGACGACACACCCGATCTGATCCCTATTTGGGATTTTGGACTCCTAGGTTGTGTGTTTTGACCCTTTAGACCCGGTTTTTTTAGATCCGTCATTTCAACGCCCAACCCAATCTAAGAATCCAAATAGGATTCCGTCAGTTCACCCACGTCAATTTAACCCACCCGTCGTGTAGCAGCAAACGGCACGCCGATCTGATCCCTATTTGGGATTTTGGAACCCCGGGTTGTGTGTTTTGACCCTTTAACTCGGGTTTTTTTTAGATCCGTCTTTCAACTCCCAACCCAATCCGGGAATCCAATCGAATTCCGTCAGTTCGCACACGTCAATTTCACCCACCCGGTCGTGTCGAAGCGAACGGCACACCGATCTGATCCCTATTTGGGATTTTGGACCCCCAGGTTGTGTGTTTTGACCCTTTAGACTCGGGTTTTTTTAGATCCGTCATTTGAACACCCAACCCAATCTGGGAATCCAAATCGGATTCCGTCAGTTAGCACACGTAATTTAACCCACCCGGTCGTGTCGGAGCGAATGGAACGCCGATCAGATCCTATTTGGTATTTTGGACCCCCGGTTGTGTGTTTTTGACCCTTTAGACTTGGGTTTTTTTTAGATCCGTCATTTCAACGCCCAACCCAATCCGGAATCCAAATCGGATTCCGTCAGATCACACACGTTAATTTAACCCACCTGGTCGTGTCGGAGCGAACGACACGCCGATCAGATCCCTATTTGGGATTTTGGACCCCCGGGTGGTATGTTTTGACCCTCTAGACTTGGGTTTTTTTAGATCCATCATTTCAACGCCCAACCTATTCCGGGAATCGAAATCGGATTCCGTCAGTTCGCACACGTCAATTTAACCCACTCGGTCGTGTCGGAGCAACAACATGCTGATCAAAACCCTATATGCGATTTGCACCCCTGGGTTGTGTGTTTGACCCTTTAGACTCGGGTTTTTTAGATCCGTCATTTCAACGCCCAACCCCATCCGGGAATCCAAATCGAATCCTGTCAGTTCGCACACATCAATTAATCCACCCGGTCGTGTCGGAGTGAACGGCACGCCGATCAGATCCCTATTTCAGATTTTGGACCCCCGGGTTGTGTGTTTTGACCCTTTAGACTCGGTTTTTTTTAGATCCATCATTCCAACGTCCAACCCCAATCCCGGAATCCAAATCGGATTCCGTCAGTTCGCACACGTCAATTTAATCCACCCGCTCGTGTCGGAGCGAACGGCACGCCGATCAGATTCCTATTTGGGATTTTGGAATCCCGGGTTGTGTGTTTTGACCCTTTAGACGAGTTTTTTTTAGATCCGTCATTTCAACGCCCAACCTATTCCGGGAATCCAAATCGGATTCCGTCTGTTCGCACACGTCACTTTCACCCACCCGGTCGTGTCGGAGTGAACGACATGCCGATCTGATCCCTATTTGGTATTTTGGACCCCCGGGTTGTGTGTTTTGACCCTTTAGACTTGGGTTTTTTTAGATCTGTCATTTCAACGCCCAACCTATTCCGAGAATCCAAATCGGATTCCGTCAGTTCGCACACGTCAATTTAACCCACCCGGTCGTGTCGGAGGGAACGACACACCGATCTGATCCCTATTTGGGATTTTGGACCCCCAGGTTGTGTGTTTTGACCCTTTAGACTCGGGTTTTTTAGATCCGTCATTCCAACGCCCAACCCAATCCAAGAATCGAAATCGGATTCCGTCAGTTCGCACACGTCAATTTAACCCACCCGGTCGTGTCGGAGCAAACGGCATGCTCATCAAAACCCTATATGCGATTTTGGACACCCGGGTTGTGTGTTTTGACCCTTTAGACTTGGGTTTTTTTTAGACGCCCAACCCAATCCGGGAATCCAAATGGGAGTCCGTCAGTTCGCACACGTCAATTTAACCAACCCGGTCGTGTCGGAGCAAACGGCATGCTGATCAAAACCCTATATGCGATTTTCAACGCCCAACCCAATCCGGGAATCCAAATCGATTCCGTAAGTTCACACACGTCAATTTAATCCACCCGATCGTGTCGGAGTGAACGAACATCCGATCAGATCCCTATTTCAGATTTTGGCCCCCGGTTGTGCGTTTTGACCCTTTAGACTCGGTTTTTTTTATATCCGTCATTTCAACGCCCAACCCCATCCGGAAATCCAAATGAGATTCCGTCAGTTCGCACACGTCAATTTAATCCACCCGTCGTGTCGGAGCGAGCGGCACGCCGATCAGATCCCTATTTGAGATTTTGAATCTCGGGTTGTGTGTTTTGACCCTTTAGACTTGGGTTTTTTTTATATCCGTCATTTGAACGCCCAACCCAATCTGGGAATCCAAATCGGATTCCGTCAGTTAGCACACGTTAATTAAACCCACCCGGTCGTGTCGGAGCGAATGGCGCGCCGATCAGATCCCTATTTGGGATTTTGTACCCCTCGGGTTGTGTTTTGACCCTTTAGACTCGGGTTTTTTTTAGATCCATCATTTCAAACGTCCCCACCCAATCCCGGAATCCAAATCGGATTCCGTCAGTTCGCACACGTCAATTTAATCCACCCGCTCGTGTCGGAGCGAACGGCACGCCGATCAGATTCCTATTTAGGATTTTGGAATCCCGGGTTTGTGTTTTGACCCTTTAGACGAGTTTTTTTTAGATCCGTCATTTCAACGCCCAACCTATTCCGGGAATCCAAATCGGATTCCGTCTGTTCGCACACGTCACTTTCACCCACCCGGTCGTGTCGGAGTGAACGACATGCCGATCTGATCCCTATTTTGGTATTTTGGACCCCCGGTTGTGTGTTTTGACCCTTTAGACTTGGGTTTTTTTAAGATCTGTCATTTCAACGCCCAACCTATTCCGAGAATCCAAATCGGATTCCGTCAGTTCGCACACACGTCAATTTAACCCACCCGGTCGTGTCGGAGGAACGACACACCGATCTGATCCCTATTTTGGATTTTGGACCCCCAGGTTGTGTGTTTTGACCCTTTAGACTCGGGTTTTTTAGATCCGTCATTCCAACGCCCAACCCAATCCAAGAATCGAAATCGGATTCCGTCAGTTCGCACACGTCAATTTAACCACCCTGTCGTGTCGGAGCAAACGGCATGCTCATCAAACCCTATATGCGATTTTGGACACCCGGTTGTGTGTTTTGACCCTTAGACTTGGGTTTTTTTTAGACGCCCAACCAATCCGGGAATCCAAATGGGAGTCCGTCAGTTCGCACACGTCAATTTAACACCCGGTCGTGTCGGAGCAAACGGCATGCTGATCAAACCCCTATGCGATTTTTCAACGCCCAACCCAATCCGGGAATCCAAATCGATTCCGTAAGTTCACACCGTCAATTAATCCACCCGATCGTGTCGGAGTGAACGACATGCCGATCAGATCCCTATTTCAGATTTTGGACCCCCGGGTTGTGCGTTTTGACCCTTTAGACTGGTTTTTTTTAGATCCGTCATTTCAACGCCCAACCCAATCCGGAATCCAAATGAGATTCCGTCAGTTCGCACACGTCAATTTATCCACCCGGTCGTGTCGGAGCGGCGGCACGCCGATCAGATCCCTATTTGAGATTTTGGAATCTCGGGTTGTGTGTTTTGACCCTTTAGACTTGGGTTTTTTTTATATCCGTCATTTGAACGCCCAACCCAATATGGGAATCCAAATCGGATTCCGTCAGTTAGCACACGTTAATTTAACCCACCCGGTCGTGTCGGAGCGAATGGCGCCGATCAGATCCCTATTTGGGATTTGTACCCCGGTTGTGTGTTTTGACCCTTTAGACTTGGGTTTTTTTTAGATCCGTCATTTCAACGCCCAACCCAACTAGGAATCCAAATCGGATTCCGTCTGTTACACACGTTAATTTAACCCACCTGGTCGTGTCGGAGCGAACGGCACGCCGATCAGATCCCTATTTGGGATTTTGGACCCCCGGGTGTATGTTTTGACCCTCTAGACTTGGGTTTTTTTAGATCCATCATTTCACACGCCAACCTATTCCGGAATCCAAATCGGATTCCGTCTGTTCGCAACACCAATTTAACCCACCCGGTCGTGTCGGAGCAAACGACATGCTGATCAAAACCCTATATGCGATTTTGGACCCCCGGGTTGTGTGTTTTGACCCTTTAGACTCCGGTTTTTTTAGACGCCCAATCCAATCCGTGAATCCAAATGGGATTCCGTCAGTTCGCACACGTCAATTTAACTCACCCGGTCGTGTCGGACTAACGGCATGTTGATCAAAACACTATATGCGATTTTGGACCCCCGGTTGTGTGTTTTGACGCTTTAGACTCGGGTTTTTTTAGATCCGTCATTTCAACCGCCCAACTCAATCCGGAAATCCAAATCGAATTCTGTCAGTTCGCACACGTCAATTTAATCCACCCGGTCGTGTCGGAGTGAACGGCACGCCGATCAGATCCCTATTTCAGATTTTGGACCCCGGGTTGTGTGTTTTGACCCTTTAGACTCGCATTTTTTTTAGATCCTCATTCCGAAGCCCAACCCAATCCCGGAATCCAAATCGGATTCCGTCAGTTCGCACACGTCAATTTAATCCACCCGCTCGTGTCGGAGCGAACGGCACGCTGATCAGATCTCAATTTGGTATTTTGGAATCCCGGGTTGTGTGTTTTGACCCTTTAGACTACGGTTTTTTTTAGATCCGTCATTTCCACACGCCCAACCTATTTCGAAATCCAAATCGGATTCCGTCTATTCGCACACACTCACTTTCCCCCACCCGGTCGTGTCGGAGTGAACGGCACGCCGATCTGATCCCTATTTGGGATTTTGGACCCCCGGTTGTGTGTTTTGACCCTTTAGACTTGGGTTTTTTTAGA
>CM024758.1:82886811-82935732 GCA_014218235.1 Colocasia esculenta
CAATTTAACCAACCGGTCGTGTCGGAGCAAACGACATGCCTATCAAATCCCTATATGCGATTTTAGACCCCCCGGTTGTGTGTTTTGACCCTTTAGACTCGGTTTTTTTTTAGATCCGTCATTTCAACGCCCAACCCAATCCGAGAATCCAAATCGGATTCCGTCAGTTCACACACGTCAATTTAATCCACACGGTCGTGTCGGAGCGAACGACACACCGATCAGATCCTATTTTTGATTTTGGAACCCCGGGTTGTGTGTTTTGACCCTTTAGACTCGGGTTTTTTTTAGATCCATAATTTCAACGCCCAACCAATCCAGGAATCCAAATCAGATTCCGTCAGTTCGCACTCGTCAATTTAACCCACCCGGTCGTGTCGGAGCGAACGACACGCCGATCAGATCCCTATTTTGGATTTTGGACCCCCGGGTTGTGTGTTTTGACCCTTTAGACTCGGGTTTTTTTTAGATCCGTCATTTCAACGCCCAACCCAATCCGGGAATCCAAATCGGATTCCGTCAGTTCACACACGTCAATTTAACCCACCCGGTCGTGTCGGAGCGAACGACACATCAATCTGATCCCTATTTGGGATTTTGGACCCCCAGGTTGTGTGTTTTGACCCTTTAGACTTAGGTTTTTTTAGATCCATCATTCCAACGCCCAACCCAATACAAGAATCCAAATCGGATTCCGTCAGTTCGCACACGTCAATTTAACCCATCCGGTCGTGTCGGAGAGAACGGCACGCCGATCAGATCCCTATTTGGGATTTTGGACCCCCGGGTTGTGTGTTTTGACCCTTTAGACTTGGGTTTTTTTAGATCCGTCATTTCAACGCCCAACCTATTCCGGGAATCCAAATTGGATTTGTCAGTTCGCACACGTCAATTTAACCAACCCGGTCGTGTCGGAGCAAACGACATGCCTATCAAATCCCTATATGCGATTTTAGACCCCCCGGTTGTGTGTTTTGACCCTTTAGACTCGGTTTTTTTTTAGATCCGTCATTTCAACGCCCAACCCAATCGAGAATCCAAATCGGATTCCGTCAGTTCACACACGTCAATTTAATCCACACGGTCGTGTCGGAGCGAACGACACACCGATCAGATCCCTATTTTTGATTTTGGACCCCCGGGTTGTGTGTTTTGACCCTTTAGACTCGGGTTTTTTTTAGATCCATAATTTCAACGCCCAACCCAATCCAGGAATCCAAATCAGATTCCGTCAGTTCGCACTCGTCAATTTAACCCACCCGGTCGTGTCGGAGCGAACGACACGCCGATCAGATCCCTATTTTGGATTTTGGACCCCCGGGTTGTGTGTTTTGACCCTTTAGACTCGGGTTTTTTTTAGATCCGTCATTTCAACGCCCAACCCAATCCGGGAATCCAAATCGGATTCCGTCAGTTCACACACGTCAATTAACCCACCCGGTCGTGTCGGAGCGAACGGCACGCCGATCAGATCCCTATTTTGGATTTTGGACCCTTGGGTTGTGTGTTTTGACCCTTTAGACTTGGGTTTTCTTAGATCCGTCATTTCAACGCCCAACCTATTCCGGGAATCCTAAACGGATTCCGTCTATTCGCACACGTCACTTTCACCCACCCGGTCGTGTCGGAGCAAACGACACACCGATCTGATACCTATTTGGGATTTTGGACCCCCAGGTTGTGTGTTATGACCCTTTAGACTCTGGTTTTTTTAGATCCGTCATTCCAACGCCCAACCCAATCCAAGAATCCAAATCGGATTCCGTCAGTTCGCACACGTCAATTTAACCCACCCGGCCGTGTCGGAGAAAATGGCACGCCGATCAGATCCCTATTTGGGATTTTGGACCCCCGGGTTGTGTGTTTTGACCCTTTAGACTCGGGCTTTTTTAGATCCGTCATTTCAACGCCCAACCCAATCCGGGAATCTAAATTGGATTCCGTCAGTTCGCACACGTCAATTTAACCCCCCGGTCGTGTCGGAGCGAACGACACGCCGATCAGATCCCTATTTTGGATTTTGGACCCCCGGTTGTGTGTTTTGACCCTTTAGACTCGGGTTTTTTTTAGATCCGTCATTTCAACGCCCAACCCAATCCGGAATCCAAATCGGATTCCGTCAGTTCACACACGTCAATTTAACCCACCCGGTCGTGTCGGAGCGAACGGCACGCCGATCAGATCCCTATTGGGATTTTGGACCCTTGGGTTGTGTGTTTTGACCCTTTAGACTTGGGTTTTTTTAGATCCGTCATTTCAACGCCCAACCTATTCCGGGAATCCTAAACGGATTCCGTCTATTCGCACACGTCACTTTCACCCACCCGGTCGTGTCGGAGCAAACGACACACCGATCTGATACCTATTTGGGATTTTGGACCCCCAGGTTGTGTGTTATGACCCTTTAGACTCTGGTTTTTTTAGATCCGTCATTCCAACGCCCAACCCAATCCAAGAATCCAAATCGGATTCCGTCAGTTCGCACACGTCAATTTAACCCACCCGGCCGTGTCGGAGAAAATGGCACGCCGATCAGATCCTATTTGGGATTTTGGACCCCCGGGTTGTGTGTTTTGACCCTTTAGACTCGGGCTTTTTTAGATCCGTCATTTCAACGCCCAACCCAATCCGGGAATCTAAATTGGATTCCGTCAGTTCGCACACGTCAATTTAACCCACCCGGTCGTGTCGGAGCAAACGACATGCCGATCAAATCCATATTTGGGATTTTGGACCCTCGGGTTGTGTGTTTTGACCCTTTAGACTCGGTTTTTTTATATCTGTCATTTCAACGCCCAACCCAATCCGGGAATCCAAATCGGATTCCGTCAGTTCGCACACGTCAATTTAACCCACCCAGTCGTGTCGGAGCAAACAGAATGCCGATCAGATCCCTATTTGGGATTTTGGACCGCCGGGTTGTGTGTTTTGACCCTTTAGACTTGGTTTTTTTAGATCCGTCAATCCAACGCCCAACCCAATCCGGGATTCCAAATCGGATTCCGTCAGTTCGCACACGTCAATTTAACCCACCCGGTCGTGTCAGAGTGAACGGCACGCCGATCAGATCCCTATTTGGGATTTTGGACCCCCGGTTGTGTGTTTTGACCCTTTAGACTTGGGTTTTTTTAGATCCTTCATTTCAACGCCCAACCTAATCCGGGAATCCAAATTGGATTCCGTCAGTTCGCACACGTGAATTTAACCCACCCGGTCATGTCATAGTGAACGGCACGCCGATCAGATCCCTATTTGGGATTTTGAACCCCCGGGTTGTGTGTTTTGACCCTTTAGACTTGGGTTTTTTTAGATCCGTCATTTCAACGCCCAACTTATTCTGGGAATCCAATCGGATTTCGTCAGTTCACACACGTCAATTTAACCCACCAGGTCGTGTCGGAGCGAACGGCACACCGATCAGATCCCTATTTGGGATTTTGGATCCCTGAGTTGTGTGTTTTGACCCTTTAGACTTGGGTTTTTTTAGATCCGTCATTTCAACGCCCAACCTATTCCGAGAATCCAAATCGGATTCCGTTAGTTCGCACACGTCAATTTAACCCACCCGGTCGTGTCGGAGCAAATGGCATGCCGATAAAATCCCTATATGCGATTTTGGACCCCCGGGTTGTGTGTTTTGACCCTTTAGACTCAAGTTTTTTTTAGATCCGTCATTTCAACGCCCAACCCAATCCGGGAATCCAAATCGGATTCCGTCAGCTTTTAAACAGATACGAGTACCTTTTCTCTTAGAATGCAAGTCTTTTACAAGATCGTTTGCAAGAAGAATGTTACTCTGAATGCTTCTACCACTAATGAATGTCGTCTGATTTTGGCTGATAGAAGGAAGGACAAGTTGCATCCGGTTAGCCATCAACTTAGTGATCACCTTGTAGATGAAGTTACAAAGAGAGATTGGTCGGAATTGATCAAGGGAATCAGCATTAGGCTTCTTTGGAACCAGTGCAATGAAAGTAGAATTGATCTGCTTTTCCCAAGGGCCCTCTTGAAAAAAGGAAAGGATAGCACTAGAAACAAGGTCTCCAACAATATCCCAAGTGGAGATAAAGAACTCCATAGTAAAACCATCTGGACCAGGACTTTTATCCCGGGGGCAGTTGAAGACCACCTGGCGGATATCTTCTTTGTTAAATGGCTGCATGATAGTGGTTACTTTCGTCTCAGAAAGGGAAGCTCGAACCTTAAAAGTGGGAAGCTTCTTTTCATGGGATTTATTCAGAAGTGAATAATAGAAAGCTAAAGCATGGGATCTGATCTCATCTTCTCCATACAGAACAGTACCATCAGTAGTTTTGCAGCTTTTGATTCAGCAAAAATCTTACTTTTCTACTGCTTGGAAATCTATTTTAAAGCAGCGGCATTGGTTACTCCAACATCTAACCTTCAAAGTTGGTATTAGCAGTCATCTGAGCTTTCTTTATGATCCTTGGATCCACAGAAAGAGTATATATATGATGATGGGTGATAGAATTCGCCAGCACCTCGGTCTTCACAGAAACATTACCTGTGCAGCGTTCATTCTTAATGGTCAGTGGAACTTACACCGCAGACATCCATTGACATGTTTGAGATTTCCCCTTTGATTCAAAGTGTTCATATTTCTCATAGCGATGCTATCATTTGGAATCATGGTAAGTTCAGTACTAAGGATGTGTGGAACCTCCTTAGAGACCAGTATCAGAAGGTGGACTGGGCGGACTGGGTCTGGAAGGGGCCGACAGTCCAGAAGTTTTCTCTCACTTGTTGGCAGGCCATAATGCATAAGCTCCCAACCATTAATAATCTAAGGAGAAGGGGTTCCAACTTCCTAGTAGATGTATTCTTTGTTGCTTATCTGAAGAATCTGAAGATCACCTTTTCTTTCAATGCCCTTATTCTAATGAGGTTTGGAGCGACATTCTTCACAGATTGAATATCCACAGGCCTCCTCATTTATCTATTCTACAGGAGAAGCATTCTCTAAGAAACAGTTTCAATAAGATGGGTTTGGCACCTCTTTGGCTCGGCTTCTTTTTAGGGCCACTATTTAATGGATTTGGAAAGAAAGGTGTACTAGAACGTTTGAGGGAGTTTGCACTTCCGCCATTCACATATCCCTTTCAATCATTCAGGATGTTCGGAGTTGTGTTGAAGCTTCTACTTACACCAAAAGCTTATCTGGTCGGTCTAACTCTTTATGTAAGAGATTCAATATCCAAATCAATATTGCTTCGTAGATTCCTTGTTTGAGTGTCCTATTGGGTTATTTATAGAAGATAGTCACTGGCTTGTAGTGTCATCTTCTATTTTCATATTTCGGTTATTGGGTTTCTTAACCCATCTTGTACTTTGTACATTCCTTACTTTAATTAATTGATTCTCTTTGGTTGACCGACCAAAAAAAGAGTTGTGAACTCGACGAGCCTTAATAGCAGCATAAAAGAACTTAGTGTTTTAATCTCCAAGGGACAGCCATTGTTGCTTGGACTTTCGTTTTGCAAACATTTCTTCATTCTCAAGAGCTTGAGGTAAGCAGTACGACACATATTTTCCTTTTCTTGAGTCATGACATTTTGAGGGTCATCTTCAAGGAGATGCTGATAATGAATGAGCTCATCCCTAGCTTTAGAAGTATTAGTCTGGACCGAACCAAAAACCGTCTTATTCCACTCCCTCAATGTATTCTTAACAAATTTGAGCTTCTGACAACTTGATAGAGAAGGGTGCCATTTACGTTCTTGTTCCAGCTTCTTGCACAACAGACTGAAAGCTTGGATGTGAAGTCCACATTTTGAAAATTTTAAAAGGTCTTGGCTTGGAAGTTCTTTTGATCTCACTTGTTTTCACTATGAGCAAAGAATGATCAGAGACAGTCATATTTTCATAAGCAGAATTCCATCTTCATATTTATTTGTCCAAGAGGAATTGACCAGAGCTCTATCCAGCCGAGCTAAAATACGCTGGCTACCACTTTTCCTGTTGCACCAGGAAAAGGAGTTCCCAATATGAGGCATATCAAGTAACTTCGCAGTATCCAGAAAAGTATGAAAATCTGACAAGTGCCTGGGCATAACAGTGCGACCACCTTTTTTCTCTTGAGGATAACGAACTGTATTTAAATCACCCATGATGAGCCACGGTTGGGATATAGAGTGAGATAGATTTAGAAGCTCACTCTAAAGCATCTGTCTTTCACCCACCAAATTGGAGCCATAGACGGCAGTTAACATAAAACTTTCGGTAGTCTTTCTGTTGGAGCAGTGGACATGAATATATTGAGGACTCTCATCAAGGAGAGTTAAAGAAAACAGATCATGTTTCCAAATGATCCACACCCTACCACTCGGGGAGCTTTTGTAATTGTGAATAATACTAACTTGAGGGCCAAACATCTTCTTAACCTGCTCTAGATTGGATTATTGATTTTGGTTTCACAAAGGATAGTAATATCACTCTTGTAATAAGAAATCTCCTTCTAATCGCCAGCTTCTTAGATCTGTTGTTCATTCCCCTCACATTCCAGGAAACAATTTGCATGGCAACTATTTATGTGACGTACCCCTTAGCCGAGCCTTAGTCCGGCCTACCATACTCATCTTGTCCACATCCTTCAGCTTTGAAGTATCAAAACGAGTATCTAAAAGAAGTGGAGAATCTGATGAAGAATCACGGTTATTTGAGTAAGTGCATGGGTCTGTACCTTTGGAATTAGAAGCCCGATCTCCTGAAGAATCATGATCTTTGTAAGTTTCCTTTTTATGAGGGCTCGTGGTCACCGTAGGACCTGTAGGATCTGCATGGGAAATATTCTTCCCGATGATGGAGGAGATGCCAAGAATAGAAGATGGTCCCGGTTTTACACCTAGTGACATGGTCACCGTAGAACCTGTAGGATCAGCATGGGGAATATCCTTCCCGTTAATAGAGGAGATGCCAGGAATAGAAGATGGTCCCGGTTTTACACCTAATGACATGGTCACCGTAGAACCTATAGGATCTGCATGGGGAATATCTTCCCGTTGATAGAGGAGATGCCAGGAATAGCAGTAGGTCCCGGTTTTACACCTAAGGACATGGTCACCGTAGAACCTGTAGAATCTGCATGGGAGATATTCTTCACGTGAGAAAGGGAAGGATTGATACTGTCTTCTGCTCCAGATTCAACAATCTCGCTAATGGCCTCCGGATTACCATTAATCTTTCTTTCTAATAAAGCCGGTTTTACGCTAATGGCCTCCGAATCTCCCGCCAAACCATACTAGAATAATAAGTACACTTAAAGAATAGGTGATCTTCACATTCCTCAGAAAGGCACCACATTCCTCAGAAAGGCAACAAAGGATGCAACGGCTTGGGACTTGGAAGCCTCTCTTCTTCAAGTTGTTGATAGTAGGAAGCTTGTGCATGACGGCTGCCAACAAGTTAAAGAAAACCGTTGGACTGTTGGGCCTTTCCAGACCCAATCTCCCCACCCCACCTGCTGATTATGCTCTCTAATTTGGTTCCAAACATCGTTGGTACTGAAATTTCCATGGTTCCAGATAATAGCATCACTCTGGGTCAGATTAACATTTTGGATTAAAGGGCATATCTCAAACATGTCAATGGAAGTCAAGGGGCAGATTCCATTGATCGTTTTGAATGAAAGAAGCACAAGTAGTATCTTTATGCAGACCAAGATGATGTCTAAGCCGATCACCCAACATCATATAGATACTTTTCCCAAGTATCCAAGGATCATAGAAGAAGCTAAACTGACTTTGCGTTCCCACTTTGTAGGTAATGTGCTGAAGAATCCATTTTCTTTGCTTTAAGATCATTTTCAAAGGAAGCTCTCTCTCTAGATTCCTAGAGAGAGAAGCTCTGGGGATGTGCTCTCTCTGTGTGTGCCCGGGTTCCCCCCCCCCCCCCCCCCCCCCCCCCCCCCCCCCCCCCCCCCCCCGCCTTCTGGCGGAGGGTGGACATCCCTTCCGGGGTGTAGGGGGTCTCCCTCTCTGGGCAGCCACCAGTTGGAACTCCTCCATCTGGGGTCTACCATCCGAGAGTTGTGAGAGTTTTCGGTGTTGTGCGGTGCTTGGCTTAGGAGGATGGACGCTCCTTCTACAGGGGTCCGCCTTCTTCACCAAGAGCTGGCTGTGCAACTGTTGCTGTTCCTTCGTCCTCGGGCCTTTACAAGGATCGGGTGGCGTGGATGGGGAGGTCTTCTTCGTCGACGAGATGGAGGTCTCGCTCAAGAGGTCCAGTGGAGGTGTCTTCTGCACATGTACATGGGCGAGTCTTTTCTCAGCCCCTTCTTCTAGCGAGAGCTCGCATGCATTATCGTTCATTGCTCCTTCGATCTCCGAGAATAAGAAATTTGCTGTCTACGATGTGGAGGACATTGAGGAGCTTCAGGGTGCATGGGATCGCACCATTGTTGGGTACGTAGTTGACCTTAAAACATCTTTTATGCCTCTATTCTTTCATTAAGAGCAGATGGGGGGTGGTGGGGTTCGACTTGCACCTATTAGAAAATGGCTTTTTCTTATGCAAAATGGACAATGAAGAGGATGTTACCCGTATCCTAGAAGGGTTCTGGTCCATCCGAGGTCACCCTATGATTCTAAGAAGATGGAGAAAGGTTTGAGAATGGAGCTAGAGAGTTTGAAGAACATTCGGTGTGGGTTTCTATTCACCGTCTACCTATTCACCTCTGGTCCAAGAAGTTTATCTCTAAGCTTTGCAGTACTGTTGGAGAGCCGCTCTTCATGGACAGATTGACTGCTGAACGAAGGCGTCTATCCTATGCTCGCGCCTGTGTGATGGTTCTTCAGAAGTTGAACTCCCGAATTATATCAGCTACAAGGACCTCGATGGATCGCAACATGATCTTAAAATTTCTTACTCTTGGAAGCCAAGGAGATGTGGAGGATGTGGGATGTTCGGCCACCTTCATGGCCAATGCAAATCAGCTCCAAACAAAAATTCGAATTGCTCTCAGCAGGTCTATCGTAGGAAGGATCAGCAACCAAATCCGGTTCCTTCCTCCTTGGTCACGGGAAAGGAAGGTCTGCAATCTGCTAATATGGCAGGGGCGGATCTTTCTAAAGAGAAATCTGCAGAAAAAAGAAAATGGTGGATGATGGGAATCACAACAGATTGCTATCCTTGCGGGTATGGAAGTGGCTGAAGCTATTGAGGAAGGTGAGTTGGTTACTAAGAGTGATGATGCTAACGAGGTAGGTGAGTGGTTATTGGCAAGATGCGCTCAAGGATAGGGAAGAAGTTCCACTCAAGGGTAAGGAAGCTACTTAAGAAAGGATGGATAGCCACAAATCTAAGGAGGCAGGAAAGGAACTGGAAATATTCAAGGAAGGAAATGGAAATGCTCAAGTCAGGAAGGAGGTATCCTTACCTCCCCCATGCATGAACAAACCGCTGTTTGAAATAGATAGTAGCGAGGCAGAGATTTCATCAAGGAGTTCCAAAATGAGCAAGGTATTTTCTAAAGAAGGGGACAAAGATTACAACAAATCGCCAGGAAGCTTGGATGACATGAATAAGCGATTTGCTACTCTACATGCAGTGGATGAAATGGATAGAAGAAAGAAAGGAAACCAAGGTGTGCAAGCGCATGGAGCTACCTCCAAATTAAAGTCAAAGGATCTGAAACATGGGATCCAGTCACGAAATTAATGTTTCTTCTATGAAGATTATCAGCTGGAATGTTAGAGGTCTTAATAAAGTGTATAAGCGAATGGAGCTTAGGAGAATTATCATACAACATAAGTATGATATCGTTATCCTCTTGGAAACTAAAATCAAAGCCACAAATGTTGACATTTGCAAAGCTCAAATCTGGGGAGAGGCTAGCCTAATTCATAATAGTCATTGCTCTAATGGCAGAATTTGGGTTCTTGGAACCCGTTAATCTACTCTCTCCCCGAAAGGTAAAAGTCGGGTCCTGATGGCTTCCTAGCAGAATTCTTCCATCCACTTGGGATATTGTGGAGAAGAAGTTATTATGGCTGTAAAACACTTCTTTCATACTTCCAGAATGCTGAAGCAAATTAATTGCACCTTCATAGCACTTATTCCAAAAAATGATGGGGCGGACTCTTTGGACCAGTATAGACCAATTTCTCTTTGTAATTTCATTTACAAAGTCATCTCCAAGATTCTGGCCAACCGTCTGCAAAAGGTTCTTCACAAGCTCATTAGTCCAAACCAGGCGGCTTTTATCAAAGGGAGGTCAATCCATGATATATTCTTCTCACTAATGACATTGTCCGTGATCTCCACTCAAAATCTAAAGGGAATCTTCTTTGTTTCAAGGCTGATTTGAGGAAAGCATTCGACTCTATAAACAGAGAATTTGTTTACCACATGATGAGAGAAATGAAATTCCCTAACATTTGGATCAATTGGATTAGGAACTGCATTGAAAATCCTACTTTCTCTATCCTTTTTAATGGCTCCCCTGCTGGGTTTTTTCACAGTAATAATGGAGTTCGTCAAGGAGATCCCCTATCTCCTTATCTTTTCACCATAGCCATGGAAGGCTTTTCTTGTTTAGTTGAGGAAGCGGTCCTTAGAGGGGAGATTAAGGTCCCCCTTGCTGGAAATATGCATATATCTCATGTTGTTTTTGCTGACAACCTGATTATTTTCCTCAAGAATGATGTTACTTCAGCTGAGAATCTCATGGAAGTTATCAAGAATTTTTCTATCTGTTCGGGTCTTAATCTAAACAAGCAGAAAAGTAAGATTTTATGGGTGGTAGTGTCAAGCAAAAAGACAGGTTTCTGCAGATTCTGGGCGTCCAAGAAGGCGAGTTTCCAGTTCTTACCTTGGTCTCCCTCTGATTTCTTCATCCATAAAGAAAGTGCATTGCCTTCCTTGGTGGAAAAAATCACCAACAAGCTAAACTATTGGAAGAATAGGCTTCTATCAAAAGCTGGCCGCTTGGAGCTAATTCGATCTGTGCTTCAATCATACTCTGTATACTGGTCTACAACCTTATTCTACCTAAGGGCCTCATCACCCATATTGAGAATATTCTTCGAGAGTTCTTTTGGAAAGGTTGCTCGGATACTAAACCTTTGCACATGGTCAGTTGGAATGATATCTGCAAACCGAAGAAGGAAGGTGGGCTGGGCCTTAGGAAATTGCATGACTGGAATAGAGAAGCTTCTATAAAACTTCTTTGGACACTTTGCAAAGAAGAGATTCAATATGGATAGAGTGGATTTACAACAAGTACCTGCAAAAGCAAAACATCTGGCTTATCAAATCGAAGTCTCATTACTCTAGTGCTTGGAAAGGAGTTCTAAAAGAAAGGGAGTGGATCCAACACCAAATCAACTACTATATAGCTGATGGTTCTCATTTTAACATGTGGTATGATC
Organism: Colocasia esculenta; assembly: GCA_014218235.1. Classification (NCBI taxonomy): domain Eukaryota; kingdom Viridiplantae; phylum Streptophyta; class Magnoliopsida; order Alismatales; family Araceae; genus Colocasia; species Colocasia esculenta. The sequence goes on from CM024758.1 coordinate 82,898,199, forward strand.
CTTGGATTGCAGGTGAAAGTATTTTTCAGAAATATGGAGAGAGAGTTCGGCAAGACCTTGGAGCTAATAAAAACATAAAGATTGCTTCTTTCATCTCAAATGCAAATTGGAATCTACCTAATGCTATCTCCCATGAAATGCTATCTCTTTGGCCCACTATTCAAGAAATTCAGATCCATACAAGAGGGGAAGACGCCATCATTTGGAACCATAATGGTGGTCGGTTCACCATTGCCTCAGCTTGGAATGCTATTCGTACCGGTCACATTGAAAATCAGTTTTATAAGTGGATTTGGGCCTCTCTGAGTGCTCAAAAATTTAATATCTATCTTTGGCAAGTTGAGAAGAATAAGCTGCCTACTCATGACCAATTAAAATTAAAGGGTACCAGCTGGCCAGTCAATGTATTCTTTGCAGGACATATGAAGAAAGTCATAGCCATCTCTTCTTCCAATGTGAGTATACCAGATGGATTTGGCAGCAACTCCTTTTCAGATTTCATCTCCATCGGATGCCGGAGGATTCTATGGCAGAAGAACTTCAGAGATTAAATGGAAACTTCCACTCCAAAAACTCCACTTGGTCGCTAATTCAGCTTGCCCTTAAAGCTACGGTTTGGTGGATATGGCGTGAGAGGTGTATCAGAACTTTTCAAGGCAAGATAAGAACTAAAGTGCAGTTACTTTTAGAAATTTTATTGGACATCAAAATATGCATGGAGAACTCCAATATCAAATGCAAGTCTCGCAGAGAGAAAGACATCTTCATTCGATTCAATATCAATCAGATGTAATTTGATCTATCCTTTTCAGTCTTCTTACTCATAGTCCACAATCTGTGTGGTCATGAGTTGTTTATCTTGGTTATCCTACTGTTGAGAGTGGTGGAGTGAGACCATTCCACCTCTTTGAGGTGGGGTGCACTCTCCTACTCTCCTTTAGGAGCCTTTGCCTATGTATCAGTTTGATCATAGGTCTGTACATTTTTCTTTAATACAATACTTTATTACGTACCAAAAAAAAGTTAATCTACTCTCTTACTACTGTTGAAACTGTGGACCAGCTTATTCACCTTCATGGCACTCATTTGACTTCCGGGAAAGACTATCATATCTCTACCGTCTATGCTTCTAACTTTCATTATGAGCGTCTCCTTCTTTGGAAGGCTCTAATCAACCATTCGAAGCATTCTATTGGTAACTCTCCTTGGATTGTCATGGGAGACTTCAACTGCATTCGTTATATTTCTGAGAAGAGTGGAGGTAATCCTGTTCCTCAACATATGTTATCCTCCTTGAATGACATGATAATTGAAACAGGTCTAATGGATATGAAATCTGTGGGGAATGTGCTTTCTTGGTCCAACTGCTCTACTGGTGATAGGAGAATTGCTGCTAGACTGGATCGTTGTCTGATTAACGATCAGTGGTTATCTATCTATCCGGAAAGCTTGGTTGACTACAACTCTACTTACTTTTATGATCATTCCATGTTAATTGTGCAAACCTCTTTGCCCATCAACCACGGGTACAAACCGTTCAAATTCTTTAATATGTGGACTGGACATCCCCGTTATATGGATATTGTTAAGAATGCCTGGCAGAAGGACTTCAAGGGCTCTCCAACTTATATTCTGTGCATGAAGCTTAAAGAGGTTAAAATTGCCTTGCATAAATGGAACAAAGAAGAATTTGGTGATGTTATTGACTCCATCAAGAAGTATAGAAGCTCTCTCTCTCACGTTCAAACTCAGCTCCAACAAAACCCTTCAGATCATCATCTCATTGCTAAGAGAAGGAAATCAAAAGGGAATATATTAAAGCTATGGAAATAAAGGAAGCTTTTTACAAGCAGAAATCAAAGCAGAATTGGTTATCGTTGGGGGATTGCAACACTAAGTTCTTCCATGCTTCTTTTAAAGCCAGAAAAGCCATAAACACTATTACTAGATGCAAAGACTTGAATGGAAAAGACATTGTGGATATGGAGATTGTTAAGCAGCATTCGGTGCAATTCTTTTCCTCCTTGTTAAATCAATCTACTCAGGATTGGAGTCATGTCAACATTGAGCCTAGATTAAAGCTAGACGCCTCTGAAGATCTTGTATGGAAATCACGAGAGATGAAATCAAGAAAGTGTTTTTCAATCTCCAAAAGGTAAGAGTCCGGGTCCTGATGGCTTTCCTGTAGAATTCTTCCAGCATTCTTGGGACATAGTGGGTGACCAAGTGGTGGAAGCAGTTCAACACTTTTTCAGAATTCTAGAATGCAAAAGCAACTTAATTGCACCTTCATTGCCTTAATTCCTAAATCTGATGGAGCTGACTCCTTTGATCAGTATCGGCCAATATCTCTTTGTAACTTTGTTTACAAAATCATTTCCAAGATTCTGGCAAACCGTTTGCAGAAAGTTATTCATCAAATTATTAGCCCAAACCAAGCTGCTTTCATGAAAGGTAGATCGATCCATGATAACATTCTCATTACCAATGATATTGTCAAAGATCTCCACTCCAAATCAAAAGGCAATATTATGTGTTTTAAGGCTGATCTTAAGAAGGCTTTTGATTCTTTGAATAGAGATTTCATTTACTATATGATGACCAACATGGGATTTCCGGAAAAATGGATCAATTGGATCAGAAATTGTATTGAGAATCCCACTTACTCAGTTCTCCTAAATGGTTCTCCCACTGGATTATTTAATGGTAAAAATGGGGTCGGCAAGGAGATCCGTTATCTCCTTACCTCTTCACAATTGCCATGGAGGGGTTATCTTGTCTAATGGAGGATGCTGTCTAAAAAGGGAAAATTAAGGTCCCTTCAGCTGGTCATATGAAGCTTTCACATGTGGTTTTTGCTGATGATCTTATTATATTCTTAAAGAATGATGTGCAATCTGCCGTTAATCTTCGGTGTATGTTGAATGAGTTTGCTACTTGCTCTGGTTTGAAGCTGAATCATGATAAAAGTAAGCTTTTTATTGGTGGAGGAGTCATGAACAAGGAGGAGTTTCTTCAAATTCTGGAAGTAGGGGAACGATCATTACTTGTTCCTTACCTCGGCTTGCCCCTTTTTTTTTGGTCGGTCAACCAACGGAATGAATAAATTAATGATGAAGAGAGATTACAAGAACTAGTGAGATGAAAGACATCTCCTAGTCAAAACGGAATATAAGAAAAAGGGGAGTGTCACCACAGGCCGATGACAACCCTTAGAACACTAAAACAATGTGACACCACAGGTTGGGACTACATTGTATTATTTAGTTTAATATTGAATCTCTCAAAAAGAAGCTTTGACCGACCAGAAATAGCACAGGCAAGATGCCTTGCCTCAATACAGCTCCGAACATCATTGTTTATGGAGAGCACTGTATGAAAGTAAGAAGCTCTGATGTCATCAAAGGTCCTACAACATCTTTCTTTCCAAATCCACCAAATGGTAGTTCTAAAAAGAAGGCGGCTATAGAAGTACCAAGACCTTCAGTTTTGAAGCTCGATCTCAAAGCATGAATTTCCTCAAGAATAGATTTTCGTGGGGGTCTGTTAATGTTCATTCTCTTCAGCATTTCCTCCCAAACAGAAATGGAATATGGGCACTTGAAGAAAAGGTGGTCCTCACATTCTTCTTAAGCATAGCAAAGGATGCATCTGCTGGGAATCTGAAATCCACACTTCTTGAGATTGTTAATGGTTGGTAACTTATGAATGACAGCTTGCCAACAAGTAAGAGAGCATCTCTGAATAGTAGGACCTTTCCAAATCCAACTGTCCTAGCCAACCTTTTGACAGAAGATCACGAAGTAAGTTCCAAGCATTCTTAGCACTAAATCTGCCATGCTTCCAACTGATTTCATCAGAAGTGTATATAGGAATGTTCAGGATCAAGGGCCAAATATCAAACATCTCCGTGGAGGTAGAAGGAGGAAAAGTCCAGTGGCCGTTGCTTATGAAAAGGGAACAAGTGGCGTTCCTATAAATACCAAGATGCTGCCTAATGCGATCCCCAACCAGCATATAGAGACTTGTACCATTTATCCAAGGGTCATAGAAGAACTGAAGTTACTATCATGACCAACCTTATATGTGATGTGATGGAGTATCCAAGTACGTTGCTTGAGTATTCCTTTCCAGGCGTAGAATGATAAGGTTTCTGCTTCAGACTCCAAATATTTTTTTTGGTAATTAATATCGGAAATTGTATTGAACAAAGAGTCAATTACAAGGTAGAATCCATACTATCACAGGCCGATAGTTATGGATTGAGACCAAAAGTAATCACTTAACAAGAATGAAAAAGAGGACAGAAATCTCATCAAATCATCCCATCCTTAAGCTAAAATTTCTGATTATTCTCTTGGCTTTGATGGAAGCCGAGTGCCCATGAATATGAGATTCGGTTATGTGTCTGATGTCATTCAAAAGGAAAGAAGAACATGGACCGGGTACGACTGGAGGAGTCAAATATCCTAGCACATCTCTCCTTCCATATCCACCAAAGGGCAGCCGGAAAGTAACAAACACCACTACCTTGCTTTCACCTAAAGCAGAGACGCTACTAATCAAGCTTTCACACTCTGCTGGATGGTATCTTTGGGGAGTCTGTGGATATCCATTCAGTGCCCCTACACTTCTTGGATTTGGATACAGGTTCTTAATAGGTTGGATATCCACCGCCAACCAAGAAGCACTTTATATGCTGAAGGTGATAGTCTTCTTAGGAGCTTTCATGGATCGGGTGCTGGCACAGTTGTGGCGCTGGCTAGCTTCCGGGCTACTCTTGGTGGGTTTGGAAGGAAAGATGTTCAAGGATCTTTGACTCTAAGGAGCGCAGCAAAGTTCATGTTCTCCTTTCTATCTTATCTGATGTTAGACACATTACTGAGGGGCACATTAAGGAGATTCCTTCATCTACCAGATCCACCAATATTATCAAGAATTTTGCTCTCTCTTGACTGGAATCTACTGCTGGTTTACTCATATGCTTCTTCTTGTAACCTTTTCAATATGAGTTTTCTGATCCTTGTAATTCAGAACTATCGGCTTGTGATAGTTTGAATTGATCTACTTTGTACTTGTTCAATTTTATTAATACAAGTTTCCGGTATTAATTACCAAAAAAAATATGCAATAGCTGAATCCAAATCCAAGAACTATAAGGGCATTTAAAAAACAAGTGATCCGGTGCTCATCATGCTGTCTACACAGAACACAAATACTAGGTCCATGAATGCCACGTTTCTGGAGAACCTCAAAGGATGGGATCCTCCTCAACAAGCATTGCCAAGCGAAAAGAGATTGTTTTTGGCTGTAGGTCTCTTCCAAACAATGTGGTACCAATTTACTTTCGGATGAGCAGTTCTTGTTACATCATAAATCTGCTTGTTGGTAGCCGACCATTATTTAGTTTCCAAAGAATAGTATTGTAAGACCCTCGAATTTGTTGCATTATGGTATTGCATGTGAATACTTCATGTTTGTGTATGTATGTATGCAAATGTCTACGTAAGTACTAGTTAGTATACTATTGCATGCATGTGTATAAGTTAGATGTAAATAATGTATGAATGGTATGATGGTAGCATGTAATTGATAGTATACATAATGCATGTACTATATAGGTGTAAGTTGTGCATGGGTTCTGCATGTTTTGGAGTTCTGGCCGAAGGCCAGATTGGCGTCAATATCAATGGACGTTTGTGTTGTGTAGGCGTCAACCTATGGACGCCAACACTAAGTCCAGCGTCCAGCGATGTGGACGTTAATTTCTCTGACCTGCATGCGTTGCAGAGCCGGATTTTCATGAGCAAGCTAGCTCACCATTGGGGAGCTGTCTCCAACGGACTGAAAGGGCTCACATCAAACCTGCGGGAATGGGAGAGGCCTCTCTCCTATATCTGAACCCTTTGCAACCAGAAAACCTCTCTTGACTCTTTGCAAAGAGGAGAGAAAACCCTAGCTCGGAGCTGTGCAAAGACTGAACTTTGGAGGCTTCAATCCGGCGATCCAAGCTTCATCCGGCGTTCTATTGCAACTGGAGGCTAGAGGGAACCAAGGAGAAGGCTTCCCCGCCACTGGCTTAGCACCTGCATCGACCAAGAACCCGGAGGAAGACTTTCTAGGGAGCTTCTTGGGACTGCCCAAGGAGAGCTTCTCCGCCTTTAGATCCGTCTGGAGTATTTTCAGAGGCAAGTAACACTCACACTCCGTCCATGTAGATGTCAAGTAGGGTTTTATAAATTTATGTATTTTCCTCGTGTCCTAGATCCCCTTTCACCTTTGCATTTGGAGTTCGGTCTGTGTTTCTGCACAGACAGGAACTTGGCGTCAATGCCCTTGACGCCGAGATCCTGGTATGCGTCCAGCGATCTGGCCGTCCACTCCTGGAACGGCCAGAGACCGCCGCCAAGTTCGTCTGGACAGAAACAATGAACTGTTCTGCCCTTCTATATGATTAATTTCGACGTGTTTTGCGATGAGGATATAATGTAACTCTTATATGCTACGTATACTAGCTAATGTGATGAATGGGAGAATGAATGAACATTATTTTGTGGGTGGTGAATTTATTCGTCTATCTAATGGTATGCGAAATGAATGGCAATGTTATGCACCAAGATCCTAATGATCCGTGGCAAAGATTTGTTGCCCAAATTTGTTAGACCATGTATGTATGATTCTGTTTGTGTTCTGAGTTTCTGACATTTTCCCCATGCTTGTATGGTTATTGAAATTTCTGTTTTGGGGAAATAGAAATCATGCGTAGGTCATGTTAAATTTCCAGTAAATTGCGTGTTGCTCGGTAAATTCAGGAATAAATTCTGAGACCCTGTGCATGCTAGGGTGCAGACAGCGAGCTGTTAAAGTTGCGATTATGTTCAACTCCATGTTAATGCATTATGAATAATAATGTGAAATCGATGTTAAATTTTCTGTAACTTCATTTTGAGTCAGAAAAATCTTTAAATTTTCATGTGGGATCATAAACCTGAGATCAGCATGTGGTTAAAATTTAAAGTTATTTGGACAACTATATAGTGAAATATGAATTTTCTATGCGAGAAATGTGACAAGAAAAATGCATGCTAATGTGGGAATAATGGATATGTGTGTGTAATCTGATTTGTGCAAACTCTGAACCTGTAATCCTTGTTAACTGTAGAATCATGTTAGGAAAACAGAGCGCTTGTGTGAGTGAGAAAATGAATAAGAGGCAAGTGACATGTGTAAGATATGTGTTAAAAATCGGTAAATATGTAAATTGTGCCAAGTGTGATACTGCTTCCATAGAGGGCTGTGGAACCGTACCATGGAAAAGTCTCCATGGGAAGGTTCAATGTGTTGTGATCCTAAGGGCATTAGGATGAAATCCTGGAGTGGACAAGTACCACTGGTTAGGGTGGAGACTTGTTCTCCCGGTCTGCGCAGTCCAAGAGTCGTCGCTGTATTGCCTAGGTGACGTCTATGTGTATGTGATGTGATGTGTCCTTCTTATGGTGGTTTGGGCTATGTGTCACGGCACTAAAGTGTAAAATGTGAATGTGATTGTGATCATGTGCAAATTGTGTAGTGTGAACAATGTGTAAATGTGAATGTGTAAATGTGCAATGTGTAAAAGTGAAGTATGTGAATTAGAAATGTGTAAAAATGTGAAACCAAAATGTGAGGATGTGAAATTGAAACATGATATGATGATCTGAAATCATGTTAGAAAATCAATAAATGTGGTTATGATCATGTTTTATATGTGTACAATGCGTAGAATCTATGCTAGGGACAATCCTTACTTATGTGTAACCCATTCCATGTGTGTGTACTCTCACGTTGTGATTGTGATTTGAATGAGATGTAGCTTTCATGTGTTAGATTGTAAAGTGTGAACCATGTCAAAACAGCAAGCTTAAAGCATGTAAATTGGTTATGTGCATGTGTAAGAATGAGAGTAGTAACCATGTTAGCAAGGTTTTCTTTCAGGTATGTAAGCTAATCATGCTAAATTGCTTTCATGTTTTAGTTTGATTGAAAGTAGTACTTTCGTTGTGTGGAATGATTAGAGAGCATGTGATAGGAGATTTTAATTTAGGAAATCTGAAAGCATGAATCATGTGTTTCATTAGTAGAATTATCATGATAGGTTGTTTAATTCAATGACAAGCATGCTACACGATTGTGTCTTGTGAATATGTATGTAAAACCTGCTATGACATGTGCATGTATGGTATGTGTAGAGTTATTTGCTGAGTCTTTTAGACTCATTACTTGCTTCGGCGTACAGGTGTAGTAGGTGACACCCTTGGGGAGACCGTGGAAAGCGACTCCGAGCGCGGAGAGTAGCTAGTTTGGTGGAGCTTAGTCGTGACATTTTGGCATTTTGATGTATGTAATGGAAACATTGTACTAGCATTATTATGGAAAGGAAATGTTTAAGTGTGGACAATTATGTATTTGATTTTCAGCAATTTAATTATGTGACTTTTAGTTCTTTAAATGTTATCGAATCATGTATGTTAAATGTGGATGATGAATGAAATGAAGACAAGGTTCTTTTACTTCCGCTACTCTGTTCTAATATTCACGTGTATCTCAGCTGAATGTTATTGTTGGGTAAATGTCCCACTGTGGCAACGTTCACTATATCGACGTGGGTTGGTATAACCGTACCGATATAATGAGGGTCGCTACAGAGATTGGTATCAGAGAGACCGGTTGAGATTGCACATGAATATACATAAGTCATCATTGTCATTACATGCTAAGTCTACATAGAAATGTCCACATGTGTAGAATTGATTTATAATGACTGAAAATATAGATAAGAAAACGGTTAGGAAATAAATTAAAGTAGCTCTAATGGTGGCTAAAATTTATTACAGCCATGGCTTCGAGAGGTAGGCGTGGCGGAGCGCCGGCCCGTGAGGACGAGCCGAGACGTGAGGAGCGGGTGGAGCAGCAGGCCCCGGCACCGCAAGGTCCTGTACTTCCCCCACCGCCGTGTGGATTATGGAGTATTCATGCAAGGTCTGGTGCAAGCCATGCAGACGCAGGCTCATACCCAGGCAGCACTCCAGGCACAGTTGGAGGCTCAGGTTAGACTAATAAAATGATTAATAGTCTGTTTTATTTAAATTACGCGATGTTGTGTTGATTGTGAATTGCTTGTTGGGTACTGTAGCAGGCTCAAGTACCAGCTCAGGACCATGGTGGACCTTCTACCATGGAAAGATTCAAGAGGATGCTGCCACCTCTTTTAAGGGGGAGAGCGACCCATGTTGGCAGAAAGCTGGATGAGGGAGATAGAAAAGCTTCCGAGCCATCAGGTGTGCAGATGAGGATAAGGTCACATTAGCCACCTACATGCTACAGGTATGTTTAGGTTTATATGCTTGTATGTTTGTTAAGTAGATTTGTTTAGATGATGCTTATGAGCAGAGTACTGCAGGAAAGAGCTGATGTATGGTGGGCTTCATTGCTGCGTACCGGTTTGAGGACGGAGCTATTAATATTGCTGGGACGAGTTCGTGAGGCTCTTTCGGGCCAAGTTCGTCCCTGAGCATGTTCAAGATCGGATGGAGAATAGCCTCTCTTTGGCTCAAGGCTCCATGACCGTGCTAGAGTATGAGGCAAGATTCTCTGAACTCTCTAAGTATGCACCTCATATCGTGGCAGATGAGTGTAGGAAGACAAAGAAGTTCGTGATGGGACTCAAGCCATCACTGCGGACGAGACTCGTGGCGTTGACCACCGCACTTGGACGAGGCCCTTAGTGCTGCTTGTAGGCAGGAGGGCGAGATGGAGCAATACCTGAAGAGAAGAAGGCTTCGCAGAAGAGACCTGCAGCTACGTTCCAGCGACAGGATAAGAAGAAAGCGGTATACCAGACAAGCAGCGATCAGTGGCAGTCGGCAGTTCTCAGGTACCTTCTGTACATTCCCCTGGTGTGAAGAAAGAGTGTCCCCACTGTGGGAAGACACATGGTGGTACCGAATGTGGATGATTACGGGAAGGTGCTTGAAGTGTGGAAGCAGCGACCACAAGATCAAGGTTTGCGCAAGACTTCAGCAGGGAGTCCAGCGGGAGCGCCAGCCCCAGCGGTAGCGGCAGCAACGCCAGCTACAGGAAGACCAGGAAGGCCTCGAGCCCCAGCTCGAGTGTTTGCTTTAGCTCGCGAGGACGCCGAGCAGGCGGAGCATGTCACCGAAGGTACGATTTTACTTCTAGGTGTGCACGCTCGGGTTTTGTTTGATACAGGTGCTACTCACTCGTTCATTTCCGAGCGGTTCGCTAGGCAGCTAGCCCTAGAGTCAGGTGTAAAGTCTGAGGATTTAGAGGTCCCTTTGTCTGTGCACACCCCTGCGGGTACGGTATCGACTAGGAAGTGCATTCCGTCGCTACCTGTGTGCATTGAGGATAGAGTCCTAGAAGGGTGTTTCTTCTTGCTAAAGATGAAGGACTATGATGCTATTCTTGGTCTGGATTGGCTAGAGGAGCACTATGCGTTAGTGGATTGTCGTCGGAAGAGGATTGTTTTCCGCATTCCTGGTGAAGATGAGTTCTCTCACCCCTTGCCAAGGAATCTGGCGGGAAAGATGGTCATCTCTGCCATGAAGGCGATGCGCATGGTAAACAAGGGTTGTGACGCTTTTCTTGCCAGCGTGGTACTAGTGCCAGAGGCTGTTGAGTCACCTACTCTTGCAGAGATTGAGGTAGTGCAGGATTTTCCAGATGTCTTTCTTGATGACTTGTCTGGATTGCCACCGGATATAGAGATAGAGTTTACCATAGAGTTGCTTTCGGGCACCTCTCCTATCTCGAAGGCTCCATATCGGATGGCACCTGCGGAGTTAGCCGAATTAAAAGCAGTTGCAAGAGTTGCTTGATAAGGGATTTATTCGCCCTAGTGTTTCCCCTTGGGGCGCACCTGTATTATTCGTCAAGAAGAAAGACGGGTCACTTAGGTTATGCATTGACTACAGGAAGCTGAACCAAGTGACTGTAAAGAACAGGTATCCTTACCTCGTATTGATGATTTGTTTGACCAGTTGCGGATGCATCAGTCTTTTCTAAGATTGATCTGCGATCTGGTTATCATCAGTTGAGGATTCGGAGTGAGTATGTGTCCAAGACGGCGTTTAGAACCCGTTATGGACATTATGAGTTTTGGTTCTTCCTTTCGGATTGACCAACGCCCCTGCAGCGTTCATGGATCCATGAACGGGTGTTTAGGCCTTATCTAGATAGCTTTGTCGTAGTGTTTATTGATGATGTTTGGTCTACTCTCCGGACGAGGCCACACACCGTCAGCATTTGAGGGTAGTGTTAGAGGTTCTTCGTGAGCACAAGCTGTATGCTAAGTTCAGCAAGTGCGATTTTTGGTTGCGCGAGGTTCATTTCCTCGGGCATGTTATCTCCGGTCTGGTGTAGCAGTGACCCAGCAAAGGTCCAGGCTGTTATGGATTGGGAGATTCCCCAGACCCCTTCGGAGATTCGTAGTTTTATTGGTTTAGCTGGTTACTATCGGCGATTATTGAGGGATTTTCATCCATCGCCGCCCCTTTGACTCAGCTCACCAGAAAGGGAGTGAAGTTTTTTTGGTCCGAGAAGTGTGAGAGTAGTTTTCAATTGTTGATGACTAAGCTCACGTCAGCCCCGTGTTAGTCTTACCGAGCGGTGTAGAGGGTTTTGCTATCTACACGGATGCGTCTTGGATGGTTTAGGCTGTGTGCTCATGCAGCAAGAAAGGGTAGTGGCTTATGCTTCTCGTCAGTTGAAGGAGCATGAGAAGAACTATCCGACTCATGACTTGGAGCTTGCAGCAGTGGTTCATGCACTAAAGATCTGGAGACACTATCTTTATGGTGTCAGATTTGAGGTGTTTACCGACCACAAGAGCTTGAAGTATCTTTTCTCCCCAAAGGATTAAACTTGAGGCAGAGAAGATGGATTGAGTTCTTGAAGGACTATGACTTCGACCTTCAGTATCACCCTGGGAAGGTGAATGTCGTAGCGGATGCTTTGAGTAGAGAGGTCATCTCTCCAGCAGGATTGGAAGATGTTGGAAGATGCGGCTTGCGCGTTGACTGAGTTAGAGCCATCACTATGCCAGGCTTTGTAGCTCAGTTATCCCTTAGGTCCTCGATTTTGGATGAGGTGATCGAGCAACAGGAAGCCGACCTAGACTCTTAGAGTTAGTGGGCAAGGTAGGCATTGCTCGCGATGAGGACGGTGTGATTAGATTCCATCACTGTGTTTGTGTTCCTGATTTAGTAGATGTCCGTGAGCATGTGTTAGCGGAGGCTCATAGATCGCGATTCTCTATTCATCCGGGTAACACTAAGATGTATCAAGATCTGAAGAGATCATTTTGGTGGTCCGGCATGAAGAAGGATGTAGCAGATTATGTGTCTAGGTGTTTGGTGTGTCAGCAAGTAAAGGCCGAGCGACAGCGACCATCCGGCCTTGTGCAAAGGATGGAGATCCCAGTGTGGAAGTGGGAAGCTGTCACTATGGACTTGTTTCGGGTTTGCCTCGATCTAGAAGGGGTAATGACTCGATTTGGATAGTTGTAGATAGATTCTCTAAGACTGCTCATTTCTTGCCTATGAAGAAGAAGCAGTCAGTAGAGAGTTTAGCTAGATTGTATGTTAGTAGTGTCATTAGATTGCATGGTGTGCCGAAGTCGATCATTTCGGATCGAGATCCGAGATTCACTTCGAGGTTATGGAAGGGTCTTCAGGATGCTTTAGGCTCGGAGCTGAAGCTCAGTTCGCGTTTCATCCCCACTGATGGACAGTCCGAGAGGACTATCCAGACGCTCGAGGATATGTTGAGGCGTGTGTTCTGGATTGGAAGGATGATGGGAGCGTCATTTACCTCTTGTGGAGTTCGCATACAACAATAGCTTTCATGCGAGTATTAGTATGGCTCCATTCGAGGCGTTGTATGGTAGGCCTTGCAAGATCTCCTTTATGTTGGGAGGAGACCGGTGATAGGCAGTTGATCGGACCGGAGTTAGTTCAGGAGACTGGATAAGGTCCAGCTTATCAGAAAGAGGCTTGTTGCGGCCCAAGATAGGCAGAAGAGTATGCCGACAATAAGAGAAAGGATTTGGAGTTCGAGGTTGGCGATCATGTCTTCTTGAATATCGCCTACTCGAGGAGTCGTCAGATTTGGCAGGCATAGTAAGCTGAGCCTAGGTTCATTGGCCCATATGAGATTCTCAGACGTTTGGGCAGCGTGGCATATGAGCTAGCCTTACCCCCAGCTTTGGCTGTAGTGTTCATCCCGTTTTCCCGTTTCGATGCTCAGGAAGTATGTCCGAGATCCGTCACATGTGATTAGTCATGAGCCAGTGGAGATTCAGCCAGATCTTTCGTATGTCGAGCAACCAGTAGCTATTCTTGACCGGAAGGTTCAGCATCTCCGGAACAAGAGTATTGCGTCGGTGAAAGTTCTCTGGCGGAACTTCTCGCGAGAGGAGGCTACTTGGGAGCTTGAGGATGCGATGAAGAAGAAGTATCCCCTTTTGTTTGAGTAGTGTCGTTCTAACTTCGAGGATGAAGTTTCTTTTAAGGGGGAGAGGGTGTAAGACCCTCGAATTTGTTGCATTATGGTATTACATATGAATACTTCATGTTTGTGTATGTATGTATGCAAATGTCTACGTAAGTACTAGTTAGTATACTATTGCATGCATGTGTATAAGTTAGATGTAAATAATGTATGAATGGTATGATGGTAGCATGTAAGTGATAGTATACATAATGCATGTACATATATAGTGTAAGTTGTGCATGGGTTCTGCATGTTTTGGAGTTCTGGCCGAAGGCCAGATTGGCGTCAATATCAATGGACGTTTGTGTTGTCGGCGTCAACCTATGGACGCCAACACTAAGTCCAGCGTCCAGCGATGTGGACGTTAATTCTCTGACCTGCATGCGTTGCAGAGCCGGATTTCGGGAGCAAGCTAGCTCACCCATTGGGGAGCTGTCCCAACGGACTGAAGGGCTCACATCAACCCTGCGGGATGGGAGAGGCCTCTCTCCTATATCTGAACCCTTTGCAACCAGAAAACTCTCTTGACTCTTTGCAAAGAGGAGAGAAAACCCTAGCTCGGAGCTGTGCAAAGACTGAACTTTGGAGGCTTCAATCCGGCGATCCAAGGCTTCATCCGGCGTTCTATTGCAACTGGAGGCTAGAGGGAACCAAGGAGGAAGGCTTCCCCGCCACTGGCTTAGCACCTGCATCGACCAAGAACCTGGAGGAAGACTTTCTAGGGAGCTTTGGGACTGCCCAAGGAGAGCTTCTCCGCCATTTAGATCCGTCTGGAGTATATTTTCAGAGGCAAGTAACACTCACACTCCGTCCATGTAGATGTCAAGTAGGGTTTTATAAATTTATGTATTTTTCCTCGTGTCCTAGATCCCCCTTTCACCTTTGCATTTGGAGTTTGGTCTGTGTTTCTGCACAGACAGGAACTTGGCGTCAATGCCCTTGACGCCGAGATCCCTGGTATGCGTCCAGCGATCTGGCCGTCCACTCTGGAACGGCCAGAGACCGCCGCCAAGTTCGTCTGGACAGAACATGAACTGTTCTGCCTTCTATATGATTAATTTCGACGTGTTTTGCGATGAGGATATAATGTAACTCTTATATGCTATGTATACTAGCTAATGTGATGATGGGAGAATGAATGAACATTTATTTTGTGGGTGGTTGAATTTATTCGTCTATCTAAGTGTATGCGAAATGAATGGCAATGTATATGCACCAAGATCCTAATGATCCGTGGCAAAGATTTGTTGCCCAAATTTGTTAGACCATGTATGTATGTTCTGTCTGTGTTCTGAGTTTCTGACATTTTTCCCCATGCTTGTATGGTTATTGAAATTTCTGTTTTGGGGAAATAGAAATCATGCGTAGGTCTGTTAAATTCTAGTAAATTGCGTGTTGCTCGGTAAATTCGGGAATAAATTCTGAGACCCTATGCATGCTAGGGTGCAGACAGCGAGCTGTTAAAGTTGCGATTATGTTCAACTCCATGTTAATTGCATTATGAATAATAATGTGAATCGATGTTAAATTTTCTGTAACTTCATTTTGAGTCAGAAAAATCTGAAAATTTTCATGTGGGATCATAAACCTGAGATCAACATGTGGTTAAATTTTAAAGTTATTTGGACAACTATATAGTGAAATATGAGCTTTTCTATGCGAGAAATGTGACAAGAAAAATGCATGCTAATGTGGGAATAATGTGATATGTGTGTGTAATCTGATTTGTGCAAACTCTGAACCTGTAATCCCTGTTAACTGTAGAATCATGTTAGGAAAAATAGAGCGCTTGTGTGAGTGAGAAAATGAATAAGAGGCAAGTGACATGTGTAAAGATATGTGTTAAAAATCGGTAAATGTGTAAATTGTGCCAAGTGTGATACTGCTTCCATAGAGGGCTGTGGAACCGTACCATGGAAAAGTCCCCATGGGAAGGTTCAATGTGTTGTGATCCTAAGGGCATTAGGATGAAATCTTGGAGGTGGACAAGTACCACTGGTTAGGGTGGAGACTTGTTCTCCCGATCTGCGCAGTCCAAGAGTCGTCGCTGTATGCCTAGGTGACGTCTATGTGTATGTGATGTGATGTGTCCTTCTTATGGTGGTTTGGGCTATGTGTCACGGCACTAAGTGTAAAATGTGAATGTGATTGTGATCATGTGCAAATTGTGTAGTGTGAACAATGTGTAAATGTGAATGTGTAAATGTGCAATGTGTAAAGAGTGAAGTATGTGAATTAGAAATTGTGTAAAATGTGAAACCAAAATGTGAGGATGTGAAATTGAAATCCATGATATGATGATCTGAAATCATGTTAGAACAACAATATAAATGTGGTTATGATCATGTTTTATATGTGTACAATGCGTAGAATCCATGCTAGGGACAATCCTTACTTATGTGTAACCCATTCCATGTGTGTGTACTCTCACGTTGTGATTTGAATGAGAATGTAGCTTTCATGTGTTAGATTGTAAAGTGTGAACCATGTCAAAACAGCAAGCTTAAAGCATGTAAATTGGTTATGTGCATGTGTGAAGAATGAGTAGTAACCATGTTAGCAAGGTTTTCTTTCAGGTATGTAAGCTAATCATGCTAAATTGCTTTCATGTTTTAGTTTGATTGAAAGTAGTACTTTCGTGTGTGGAATGATTAGAGAGCATGTGATAGGAGATTTTAATTTAGGAAATCTGAAAGCATGAATCATGTGTTTCATTAGTAGAATTACCATGATAGGTTGTTTAATTCAATGACAAGCATGCTACACGATTGTGTCTTGTGAATATGTATGTAAAACCTGCTATGACATGTGCATGTATGGTATGTGTAGAGTTATTTGTTGAGTCTTTTAGACTCATTACTTGCTTCGGCGTACAGGTGTAGTAGGTGACACACCTTTGGAGGAGACCGTGGAAAGCGACTCCGAGTGCGGAGAGTAGCTAGTTTGGTGGAGCTTAGTCGTGACATTTTGGCATTTTGATGTATGTAATGGAAACATTGTACTAGCATTATTATGGAAAGGAAATGTTTAAGTGTGGACAATTATGTATTTGATTTTCAGCAATTTAATTATGTGGACTTTTAGTTCTTTAAATGTTATCGAATCATGTATGTTAAATGTGGATGATGAATGAATGAAGACAGTGTTCTTTTACTTCCGCTACTCTGTTCTAATATTCACGTGTATCTCATCTGAATGTTATTGTTGGGTAAATGTCCCACTGTGGCAACGTTCACTATATCGACGTGGTTGGTATAACCGTACCGATATAATGAGGGTCGCTACAAGTATCATCACAGCCTTCATGGTGGGGAATACGAAGGATCTGAGGCCAGATATCCAACATCTCACCAGATGTTGGAGGAGGGAGACACACCAGCGACCATTTCGAATGAAAGTGCTAACAGTTGCATTGATGGCAACCCAAAAAGAAATCTGATGTAATCACACCCAAAGAGGAAAGGGATTGGCCATCAATCCAAGGATCTTCCCATAAATTGAAAGTATTACCACTTCTAATCTTGAGAGCTAGAAAGTGCCGCAACACATTCCTAACTTGAAGAATGCCCTTCCACGCCTGTGAGTGGTAAGTATGAGAGTGGGCCGACCGATAGAAGTCTTATTTAGATATCTGCTCCTCACCCAATTTGTCCATAGAGTATCATGATTATTAATAATTCTCCACAGCTGCATGGAAATAGCAGAACGATTCCAAGTATCAATTCTCCGAATACCCAGGCCCCCTTCTTCTTTAGGACGACATAACCAATCCCACTTGATGAGATGGAAAGGTTTATAGTCTCCAGAAGCATGCCAGAAGAAATTTCTCATCATTCTCTCCACTTCACCCATAGTTTCCTTGGCAAGATAAATGCAACAGCCCAATTGATAGCTAAGAGTTTAAAACCGATCTAATCAGCTCCAGTCTTCCATCTTTAGGGAGTAATCTAGTCTTCCAAGAAGCAATGCGGTTCTTAATTTTTTTGATGATAGGATTGCAGTGAGAACCATTGAGGCTGGTGGAAAAAAAAGAGAAGACCCAAATAGGTAGACGGTAATTTCCTTCCTGAACTTTCAAGGCATTAAGGAGAGGTCATTTGTGATCAGTCTTGGCTCCAACAAAAACCTTACTTTTGGCAGCATTTAATGAAGTCCAGAAAGCCATAGAAGACTTCAAGGATATTGGATATTCAACAAGCAAAGAGAGTTTAGGCTTTAAAAAGATCAGCAAATCATCTGCAAACATCAAGTGAGACACCTTAACATTGCCAAAGGTTGGAACATGTAAATAGCCATCTTTCACTTTTTGCTCAATCAGAATGGAAAGCCCCTCCATAGCAACACAGAAAAGGTAAGGTGATAACGGATCTCCTTGCCGGATGCCATTACTTGAATGGAAGAAGCCCACAGGACTGCCATTAAGAAGAACAGAAAAACTTGCAGAATTAATGAGAATACCTATCCAATCCACCCATTGATCTGGAAATCCCATCTTCCTGAGCATAACCAGAATGAAACCTCTATGAACCAGATCAAAAGCCTTTCTTAGGTCTCCACCTCATACATAGGAGATTACCTCGATGCTTGGAATGAAGATCTCTGACAATGTCATTAGCAAGGAGAATACTATCTTGGATCTTACGGCCCTTGATAAAGGCAGACTGATGCTTACTAATCACGCGCGGCATATACTTTTGCATACGGTTTGCAATCAGCTTGGTGATGATTTTGTAGGAAAAGTTGCCAAGGATATAGGCCGAAACTGATTAAAGGAATCTGCAGTATCAGTTTTGGGAATGAGTGAGATGAAAGTATGGTTTACCTGACGAAGCCAACTCCCACCCTTGAAGAAGTACTTAACAGCAGCCATCACATCGTTACCCACAAGCTCCAACATAACTGATAAAAGTCAGCCGGAAAACCATCAGGACCTGGGCTTTTATTCTTTGGAGCAGTCATGACAACATCCTTGATCTCTTCATTGGTGAAAGGTCTCATAATAGAAGAACGATCCTCCTCATTCAGCATTGTATCGGGAGAGAAACTAGGAGGTTCATAATGATGTTGCTGGTTGGAAGACCAACTATAGAATTCAATAGCATGATCTTGACCTGCAGCAATTATCCGTAATACTTCCATCCGGGAGTTTGCAACTCCTAATAGTATTAACCATCCTTTCCCTTTGATGCTAGCATAGAAAAATTTGGTATTATCATCAGCCTGAGTAAGCCAGTGTGCTTAGCTCGCTGTTGAGCATAATCTTCCTCCATGGCAAGACAAGCAAGATAGTCATCCGAGCTTGAGCCTCCCTACTGATGCAACTGTCATTCAGGGGTCATCCACTAACTCTTCTTGAACCTTGTGATAATTTTCACCAGCATTAGCTATTTTTCGATAGATAAGCCCAATTCAGAACGATTCCAATCTTTTAAAGCATTCTTGACTGCTCGAAGCTTTTGGCAACGAACAAAAGAGGAGTACCCTAAAGTGAGTAGCCCAAGCTTGCTCACAATTGGAAGGAAGCCATCATGCTTCGACCACATAGTAAAGAATTTGAAAGGTTTGGGCCCAGTAGCAACAGGTTTCTTCAGTGAAAATAATAAGTTGAGCATGATCAGACAACACTTGACTCCCATAAGAACTATAGCTATCAGGAAATGAGTTCATCCAAGTTGATTGATCAGGGCTCTGTCCAGCCTACAAGCAATTCTTTTAGCACCCTCAGACCGATTACACAAGAGAAGATGTTCCCCACACTCTTCAATCATCAAAGGAAGCTAATTCAATACAGTATGAAATCACGAAGCATTGCTGGAATAAGCTTCCGGCCTCCCTTTTCTCCTGAGGAAAGCAGACAATTGAAATCACCAGCGGAGGAGCCAAGGAGATGAGATGTGTTATGAAAGGTCAACTATCTCACGCCAAAGGAATTGCCTCTCATAAGAGAGATTTGAACCATAAACAACAGTTAAGTGAAAATTTTTTCCGGAAGAGACTTCAGTACAATCCATATGAATGAGCTGAGAGGTAATTTTGACACAGTTAAGATGGACAGTATCACCATTCCAGAGAACCCAAATTCTGCCACCTTGATGCTCAGAATAATTATGACTATGTTAAGATGCTTCAGACTCCAAATAGATTCCTTCTTCAGATACTTGTGTCGAACCCAATTAGCCCAAAGAGAGTTAGAGTTCTGCAGAAAATCCCAAAAATTTTACTAGCACATGCAGGTTCCAATCCTTCAATCTCCGAATGCCCAGCCACCTTCAGATTTCGGTGTGCAGATATTCTTCCAGCTCACCATATGGGGTGAGCGTTGAGAGGAGTGCCCATTCCATAGAAGTTGGACAAGATAGTATCAATCTCCTTAAGAATAGCAGCAGGAAGGGTGAAGGAAACTGACCAGTAAATCGAATAAGAAGAAAGCACTGACTTGATAAGTTCCAGTCTACCAGCTCGAGATAGCATACAAGTACGCCAAGATTCAATTCTTCTCTTAATTTCTCAATGATCGGTTGGTAGTGGACTTTATTAAGAGAGGTAGTAACAAGAGGAAGACTCAAGTAGGTTGTTGGCAGTTTACCTTGCGGCACATGCAAAACAGATTGGATCTTTTTTGTGTTTTTCACATGACCACCCAAGTATATCCTGCTCTTATTGGAGTTAAGTTGGAGACCAGCAAAACTATAAAAATCCTCCAGCAGCCGATTAATGACAATGGCAGAAGACACATCATCCTTGAAAAAGAGAATGAGGTCATCTGCAAAAATGAAGTGAGAAATGGGTACACTACCCGCAGATGGAACTTTGATAGATTTATCTTGAACAGCAGCTTCAATAAGACATGTAAAACCTTCTACGGCAATAGTAAATAGATAGGGAGAAAGGGGGTCTCCTTGACGAATACTGCAACGACCCACTTCCACCTGGTACGGTTTATACCACCCACGTCGGATGAGAGCAAGCCGCTACAGGGGAGAATACCCCAACAAGTAACAAGTGAGCTGAGATATACACAAATAGAATTGAATAAATGCAACGGAATTTAAATAAATCTTATTCCATCAACTTTCAAATCCACATACCACAGTCTGTATAGTTCAACAAGAGATAACATAAACGCAATATTTTCCAAATACATAGCCGACTCCAAGTACATTTGATCAAATTCAAATTTCAATTGTAGCATTACATACTATGAAAGATAAACTACAAGTCTTCAATCACTTAGTCCAACTCCACTTCAAATCTTGCTAGCTCCTCCGCTGCTAATTTCCTGAAATGTTTAGCAAGAGTGAGTCTACACAATAGACTCAGCAAGTAACTTAAGATTCAATACATACATGCTTTTTATCAATTAATACAATAAAATTTCAGCAGTTAATATCATACAAGATCACGCTCTAACCTGAATAATTGCACAGGAATTTCATTAAACAATTATCCTAACACATGTAAAACTAAATCTAACAAGATCACTAACATCATGGTGTCATTAACACGAGTAAAATATACACTCACACGTTTTATACTTTACCCAAGTCATTGTAAAGTTTGCACAACTAAACCATGGAAACATATACAAGATAGGTAGCACTCCTAGCATGATTTCTAACTCACTTCGCATGCAATCATAACAATTTACTTCACATTTAGCTTGCTGATTTTATACAAATTTTATCACATTCATATTACTTTGCATAGGGATCACTTTTAACTACACAACATAATACTAAACACATGTGCATCCAATAATTCAAATTCCATGAATATGAAAGCATATACTTACATTTGGTACTAATAGTAACATCACTTTTAGCATTTGACAATTAATACATCAACACATACACACACACATTTATACACATCAATAAAAAAATATCAATTAACACTATTGTCATTTACACTTATACTATTTCTCATTACATACAACCATATGATTAACCTTGGCTTTCACATACACTCACTTTGTTCTATCACACAATACTTATACACATTTCCCATTAATTCCTCTTTCACATTCACACACTTCTTATCATTTCACTTTTGCACATAACATGTGCCACATTTACACATATCTCGCACATACCTTGTGCTATGAACACATATCACTTTTCACATCACACTTATGCTCATTTTCACATAATGCCAAGACACAGCCCAAACCACCATTAGACAATCACATAACACACACATTCACATTCACGTACTACTAATCACCGGCACAGTGACAAGTCTTAGTTCCTGCAGAAACCGGGAAAGCCCTTCCCACCATTACCAGTGGAACTTGTCCACCTCCAGGATTTCACAAGACCCTTTGCCAGGGTATACACTTTATCAAGACCCTTCTCTAGGGTATCACATATCATATTGAGCTTTCCCGTAGGGGCACTACTACAGTACAGCTCCAAGCATCTAAGGTGGCAGTGTCTTATGGGCACCATTGTTTTCTTTCTCTTGTCCATTTAAACCCTTTTATACACACATAAGCTTTCATTTACTGATTTTAACCTTACTATTGCAACTGCCAAATAATCATAATATAGATTTAATCATACTGAATTTACTGAATCACATCAAATCACAATTACATGCTCACATAGTCATTTTTCTCATTAAAAATCCATAACAATACTTACTGTCATCAAAATAACATGAGATTTTAACCACAGACAAATTTCAGGTTTATAATCACTCATGCAAATTTCTAGATTTTTCTGATCATATTACATTTACAGAAATTAAAACATTCAGTTTCATGCTATTCATAATTCATTTAACATGGAACATAACACGAACATCAGGTTTAACAGTTCACAGCCCTGATCCTAACATACTCATCATCACAGGAATTTTCCCCGGATTTATTGCACAATACACAATTTACTGTAAATTTTACAAATCCTACGCATGTCTTCTATTTCCAAAATAGAAATTTACAGTAAATCCACAGTCATGGAAAAATTCTCAAAATTTCAGGGCATGGACTGATACATATACACATGGTATAGAAAAATCTAGGGCATTTAATTCCTCAGGAATCATGTAGACAGTAGGTGAACATGCATAATCCATTTTTCCCAACATGTATTTCAATAATCTAAAAATTTATGCCATCCACAGAAAACACAGAAATTTCCACACACATCACATTATCTATTTTACATAACATATAAAAATTACTATATCCTCATTGCGAAAACACATCGAAAATAATCATCTACCAGAAGAACAGCTCACTGTTCTATCCTGAAGAACTTAGCGGCAGTCTCTGGCCGTTCAAGGTTTCGACGGCACGATCGCTGGACGCCGACGGGAGATCTTGGCGTCAAGGGTATTGACGCCAAGTTCCTGTCTGTGCTCTTAACCGAACTCCAAATACGAGTGAAAAGGAGGATCCAGGACACGATTTAAAATCCACAAAATTTGCTGGGACCTAGGGCACATGTATAGGATTGAGATCTATAGGTTACTTGCCTTTCTAAAAACCTCCAAGGGATCTATGTTGCTGTTGAAGCTCTCCTTGGGCAGTCCCAAGAAGTCTCCAAAACTTCCTTCCTCCGGTTTCTCAGTCGATCTCCTCAGCAAGTTGGGGTCGGGGAAGCCTCCCTCTAAGCTTCAGCTAGCTCCTGGTTGCTGCAGATGGCCGGATGAAGCTCCAATCCGCCGGATCAAGGCATGCAAAGCTAGGGTTTTTCTCTCCTCTTGCAAAGAGCCAAAGAGAGCTCTTGGGTTGCAAGGAGGGGTTGGTTTATAGGAGAGAGACCTCTCATCCCACGCAGATGGTGATGTGAGGGCTTGATAGCCGTTGGGGACATCTCCCCAATGGCTGGGGTTGCTTGCCCCCGGATTTCGGGTCTGCTGCGCACTGAGTTTCAGGGAGCTAGACGTCCACATCCATGGACGGCTACATTAGGGTTGGCGTCAATCGATATGGACGCTGACATATCATGGGCGTCCATCCATGTTGACGCCAAGACACTCTTCTGCGCAGAACTTAAAATCATGCAGAACCATGTTCAGCTTATACATATATACATACAATGTATGTAACATAGTATACACACTATCACACCATGCATTCAAACCATGTTTACCATATAATTATTCACATGCATACATAAGCACAACTAGCTAATACGTACGTAGATATCTACCTACGCGTACGTGATGTTTTACATAAGCATGACTCAACATGCGGCAAAATAAAGTGACAAGAATTGCGAGGGTTTCAAAATCATTAGGAGGCAATATGAATTAAGTTAGCTAGGAATAATCTATTCAATAAAATAGTTCTTGCTTGCACTCACTTGATTTGGCATATATATATAGCATACACACACGGATGTAACATACTTATGTACATTATGCACGAAATAGATAGATACCACATGCACACCGGTAACTAGATTAAACTTGCACAACATTACTTAAGTACTATATGCATGGGATTTTTAATATACACCGTATGCACAATTTAGCTAATTGCCTATTCTCACCTAATTGTCATAAAAATACATGCATGTTATTCATGAGGAATGTAGAATTACAATATACACTACTAAATACACCTACCATACTTGCACTCTATATGTACATGCAATGTACGAAGTACAATGTACACATTAACTACACCATGCAAATAAACAACGTTTACAACTAAACATACACATGCATACCTAGGTATACCAAGGGTATTATGTAGCATTAGTGTACAATTATCACATCCATAAAATAACATACATCCACGCATGTACACATGCAAAATTTATAATTATAATTTGCACCATTTTCATGCACGCCATTTATGCAAGAACAAGCAAACATCATATACATAAAATATATGGGAAAGAAAAGGAAATTTCGGGCCTTATACCCTCTCCCCCTTAAAAGAGATCTTCGTCCTCGAATCGGATCACGTACCCTTGATGACATCTCGTTGCCGCTTCTAGTCCACTTAGACCGGTGCCTAATTTCCTACCGATGGCTTCCTTACTACTGGAACATCTCGGGGAATAAACCTCTTCTTCTGATTCGGACAGTCTTTAATCCGATGATTCTTGCTACCACACTTGAGACATCTTCCAACCTCGTCCAACATACGTCTCTGCCGTGGCGCTTGCCACAATGCACACATATGGGCTTCTCATTGCTGGCCAAAACTACTGACTGAAAGGTTGATTCTATTGGTATCATAGTTGGTTGCTGTCCTTTCATGAGCTTCTTCATCTTCCTCTTTTGCCGTTGAAATGGTTCTGGTAACATTTCTAATCGGGCTTTCTTCTCTGCCAAGTATAACTCCATCTCACTCTCTTGTCTGCACGCCGCGCTAAGAGCTACATCCATAGTTCTAAGGTCAAACGCCGCCAGTCTGGCTCTCATGACGGTCTAAGCCCCATACAAACTTCCTTGCCTTGCGCCTCTCATCGACAACTATGTGTGGTGCATATCTAGTTCTGCAAATCTAGCCTCATACTCCAAAACTGTCATTGATCCCTGAGTCAATGCTAAGAATTCCTGCTCCATTTTGTCCTGCATATGTTCAGGAACATACTTGGCCTGAAACATCCTTACGAAATCTTCCCAATAACTTCTAGCTCCCCCCTCAAACCGCGTGCGAAGAACGGAAGTCCACCACACATCCGCTCGCTCCTGAAGCATGTATGCCGCCAAACTGATCTTGTCATTCTCTGCACACCTGATGGCTCTGAATATCTTTTCGATTTCCCTGAGCCAACTTTCTGCAACTAACGGCTCACTCTCCCCCTTAAAAGAGTAGAGCCATCCTCTTGAACCTCTCCATGACTGATACACTCCTAATCCACGGTCCTGCTGAGCTGGTGCTGGAACCTGAGCCTGAAACTGAGTTGAAGAGCCGCTTGTATTTGCGCTTGAGTCTGTATTGCTTGTACAATCCCTTGCATGACCGTACCATAATCAGCCAACGGTGGCGGGGGTGGCGCAGGCGATCCTTGAGGTGCTGGTACTTCATGCTGCTCTCTGTCAGTCCTACTTAACTCTTCATCCCGAATAGGTAAGCTCGAACGTCGAACCTCTCTAGCCATTGCTACAAAATAAACATCAAGTTAAACTCCATTTACCCTATACCTACATGTTATCATGTATTTATCTTACTACTTTTATAGTACTATCTTAATTATTCCTTGGATCTGGCTATCCACTACAAAGACTTAGAGATGCGATTTAGTTGATGGCCATTTATGTATAATCTCAACCCAAAGGCTCTGATACCATCTCTGCAACAACCCACTTCCACCCGGTACGTTATACCAACCCACGTCGGATGAGAGCAAGCCGCTACAGGGAGAATACCCCAACAAGTAACAAGTGAGCTGAGATATACACAAATAGAATTGAATAATGCAACGGAATTTAAATAAATCTTATTCCATCAACTTTCAAATCCACATACCACAGTCTGTATAGTTCAACAAGAGAACATAAACGCAATATTTTCCAATACATAGTCGACTCCAAGTACATTTGATCAAAATTCAAATTTCAATTGTAGCATTACATACTATGAAAGATAAACTACAAGTTTTCAATCACTTAGTCCAACTCCACTTCAAATCTTGCTAGCTCCTCTGCTGCTAATTTCCTGAAATGTTTAGCAAGAGTGAGTCTACACAATAGACTCAGCAAGTAACTTAAGATTCAATACATACATGCTTTTTATCAATTAACACAATAAAATTTCAGCAGTTAATATCATACAAGATCACGCTCTAACCTTTTTTTTTTTTTGATAGGTAAACAAAATGTATTGATGAAAAGAGAATGTACAAGAAGCCATATCTACACAGACTGTAGATTATAGCCAAAATCCACAGGGTACAGGGAGAGTGCACCATCCCTCAAAAAGGACAATGTTCTCACTCCACCTGAAACCACCCTTGGACCGAAATAGAAAAGAATCATGACTACACAGCCGTAGCCTATGATAAGATGGATATGAAGCTCTTAACTTCGGTCCTCACTCTCTAGCAGCACCAATCTGAAAAGAAGATAAGAAAATAGATCGCAGCTTGGAAAGAGCCGTTAGTGTTAAAACAAGATTAAAAAATAAGCATGCAGATATTAGAAAGAATGCAAGACTAATAACCGAACTCATTCTAGATGTTGGTGAAATTAAATCTTTTAAGGACCCCTTTTTCTCTCATAGTTAGACCGTCCTTGTGCAAATTCTTTTCCAACAGACTTCTTGTGTCAGAGAGGATGTCAATGAGAATTCCAACCTTGTCTCTATTCTTGCCTTCAAAAACCCTTAAGCATCTTTCCCTCCAAATCCACCAGATAGTACTTCTAAAAGCATTTTCACCAATCTTGTAAGGATACTTTTATGAGGAAAGGCATTTGCTAAAGCTTGCATCTCAGCATGAATACTTTGACGAGGCTTTCTGCTGAAGTCAAATCTGTGAAGGATTTCCTGCCAAACCATTGAGTGTAAGTGCAATCAAAGTAAAAGTGGTCAATAGATTCGTTGTTGCAAAGGCACAGATAACATCTATTGGCAATGGAATACCCTTTCTTCTGGAGGTTGTCCAGAGTGGGAAGTTTCCTGCGCACCTGCCAGGTGCAGAGGGAGTGCTTGGGAGCAGTTGGCCGATCCCAGACCCATCTATGGTTGGGCCAGATGGGTTTTTTATCCCGGATTGATTCCAAGCTAAAGAAGCACTAAATTTGCTTTTATAATGATTCCACCTGATAATATCCTCTCGATTATTACAAAGTGTGATAGCATGGATTTGAGGCCAGAGAGTGAACATATCAGCGCTGGTAGGATGGGGGAGACTCCATTGTCTATTGTGAATGAAATGGGAGACTGTAATGTCCTTAGGAGCACCAAGATCCTGCCGAACTTTATCACCATAAAGTTGATGAATGCTTTTCCATGAAGCCAAGGATCATACCACATGTTAGTTTTCTGACCATTGGAGATAGTGTAGGAGATGTGATTAGTGATCCAATCTCTGGCATTAAGGACACCCTTCCAAGCAACAGAATGGTACGATCTGGATTTGCATAACCAAATAAACTTTTCACCTGAATAATTGCACAGGGAATTTCATGAAACAATTATCCTAACACATGTAAAACTAAAATCTAACAAGATCACTAACATCATGGTGTCATTAACACGAGTAAAATATACACTCACACGTTTTATACTTTACCCAAGTCATTGTAAAGTTTGCACAACTAAACCATGGAAACATATA
This sequence comes from Colocasia esculenta, assembly GCA_014218235.1. Classification (NCBI taxonomy): domain Eukaryota; kingdom Viridiplantae; phylum Streptophyta; class Magnoliopsida; order Alismatales; family Araceae; genus Colocasia; species Colocasia esculenta. Next base: position 82,925,996 of record CM024758.1, read on the forward strand.
CAAGATAGGTAGCACTCCTAGCATGATTTCTAACTCACTTCGCATGCAATCATAACAATTTACTTCACATTTAGCTTGCTGATTTTATACAAATTTTATCACATTCATATTACCTTTGCATAGGGATCACTTTTAACTACACAACATAATACTAAACACATGTGCATCCAATAATTCAAATTCCATGAATATGAAAGCATATACTTACATTTTGGTACTAATAGTAACATCACTTTTAGCATTTGACAATTAATACATCAACACATACACACACACATTTATACACATCAATAAAAAAATATCAATTAACACTATTGTCATTTACACTTATACTATTTTCTCATTACATACAACCATATGATTAACCTTGGCTTTCACATACACTCACTTTGTTCTATCACATAATACTTATACACATTTCCCATTAATTCCTCTTTCACATTCACACACTTCTTATCATTTCACTTTTGCATATAACATGTGCCACATTTACACATATCTCGCACATACCTTGTGCTATGAACACATATCACTTTTCACATCACACTTATGCTCATTTTCACATAATTCCAAGACACAGCCCAAACCACCATTAGACGATCACATAACACACACATTCACATTCACGTACTTAATCACCGGCACAGTGACAAGTCTTAGTTCCTGCAGAAACCGGGGAAAGCCCTTCCCACCATTACCAGTGGAACTTGTCCACCTCCAGGATTTCACAAGACCCTTTGCCAGGGTATACACTTTATCAAGACCCTTCTCTAGGGTATCACATATCATATTGAGCTTTCCCGTAGGGGCACTACTACAGTACAGCTCCAAGCATCTAAGGTGGCAGTGTCTTATGGGCACCATTGTTTCTCTTGTCACATTTAACCATTTTATACACACATAAGCTTTCATTTACTGATTTTACCTTACTATTGCAACTGCCAAATAATCATAATATAGATTTAATCATACTGAAATTTACTGAATCACATCAAATCACAATTAACATGCTCACATAGTCGTTTTTCTCATAAAAATCCATAACATTCTTACTGTCATCAAAATAACATGAGATTTTAACCACAGACAAATTTCAGGTTTATAATCACTCATGCAAATTTCCCAGATTTTTCTGAGCCATATTACATTTACAGAAATTAAAACATTCAGTTTCATGCTATTCATAATTCAATTTAACATGGAACATAACACGAACAACAGGTTTAACAGTTCACAGCCCTGATCCTAACATACTCATCATCACAGGAATTTTCCCCAGATTTATTGCACAATACACAATTTACTGTAAATTTTACAAATCCTACGCATGTCTTCTATTTCCAAAACAGAAATTTACAGTAAATCCCACAGTTATGGAAAAATTCTCGAAATTTCAGGGCATGGACTGATACATATACACATGGTATAGAAAAATCTAGGGCATTTAATTCCTCATGAATCATGTAGACAGTAGGTGAACATGCATAATCCATTTTTCCCAACATGTATTTCAATAATCTAAAAATTTATGCCATCCACAAAAAAATACAGAAATTTCCACACACATCACATTATCTATTTTACATAACATATAAAAATTACACTATATCCTCATTGCGAAAACACATCGAAAATAATCATCTACCAGGAAGAACAACTCACTGTTCTATCCTGAAGAACTTAGCGGCAGTCTCTGGCCGTTCAAGGGTTTGGACGGCACGATCGCTGGACGCCGAAGAGAGATCATGGTGTCAAGGGTATTGACGCCAAGTTCCTGTCTGTGCAAGAGCACAGACCGAACTCCAAATACAGAGTGAAAAGGAGGATCCAGGACACGATTTAAAATCCACAAAATTTGCTGGGACCTAGGGCACATGTATAGGATTGAGATCTATAGGTTACTTGCCTTTCTAAAAACCTCCAAAGGGATCTATGTTGCTGTTGAAGCTCTCCTTGGGCAGTCCCAAGAAGTCTCCAAAACTTCCTCCCTCTAAGCTTCAGCTAGCTCCTGGTTGCTGCAGATGGCCGGATGAAGCTCCAATCCGCCGGATCAAGGCATGCAAAGCTAGGGTTTTTCTTTCCTCTTGCAAAGACCCAAAGAGAGCTCTTGGGGTTGCAAGGAGGGGTTGGTTTATAGGAGAGAGACCTCTCATCCCACGCAGATGGTGATGTGAGGGCTTGATAGCCGTTGGGGACATCTCCCCAATGGCTGGGGTTGCTTGCCCCCGGGATTTCGGGTCTGCTGCGCACTGAGTTTCAGGGAGCTAGACGTCCACATCCATGGACGACTACATTAGGGTTGGCATCAATCGATATGGACGCTGACATATCATGGGCGTCCATCCATGTTGACGCCAAGACACTCTTCTGCCAGAACTTAAAATCATGCAGAACCATGTTCAGCTTATACATATATACATACAATGTATGTAACATAGTATACACACTATCACACCATGCATTCAAACCATGTTTACTATATAATTATTCACATGCATACATAAGCACAACTAGCTAATACGTACGTAGATATCTACCTACGCGTACGTGATGTTTTACATAAGCATGACTCAACATGCGGCAAAATAAAGTGACAAGAATTGCGAGGGTTTCAAAATCATTAGGAGGCAATATGAATTAAGTTAGCTAGGAATAATCTATTCAATAAAATAGTTCTTGCTTGCACTCACTTGATTTGGCATATATATAGCATACACACACGGATGTAACATACTTATGTACATTATGCACGAAATAGATAGATACCACATGCACACCGGTAACTAGATTAAACTTGCACAACATTACTTAAGTACTATATGCATGGGATTTTTAATATACACCGTATGCACAATTAGCTAATTGCCTATTCTCACCTAATTGTCATAAAAATACATGCATGTTATTCATGAGGAATATAGAATTACAATATACAGTACTAAATACACCTACCATACTTGCACTCTATATGTACATGCAATGTACGAAGTACAATGTACACATTAACTACACCATGCAAATGAACAACGTTTACAACTAAACATACACATGCATACCTAGGTATACCAAGGTGTTATGTATGTAGCATTAGGTGTACAATTATCACATCCATAAAATAACATACATCCACGCATGTACACATGCAAAATTTATAATTATAATTTGCACCATTTTCATGCACGCCATTTATGCAAGAACAAGCAAACATCATATACATAAATATAAGTGGGGAAAAGAAAAGGAAATTTCGGGGCCTTATAAATACCATTGGAGCTATTGAAGAATCCTTCCGGGCTGCCATTAACCAGAACCGAGAACCTTGCGGACTCCAAGCAACAACAGATCCAACTGATCCAAGATGGAGGAAACTTCATCTTTCTCAACATGTAGTATATAAAATCCCAAGAGACAGAGTCAAAAGCTTTGCACAAGTCAGCCTTTAAACAAACTCGAGTACCTTTTGTTTTTAGAATGAAGATCTTTTGCTAAGTCATTAGCAGCAAGAAGAATATTGCTTTGTATACTCCTGCCACGAATGAAGGCTGTCTGATGTGGGCTGATAATAGAAGGAAGAACCAGCTGCATCCTATTTGCCATCAATTGGTGATCACCTTATAAATGAAGTTACAAAGAGAGATTGGGCGAAACTGATCAAGAGAATCCGCATTAGGCTTCTTTGGAACTAATGCAATAAAAGTTGAGTTAATCTGCTTTTCCCAATAACCCTCTTGGAAAAAGGAAAGGATAGCCCTAGAAACAAGATCACCAACTATCTCCCACGAGCTAGTGAAGAATTCCATAGTAAAACCATCTGGACCAGGATTTTTATCTCTAGGACAGCTGAACACCACTTGGCGAATTTCCTCTTTACAGAAGGGGCGCATAAGAGTAGAGATTTCTGTCTCAGAAAGGGTAGCCCGAACGTCAAAATTGGGAAGTCTCTTAGCATGAGATTTATTTAGAAGAGATTTATAAAAGGATACAGCATGAGCCTTAATCTCCTCACCACCATATAGAACAGTGCCTTCGCTGGTCTTACAACTCTTGATCAAGTTATTCACTCTACGAGCCTTAATAGCTGCATAAAAGAACTTTGTATTTGAGTCCCCAAGAGAAAGCCATTGTTGCTTGGACTTTTGCTTTGCAAACATTTCCTCTCTCTCGAGAGCTTGAAGATACACCATGCGGCAGACATCCTCTTTATCTTTTAAACCCATGTTATCAGGGTCTCCCTCAAGAAGTTGTTGATAATGGATGAGATCATCCCGAGCTACAGAAGTATTGGACTGGACGACTCCAAAAACCTGTTTATTCCAATCACGAAGAGCACTTTTCACAAACTTGAGTTTTTGACATACTTGGTATAAGAGAGTTCCATGCACATGTTTGTTCCAAGCTCCAAGAACAACAGTCTGGTAGCTTGGGTGAGTAGTCCACATATTGAAGAATCTAAAAGGTCTTGGTTTAGAAGATCTTCTTTCATCTCTAGTTTTCACCAGAAGCAGAGAGTGGTCCGAGACAGTCTTGTTTTCATAAGAAAGAATAGCATCCTCAAAAGTATTGGTCCACTGGGAATTGACCATGACCCGATCCAATCTAGCAGAGATGCGCTGGCCACCTCCTTTTTTATTACACCAAGAGAATGAGTTCCCAATATGAGGCATGTCAAGGAGCTGAGCATTATCCAGGAAAGCCTGGAAATCTAACAGGTGATTAGGTAATATAGTGCGGCCTCCTCTTTTCTCATCAAAGTAACGAACAGTGTTCAGATCACCCAGGATAATCCAAGGTTGGGAAATAGAATGAGAGAGTTGAAGAAGATCACCCCAAAGCTTTCTTCTCTCACCAACCAGATTCGAACCATAGATAGCAGTGAGGATAAAAGTATCATTTGAATTCCTGTTAGTACAACTAACATGGATATGCTGAGGACTCTCTTGAAGAAAAGTTAAGGAAATGAGATCCGGCTTCCAGATAATCCATACTCTACCCTTGGAGGAACTATTATAGTTGTGAAGGATACTGACATGAGGACCAAAGAAGTTTTTAACCTGCTCAAAGTTTTGAATCTCTAATCTTGGTTTCACACAGAATAGCTATATCCCAGTTGTAATGAGGGAGCTCCTTCTTAATCGCCAACTTCTTATTTTTATTGTTCATACCCCTTACATTCCAGGATATAATATGCATGGAGATTATTTGTTGGATGCAAGCTTTGGTCGAACCTTAGAACGACCTACCTTCCCAACTCGATCCACATCCTTCAGTTTGGATGTATCAAAATGAGTATCCAGACATAAAGGAGAATCTGAAGTAGAAGTCTGGCTGTGAGCTGTAGACTTAGCTTTATTTGCCCGATCTCCCGCTAAAACTAGTATCAAGAAGGTGCATTGTATCCCCCTCATTGATAAGATTACTAAAAGATTCAAAGCTTGGAAAAGTAGACTTCTTTCAAAGGCAGGCAGACTTGAATTGATAAGGTCAGTTTTGCAAACTTATTCCATCTATTGGAGTTCGGCCTTTATCCTCCCAAGTGGGCTCATTAATCAAGTTGAAAATATGCTAAGAGATTTCTTCTGGAAAGGTTGCTCAGACAAATCAGCGATGAATACTGTCAATTGGAGTATGATCTGTAGGCCGAAAAAGGAAGGAGGGCTGGGGATTAGGAGGTTAAAGTATTGGAACCGAGCTGCTTCTGTTAAGAATCTTTGGGATGTGCTGCAAAGAAGGACTTCTATCTGGATTGACTGGATCTATAGCAAGTACTTACATAGAGAAAACATCTGGCTGATCAAATGTAAATCCTATATTCAAGTGCTTGGAAAGGCGTCCTCAAGGAGAGAGATTGGATGCAACATCAAATTTCTTATTACATAGCTGAAGGCTCTTCTTTTAATATGTGGTATGAACCTTGGTTGGACGGAAAGAGTATTTTCCAAATTCATGGGGATAGCATTCGTCAGCACCTTGGGGCAGGTAAAGACTTTACTATTGGTCACTTTATCAATCTTGGCAATTGGAACCTGCCGCCTCCTACTTCTCATGAAATGTTTAGTCTTTGGCCTATCATTAGGCAAACTACTATACATACGGGGCAAAGAGATAAAATCCATTGGAAACATAATGGGGGAAATTTTCCATAGCTTCTGCCAACATCAAGAAGACCAGCATCATTTATGGATTTGGGCAAAGCCGGGTGCTCAAAAGTTCAACATTTGCCTTTGGCAAGCTGCAAAAAATAGCTTATTGACTCAAGACCATTTGAAAAGAAAAGGAGTTCAGTTGGCAAACAGATGTACTCTTTGTAATCAGCATGAGGAAGCAACAAACATCTCTTCTTTCATTGTCACTTCAGCAGGTGGATTTGGCAGCGAATAATCAATAGATTTCAGTTCCAAAGAGCCCCTGAAGATAATCTGGATAAGGAAATGCAAAAGCTCAAGGACAACTTCCCTTATCAAAACGTGGCCTGGAAACTTGCTCAACTAGCTCTCAAGACTTCAGTTTGGTGGATTTGGCGTGAGAGATGCATGAGAATTTTTGAAGGAAAAAACAGATCGAAAATGCAACTCCTTATCAGCATATTGTTTGATATTAAGATTTGTATGGAGGAGGCTAAGTACAAAGCGACATCAAGGAGAGAGAAGGAGATTATGAAGCAATTTAATATTTGTCTTACTTAAATCTAAATCTCTTCTAGTTTAAACTTGCTTACTCATAGTCTACAGCCTGTGTAGTCATGAGTTGTTTAGTTTGAAAATCTTAATGTGAGGGCGGTGGAGTGAGAACATTCCACCTCTTTGAGGTGGGGTTCACTCTCCTGACCTCCATTAGGAGTTTTCCTCCCTTGCTCCACTATTTTGGTGGGCATGGGCTTGTACATTCTTCTTTTTTTTTTGGTAATTAATACCGGAAATTGTATTGAACAAAGAGTCAATTACAAGGTAGAATCCATACTATCACAGGCCGATAGTTATGGATTGAGACCAAAAGTAATCACTTAACAAGAATGAAAAAGAGGACAGAAATCTCATCAAATCATCCCGTCCTTAAGCTAAAATTTCTGATTATTCTCTTGGCTTTGATGGAAGCCGAGTGGGCATGAATATGAGATTCGGTTATGTGTCTGATGTCATTCAAAATGGAAAGAAGAACATGGACCGGGGTACGACTGGAGGAGTCAAATATCCTAGCACATCTCTCCTTCCATATCCACCAAAGGGCAGCCCAGAAAGTAACAAACACCACTATCTTGCTTTCACCTAAAGCAGAGACGCTACTAATCAAGCTTTCACACTCTGCCTGGATGGTATCTTTGGGGAGTCCGTGGATATCCATTCTATGCAATAGCTGAATCCAAATCCAAGAACTATAAGGGCATTTAAAAAAAAAGTGATCCAGGTGCTCATCATGCTGTCTACACAGAACACAAATACTAGGTCCATGAATGCCACGTTTCTGGAGAGCCTCAAAGGATGGGATCCTCCTCAACAAGCATTGCCAAGCGAAAATAGATTGTTTTTAGCTTGTAGGTCTCTTCCAAACATGTGGTACCAATTTACTTTCGGATGAGCAGTTCTTGTTACATCATAAATCTGCTTGTTGGTAGCCGACCCATTATTTAGTTTCCAAACAATAGTATCATCACAGCCTTCATGGATGGGAATACGAAGGATCTGAGGCCAGATATCCAACATCTCACCAGATGTTGGAGGAGGGAGACACCAGCGACCATTTCGAATGAAAGTGCTAACAGTTGTATTGATGGACAACCCAAGAAGAAATCTGATGTAATCACCACCCAAAGAGGAAAGGATTGGCCATCAATCCAAGGATCTTCCCATAAATTGAAAGTATTACCACTTCCAATCTTGAGAGCCAGAAAGGGTCGCAACACATTCCTAACTTGAAGAATGCCCTTCCACTCCTGTGAGTGGTAAGTATGAGAGTGGGCCGACCAGATAGAAGTCTTATTAGATATCTGCTCCTCACCCAGTTTGTCCATAGAGTATCATGATTAGTAATAATTCTCCACAGCTGCATGGAAATAGCAGAACGATTCCAAGTATCAATTCTCCGAATACCCAGGCCCCCTTCTTCTTTAGGACGACATAACCAATCCCACTTGATGAGATGGAAAGGTTTATAGTCTCCAGAAGCATGCCAGAAGAAATTTCTCATCATTCTCTCCACTTCACCCATAAGTTTCCTTGGCAAGATAAATGCAACAACCCAATAGATAGCATAAGAGTTTAAAACCGATTTAATCAGCTCCAGTCTTCCAGCTTTAGAGAGTAATCTAGTCTTCCAAGAAGCAATGCGGTTCTTAATTTTTTTGATGATAGGATTGCAGTGAGAACCATTGAGGCTGGTGGAAAAAAGAGGAAGACCCAAATAGGTAGACGGTAATTTTCCTTCCTGAACTTTCAAGGCATTAAGGAGAGGTCCTTTGTGATCAGTCTTGGCTCCAACAAAAACCTTACTTTTGGCAGCATTTAACTGAAGTCCAGAACAACCATAGAAGACTTCAAGGATATTGGATATGCAACAAGCAAAAGAGAGTTTAGGCTTGTACATTCTTCTTCTTTCAATATAGTATTACTTACTAAAAAAAAAAGAAGATCATTTTCAAAGCTGACGAAAAATAAGGCTTTTGCTGAATAGACCAAACAGATTCTTTCTTGAGGTACCTTGCATGCACCCATTTAATCCAAAGAGTATCCTTTTTTTGCAAAATGTCCCAAAGGTTGTTTGTAGCACATGCAAGATTCCAGTCCTTCAAGCGCCGAATGCCCAAGCCTCCCTCTCTTTTAGGCCTACATATATCTTTCCAGCTAACCATGTGGATGGCCTTTTGTAAAGAATGACCTTGCCAATAAAAGTTACATAGGATGCGCTCAATTCTTGCAAGACTGCAGAAGGGAGTAAAAGGAGACAGACCAATATAGAATAGGAAGAGAGAATGGACTTAATAAGCTCCAATCTACCAGCCCTAGAAAGAAGATTAGTTTTCCATGACTCAATCCGCTGCTTGATCTTATCAATAATCGGCTGGCAGTGACTTTTCTTAAGAGAACTACTCACAAGGGGGAGACCCAGGTAAGGGGTAGGAAGAGTACCCATAGGGATGCTGATTGCTTCTTGAATCGCATTTTGTGTTTGCTATGGCGCCCATATATAATCTACTCTTAGTAGAATTAAGCTGAAGACCAGAGTAATAATAGAAGACTTGAAGAAGGCTTTTTATAGCTCTAGCTGAAGGACATCATCTTTGAAAAAAATAATAAGATCATCAGCAAAAATGAAATGGGAGATAGGAAGATTCCCAGCCACCGGAACTTTAATATTTTTTTCCTGAACTGCTGCTTCAATGAGACAAGTAAAACCCTCCATAACAATAGTGAATAAATAAGGTGATAATGGATCACCTTGCCGAAGCCCGTTTGAACTTTTGAAGAACCCTTCAGGGCTACCATTTACTAGAACTGAAAATTTTGAGGTTCCAAACAGCATTTGATCCAATTTATCCAAGTACTAGGAAACTGCATTTGGTCCATCATATAATAAACAAAGTCCCAGGATACAGAATCAAAAGCTTTACAAAGGTCTGCTTTTAGGCAAATTCTAGTTCATTTATGTTTAGAGTGCAAGTCCTTTGCCAAGTCATTTGCAAGAAGAATGTTTCTTTGAATTTTCCTACCAGGAATGAAAGCCGATTGGTTTTGGCTGATAATTTA